>OU744281.1:12737922-13342292 GCA_916610125.1 Cheilosia vulpina | reverse complement strand
ACGATGCAAAGTTTCCCGCACTGCTTCCGAAAGAACATCGATTTACAAAACTTTTCATCGAATTCCTGCACGGAAAACATCTCCACGCTGGCCAAAAGGTTCTTATCAGTTTGCTTCGACAAAAACTTTGGGAATTTCATCAACGATTTTTAAATCAACCCGAGGTCAACGAAATAATGAGTCTCAGCAGTAAAATTGGATTTGAGTTCAATTTCATCCCACCCCGCGCTCCACATTTTGATGAAGAACATCGCTCACGCCAATCTTTCATATGAAGAGCTACACAGAGTTGTCGTTGAAGTGGAAGCCATTCTAAACTCGCGTCCTCGAATGAAGTCACCAAAATACTAGAATTACATGGACTTAAATTAGCGAAGTGGAATTGTAACTGTCCCCAATTTTTAAACGAAACATCAACAGGAGTCCAAACAATAATCAACGACAAAATTGATGACACTACCAAGGCGCTTGGTATGTCGTGGAAACCAAATAAAGATGTATTTTGCTTTCAGTATGATCTACCCGACATACAAGTTGTCACCAAACGCTCAATTTTATCCGTGATCGCTAGAATTTTTGATTTACTTGTACTTTTAAATCCCATCATTATTCGCTGTAAGATTCTGATGCAAGAAATGTGGATTCAAAAATTAGCATGGGATGAGCCCCTTCCCGGTAATCTACATAACTTATGGCTTCAACTAATAGACGATTTAAACAGCATTCATCAGATCGAAGTGCCTCGATACGTTCTGAAATCTAGCAGTCTTAGAAGTGAAATTCATGGCTTTGCAGATGCATCGCAGCGTGCCTATGGATGCTGCATATATGTTCGAACATTGCAAAATGGCTCATATAAGACCACATTATAATTTGCCAAAGCGAAGGTAGCACCTATAAAGGCACAATCACTACCGAGGCTGGAACTGTGCGCCGCTTTACTTTTAAGCAGAGCCTGGTATAAAATAAAACACAAACTATCGAAATTCACGCAAAAAATTTACTTTTGGACGGATTCAAAAATTGTGTTGCAATGGTTGAAAATGCATTCGTCGACATTAACCTGTTTCGTCGCAAATCGAGTCTCAGAAATTCAAGACAATACCCAAGGCATTGCTTGGAGACACGTCCCATCAAAAAGCAATCCGGCCGATATCGTTTCACGTGGGTGTAGCGTCGCAGAATATTCAAATACTATATGGTTTTCTGGACCCAAATATCTTGAACAAGAGCAATCTCAATGGCCAACGGACAACAGTGCAACGGATGCAGAAAATACAGACTTAGAGCGTAGAAAGGCGGTTTCATTCAAATGTAGCAACAGTGGCAACGAGGGAATTATCAACTCTATCATCAACAATAATTCATCATATTTTCGCATCCTTCGCATCGCTTCTTACATTTACCGGGTTTTCAACAAGGTTCCCGTAGATATCACGATCAGGGCCGACAAAGTCATTCATATACCTCACCGAGAATTGGACATTACCTTTTGGAAAATTATTGCAAATATACAGCGAGTTTACTACAAAGCCGAAATCGATTGTCTCAAACACAACAAATCAATTAAATCATATATACAGTCGCTTTCACCGTTTTTACAACAAGTGCAGCTAGATAACACAGAATTTAGTCTAATTAGAGTCGGGGGTAGATTGTCGAATGCTCCGATTCCGTACGATGCAAAGTTTCCCGCACTGCTTCCGAAAGAACATCGATTTACAAAACTTTTCATCGAATTCCTGCACGGAAAACATCTCCACGCTGGCCAAAAGGTTCTTATCAGTTTGCTTCGACAAAAACTTTGGGAATTTCATCAACGATTTTTAAATCAACCCGAGGTCAACGAAATAATGAGTCTCAGCAGTAAAATTGGATTTGAGTTCAATTTCATCCCACCCCGCGCTCCACATTTTGATGAAGAACATCGCTCACGCCAATCTTTCATATGAAGAGCTACACAGAGTTGTCGTTGAAGTGGAAGCCATTCTAAACTCGCGTCCTCGAATGAAGTCACCAAAATACTAGAATTACATGGACTTAAATTAGCGAAGTGGAATTGTAACTGTCCCCAATTTTTAAACGAAACATCAACAGGAGTCCAAACAATAATCAACGACAAAATTGATGACACTACCAAGGCGCTTGGTATGTCGTGGAAACCAAATAAAGATGTATTTTGCTTTCAGTATGATCTACCCGACATACAAGTTGTCACCAAACGCTCAATTTTATCCGTGATCGCTAGAATTTTTGATTTACTTGTACTTTTAAATCCCATCATTATTCGCTGTAAGATTCTGATGCAAGAAATGTGGATTCAAAAATTAGCATGGGATGAGCCCCTTCCCGGTAATCTACATAACTTATGGCTTCAACTAATAGACGATTTAAACAGCATTCATCAGATCGAAGTGCCTCGATACGTTCTGACATCTAGCAGTCTTAGAAGTGAAATTCATGGCTTTGCAGATGCATCGCAGCGTGCCTATGGATGCTGCATATATGTTCGAACATTGCAAAATGGCTCATATAAGACCACATTATAATTTGCCAAAGCGAAGGTAGCACCTATAAAGGCACAATCACTACCGAGGCTGGAACTGTGCGCCGCTTTACTTTTAAGCAGAGCCTGGTATAAAATAAAACACAAACTATCGAAATTCACGCAAAAAATTTACTTTTGGACGGATTCAAAAATTGTGTTGCAATGGTTGAAAATGCATTCGTCGACATTAACCTGTTTCGTCGCAAATCGAGTCTCAGAAATTCAAGACAATACCCAAGGCATTGCTTGGAGACACGTCCCATCAAAAAGCAATCCGGCCGATATCGTTTCACGTGGGTGTAGCGTCGCAGAATATTCAAATACTATATGGTTTTCTGGACCCAAATATCTTGAACAAGAGCAATCTCAATGGCCAACGGACAACAGTGCAACGGATGCAGAAAATACAGACTTAGAGCGTAGAAAGGCGGTTTCATTCAAATGTAGCAACAGTGGCAACGAGGGAATTATCAACTCTATCATCAACAATAATTCATCATATTTTCGCATCCTTCGCATCGCTTCTTACATTTACCGGGTTTTCAACAAGGTTCCCGTAGATATCACGATCAGGGCCGACAAAGTCATTCATATACCTCACCGAGAATTGGACATTACCTTTTGGAAAATTATTGCAAATATACAGCGAGTTTACTACAAAGCCGAAATCGATTGTCTCAAACACAACAAATCAATTAAATCATATATACAGTCGCTTTCACCGTTTTTACAACAAGTGCAGCTAGATAACACAGAATTTAGTCTAATTAGAGTCGGGGGTAGATTGTCGAATGCTCCGATTCCGTACGATGCAAAGTTTCCCGCACTGCTTCCGAAAGAACATCGATTTACAAAACTTTTCATCGAATTCCTGCACGGAAAACATCTCCACGCTGGCCAAAAGGTTCTTATCAGTTTGCTTCGACAAAAACTTTGGGAATTTCATCAACGATTTATAAATCAACCCGAGGTCAACGAAATAATGAGTCTCAGCAGTAAAATTGGATTTGAGTTCAATTTCATCCCACCCCGCGCTCCACATTTTGATGAAGAACATCGCTCACGCCAATCTTTCATATGAAGAGCTACACAGAGTTGTCGTTGAAGTGGAAGCCATTCTAAACTCGCGTCCTCGAATGAAGTCACCAAAATACTAGAATTACATGGACTTAAATTAGCGAAGTGGAATTGTAACTGTCCCCAATTTTTAAACGAAACATCAACAGGAGTCCAAACAATAATCAACGACAAAATTGATGACACTACCAAGGCGCTTGGTATGTCGTGGAAACCAAATAAAGATGTATTTTGCTTTCAGTATGATCTACCCGACATACAAGTTGTCACCAAACGCTCAATTTTATCCGTGATCGCTAGAATTTTTGATTTACTTGTACTTTTAAATCCCATCATTATTCGCTGTAAGATTCTGATGCAAGAAATGTGGATTCAAAAATTAGCATGGGATGAGCCCCTTCCCGGTAATCTACATAACTTATGGCTTCAACTAATAGACGATTTAAACAGCATTCATCAGATCGAAGTGCCTCGATACGTTCTGACATCTAGCAGTCTTAGAAGTGAAATTCATGGCTTTGCAGATGCATCGCAGCGTGCCTATGGATGCTGCATATATGTTCGAACATTGCAAAATGGCTCATATAAGACCACATTATAATTTGCCAAAGCGAAGGTAGCACCTATAAAGGCACAATCACTACCGAGGCTGGAACTGTGCGCCGCTTTACTTTTAAGCAGAGCCTGGTATAAAATAAAACACAAACTATCGAAATTCACGCAAAAAATTTACTTTTGGACGGATTCAAAAATTGTGTTGCAATGGTTGAAAATGCATTCGTCGACATTAACCTGTTTCGTCGCAAATCGAGTCTCAGAAATTCAAGACAATACCCAAGGCATTGCTTGGAGACACGTCCCATCAAAAAGCAATCCGGCCGATATCGTTTCACGTGGGTGTAGCGTCGCAGAATATTCAAATACTATATGGTTTTCTGGACCCAAATATCTTGAACAAGAGCAATCTCAATGGCCAACGGACAACAGTGCAACGGATGCAGAAAATACAGACTTACAGCGTAGAAAGGCGGTTTCATTCAAATGTAGCAACAGTGGCAACGAGGGAATTATCAACTCTATCATCAACAATAATTCATCATATTTTCGCATCCTTCGCATCGCTTCTTACATTTACCGGGTTTTCAACAAGGTTCCCGTAGATATCACGATCAGGGCCGACAAAGTCATTCATATACCTCACCGAGAATTGGACATTACCTTTTGGAAAATTATTGCAAATATACAGCGAGTTTACTACAAAGCCGAAATCGATTGTCTCAAACACAACAAATCAATTAAATCATATATACAGTCGCTTTCACCGTTTTTACAACAAGTGCAGCTAGATAACACAGAATTTAGTCTAATTAGAGTCGGGGGTAGATTGTCGAATGCTCCGATTCCGTACGATGCAAAGTTTCCCGCACTGCTTCCGAAAGAACATCGATTTACAAAACTTTTCATCGAATTCCTGCACGGAAAACATCTCCACGCTGGCCAAAAGGTTCTTATCAGTTTGCTTCGACAAAAACTTTGGGAATTTCATCAACGATTTTTAAATCAACCCGAGGTCAACGAAATAATGAGTCTCAGCAGTAAAATTGGATTTGAGTTCAATTTCATCCCACCCCGCGCTCCACATTTTGATGAAGAACATCGCTCACGCCAATCTTTCATATGAAGAGCTACACAGAGTTGTCGTTGAAGTGGAAGCCATTCTAAACTCGCGTCCTCGAATGAAGTCACCAAAATACTAGAATTACATGGACTTAAATTAGCGAAGTGGAATTGTAACTGTCCCCAATTTTTAAACGAAACATCAACAGGAGTCCAAACAATAATCAACGACAAAATTGATGACACTACCAAGGCGCTTGGTATGTCGTGGAAACCAAATAAAGATGTATTTTGCTTTCAGTATGATCTACCCGACATACAAGTTGTCACCAAACGCTCAATTTTATCCGTGATCGCTAGAATTTTTGATTTACTTGTACTTTTAAATCCCATCATTATTCGCTGTAAGATTCTGATGCAAGAAATGTGGATTCAAAAATTAGCATGGGATGAGCCCCTTCCCGGTAATCTACATAACTTATGGCTTCAACTAATAGACGATTTAAACAGCATTCATCAGATCGAAGTGCCTCGATACGTTCTGACATCTAGCAGTCTTAGAAGTGAAATTCATGGCTTTGCAGATGCATCGCAGCGTGCCTATGGATGCTGCATATATGTTCGAACATTGCAAAATGGCTCATATAAGACCACATTATAATTTGCCAAAGCGAAGGTAGCACCTATAAAGGCACAATCACTACCGAGGCTGGAACTGTGCGCCGCTTTACTTTTAAGCAGAGCCTGGTATAAAATAAAACACAAACTATCGAAATTCACGCAAAAAATTTACTTTTGGACGGATTCAAAAATTGTGTTGCAATGGTTGAAAATGCATTCGTCGACATTAACCTGTTTCGTCGCAAATCGAGTCTCAGAAATTCAAGACAATACCCAAGGCATTGCTTGGAGACACGTCCCATCAAAAAGCAATCCGGCCGATATCGTTTCACGTGGGTGTAGCGTCGCAGAATATTCAAATACTATATGGTTTTCTGGACCCAAATATCTTGAACAAGAGCAATCTCAATGGCCAACGGACAACAGTGCAACGGATGCAGAAAATACAGACTTAGAGCGTAGAAAGGCGGTTTCATTCAAATGTAGCAACAGTGGCAACGAGGGAATTATCAACTCTATCATCAACAATAATTCATCATATTTTCGCATCCTTCGCATCGCTTCTTACATTTACCGGGTTTTCAACAAGGTTCCCGTAGATATCACGATCAGGGCCGACAAAGTCATTCATATACCTCACCGAGAATTGGACATTACCTTTTGGAAAATTATTGCAAATATACAGCGAGTTTACTACAAAGCCGAAATCGATTGTCTCAAACACAACAAATCAATTAAATCATATATACAGTCGCTTTCACCGTTTTTACAACAAGTGCAGCTAGATAACACAGAATTTAGTCTAATTAGAGTCGGGGGTAGATTGTCGAATGCTCCGATTCCGTACGATGCAAAGTTTCCCGCACTGCTTCCGAAAGAACATCGATTTACAAAACTTTTCATCGAATTCCTGCACGGAAAACATCTCCACGCTGGCCAAAAGGTTCTTATCAGTTTGCTTCGACAAAAACTTTGGGAATTTCATCAACGATTTTTAAATCAACCCGAGGTCAACGAAATAATGAGTCTCAGCAGTAAAATTGGATTTGAGTTCAATTTCATCCCACCCCGCGCTCCACATTTTGATGAAGAACATCGCTCACGCCAATCTTTCATATGAAGAGCTACACAGAGTTGTCGTTGAAGTGGAAGCCATTCTAAACTCGCGTCCTCGAATGAAGTCACCAAAATACTAGAATTACATGGACTTAAATTAGCGAAGTGGAATTGTAACTGTCCCCAATTTTTAAACGAAACATCAACAGGAGTCCAAACAATAATCAACGACAAAATTGATGACACTACCAAGGCGCTTGGTATGTCGTGGAAACCAAATAAAGATGTATTTTGCTTTCAGTATGATCTACCCGACATACAAGTTGTCACCAAACGCTCAATTTTATCCGTGATCGCTAGAATTTTTGATTTACTTGTACTTTTAAATCCCATCATTATTCGCTGTAAGATTCTGATGCAAGAAATGTGGATTCAAAAATTAGCATGGGATGAGCCCCTTCCCGGTAATCTACATAACTTATGGCTTCAACTAATAGACGATTTAAACAGCATTCATCAGATCGAAGTGCCTCGATACGTTCTGACATCTAGCAGTCTTAGAAGTGAAATTCATGGCTTTGCAGATGCATCGCAGCGTGCCTATGGATGCTGCATATATGTTCGAACATTGCAAAATGGCTCATATAAGACCACATTATAATTTGCCAAAGCGAAGGTAGCACCTATAAAGGCACAATCACTACCGAGGCTGGAACTGTGCGCCGCTTTACTTTTAAGCAGAGCCTGGTATAAAATAAAACACAAACTATCGAAATTCACGCAAAAAATTTACTTTTGGACGGATTCAAAAATTGTGTTGCAATGGTTGAAAATGCATTCGTCGACATTAACCTGTTTCGTCGCAAATCGAGTCTCAGAAATTCAAGACAATACCCAAGGCATTGCTTGGAGACACGTCCCATCAAAAAGCAATCCGGCCGATATCGTTTCACGTGGGTGTAGCGTCGCAGAATATTCAAATACTATATGGTTTTCTGGACCCAAATATCTTGAACAAGAGCAATCTCAATGGCCAACGGACAACAGTGCAACGGATGCAGAAAATACAGACTTACAGCGTAGAAAGGCGGTTTCATTCAAATGTAGCAACAGTGGCAACGAGGGAATTATCAACTCTATCATCAACAATAATTCATCATATTTTCGCATCCTTCGCATCGCTTCTTACATTTACCGGGTTTTCAACAAGGTTCCCGTAGATATCACGATCAGGGCCGACAAAGTCATTCATATACCTCACCGAGAATTGGACATTACCTTTTGGAAAATTATTGCAAATATACAGCGAGTTTACTACAAAGCCGAAATCGATTGTCTCAAACACAACAAATCAATTAAATCATATATACAGTCGCTTTCACCGTTTTTACAACAAGTGCAGCTAGATAACACAGAATTTAGTCTAATTAGAGTCGGGGGTAGATTGTCGAATGCTCCGATTCCGTACGATGCAAAGTTTCCCGCACTGCTTCCGAAAGAACATCGATTTACAAAACTTTTCATCGAATTCCTGCACGGAAAACATCTCCACGCTGGCCAAAAGGTTCTTATCAGTTTGCTTCGACAAAAACTTTGGGAATTTCATCAACGATTTTTAAATCAACCCGAGGTCAACGAAATAATGAGTCTCAGCAGTAAAATTGGATTTGAGTTCAATTTCATCCCACCCCGCGCTCCACATTTTGATGAAGAACATCGCTCACGCCAATCTTTCATATGAAGAGCTACACAGAGTTGTCGTTGAAGTGGAAGCCATTCTAAACTCGCGTCCTCGAATGAAGTCACCAAAATACTAGAATTACATGGACTTAAATTAGCGAAGTGGAATTGTAACTGTCCCCAATTTTTAAACGAAACATCAACAGGAGTCCAAACAATAATCAACGACAAAATTGATGACACTACCAAGGCGCTTGGTATGTCGTGGAAACCAAATAAAGATGTATTTTGCTTTCAGTATGATCTACCCGACATACAAGTTGTCACCAAACGCTCAATTTTATCCGTGATCGCTAGAATTTTTGATTTACTTGTACTTTTAAATCCCATCATTATTCGCTGTAAGATTCTGATGCAAGAAATGTGGATTCAAAAATTAGCATGGGATGAGCCCCTTCCCGGTAATCTACATAACTTATGGCTTCAACTAATAGACGATTTAAACAGCATTCATCAGATCGAAGTGCCTCGATACATTCTGACATCTAGCAGTCTTAGAAGTGAAATTCATGGCTTTGCAGATGCATCGCAGCGTGCCTATGGATGCTGCATATATGTTCGAACATTGCAAAATGGCTCATATAAGACCACATTATAATTTGCCAAAGCGAAGGTAGCACCTATAAAGGCACAATCACTACCGAGGCTGGAACTGTGCGCCGCTTTACTTTTAAGCAGAGCCTGGTATAAAATAAAACACAAACTATCGAAATTCACGCAAAAAATTTACTTTTGGACGGATTCAAAAATTGTGTTGCAATGGTTGAAAATGCATTCGTCGACATTAACCTGTTTCGTCGCAAATCGAGTCTCAGAAATTCAAGACAATACCCAAGGCATTGCTTGGAGACACGTCCCATCAAAAAGCAATCCGGCCGATATCGTTTCACGTGGGTGTAGCGTCGCAGAATATTCAAATACTATATGGTTTTCTGGACCCAAATATCTTGAACAAGAGCAATCTCAATGGCCAACGGACAACAGTGCAACGGATGCAGAAAATACAGACTTACAGCGTAGAAAGGCGGTTTCATTCAAATGTAGCAACAGTGGCAACGAGGGAATTATCAACTCTATCATCAACAATAATTCATCATATTTTCGCATCCTTCGCATCGCTTCTTACATTTACCGGGTTTTCAACAAGGTTCCCGTAGATATCACGATCAGGGCCGACAAAGTCATTCATATACCTCACCGAGAATTGGACATTACCTTTTGGAAAATTATTGCAAATATACAGCGAGTTTACTACAAAGCCGAAATCGATTGTCTCAAACACAACAAATCAATTAAATCATATATACAGTCGCTTTCACCGTTTTTACAACAAGTGCAGCTAGATAACACAGAATTTAGTCTAATTAGAGTCGAGGGTAGATTGTCGAATGCTCCGATTCCGTACGATGCAAAGTTTCCCGCACTGCTTCCGAAAGAACATCGATTTACAAAACTTTTCATCGAATTCCTGCACGGAAAACATCTCCACGCTGGCCAAAAGGTTCTTATCAGTTTGCTTCGACAAAAACTTTGGGAATTTCATCAACGATTTTTAAATCAACCCGAGGTCAACGAAATAATGAGTCTCAGCAGTAAAATTGGATTTGAGTTCAATTTCATCCCACCCCGCGCTCCACATTTTGATGAAGAACATCGCTCACGCCAATCTTTCATATGAAGAGCTACACAGAGTTGTCGTTGAAGTGGAAGCCATTCTAAACTCGCGTCCTCGAATGAAGTCACCAAAATACTAGAATTACATGGACTTAAATTAGCGAAGTGGAATTGTAACTGTCCCCAATTTTTAAACGAAACATCAACAGGAGTCCAAACAATAATCAACGACAAAATTGATGACACTACCAAGGCGCTTGGTATGTCGTGGAAACCAAATAAAGATGTATTTTGCTTTCAGTATGATCTACCCGACATACAAGTTGTCACCAAACGCTCAATTTTATCCGTGATCGCTAGAATTTTTGATTTACTTGTACTTTTAAATCCCATCATTATTCGCTGTAAGATTCTGATGCAAGAAATGTGGATTCAAAAATTAGCATGGGATGAGCCCCTTCCCGGTAATCTACATAACTTATGGCTTCAACTAATAGACGATTTAAACAGCATTCATCAGATCGAAGTGCCTCGATACGTTCTGACATCTAGCAGTCTTAGAAGTGAAATTCATGGCTTTGCAGATGCATCGCAGCGTGCCTATGGATGCTGCATATATGTTCGAACATTGCAAAATGGCTCATATAAGACCACATTATAATTTGCCAAAGCGAAGGTAGCACCTATAAAGGCACAATCACTACCGAGGCTGGAACTGTGCGCCGCTTTACTTTTAAGCAGAGCCTGGTATAAAATAAAACACAAACTATCGAAATTCACGCAAAAAATTTACTTTTGGACGGATTCAAAAATTGTGTTGCAATGGTTGAAAATGCATTCGTCGACATTAACCTGTTTCGTCGCAAATCGAGTCTCAGAAATTCAAGACAATACCCAAGGCATTGCTTGGAGACACGTCCCATCAAAAAGCAATCCGGCCGATATCGTTTCACGTGGGTGTAGCGTCGCAGAATATTCAAATACTATATGGTTTTCTGGACCCAAATATCTTGAACAAGAGCAATCTCAATGGCCAACGGACAACAGTGCAACGGATGCAGAAAATACAGACTTAGAGCGTAGAAAGGCGGTTTCATTCAAATGTAGCAACAGTGGCAACGAGGGAATTATCAACTCTATCATCAACAATAATTCATCATATTTTCGCATCCTTCGCATCGCTTCTTACATTTACCGGGTTTTCAACAAGGTTCCCGTAGATATCACGATCAGGGCCGACAAAGTCATTCATATACCTCACCGAGAATTGGACATTACCTTTTGGAAAATTATTGCAAATATACAGCGAGTTTACTACAAAGCCGAAATCGATTGTCTCAAACACAACAAATCAATTAAATCATATATACAGTCGCTTTCACCGTTTTTACAACAAGTGCAGCTAGATAACACAGAATTTAGTCTAATTAGAGTCGGGGGTAGATTGTCGAATGCTCCGATTCCGTACGATGCAAAGTTTCCCGCACTGCTTCCGAAAGAACATCGATTTACAAAACTTTTCATCGAATTCCTGCACGGAAAACATCTCCACGCTGGCCAAAAGGTTCTTATCAGTTTGCTTCGACAAAAACTTTGGGAATTTCATCAACGATTTTTAAATCAACCCGAGGTCAACGAAATAATGAGTCTCAGCAGTAAAATTGGATTTGAGTTCAATTTCATCCCACCCCGCGCTCCACATTTTGATGAAGAACATCGCTCACGCCAATCTTTCATATGAAGAGCTACACAGAGTTGTCGTTGAAGTGGAAGCCATTCTAAACTCGCGTCCTCGAATGAAGTCACCAAAATACTAGAATTACATGGACTTAAATTAGCGAAGTGGAATTGTAACTGTCCCCAATTTTTAAACGAAACATCAACAGGAGTCCAAACAATAATCAACGACAAAATTGATGACACTACCAAGGCGCTTGGTATGTCGTGGAAACCAAATAAAGATGTATTTTGCTTTCAGTATGATCTACCCGACATACAAGTTGTCACCAAACGCTCAATTTTATCCGTGATCGCTAGAATTTTTGATTTACTTGTACTTTTAAATCCCATCATTATTCGCTGTAAGATTCTGATGCAAGAAATGTGGATTCAAAAATTAGCATGGGATGAGCCCCTTCCCGGTAATCTACATAACTTATGGCTTCAACTAATAGACGATTTAAACAGCATTCATCAGATCGAAGTGCCTCGATACGTTCTGACATCTAGCAGTCTTAGAAGTGAAATTCATGGCTTTGCAGATGCATCGCAGCGTGCCTATGGATGCTGCATATATGTTCGAACATTGCAAAATGGCTCATATAAGACCACATTATAATTTGCCAAAGCGAAGGTAGCACCTATAAAGGCACAATCACTACCGAGGCTGGAACTGTGCGCCGCTTTACTTTTAAGCAGAGCCTGGTATAAAATAAAACACAAACTATCGAAATTCACGCAAAAAATTTACTTTTGGACGGATTCAAAAATTGTGTTGCAATGGTTGAAAATGCATTCGTCGACATTAACCTGTTTCGTCGCAAATCGAGTCTCAGAAATTCAAGACAATACCCAAGGCATTGCTTGGAGACACGTCCCATCAAAAAGCAATCCGGCCGATATCGTTTCACGTGGGTGTAGCGTCGCAGAATATTCAAATACTATATGGTTTTCTGGACCCAAATATCTTGAACAAGAGCAATCTCAATGGCCAACGGACAACAGTGCAACGGATGCAGAAAATACAGACTTACAGCGTAGAAAGGCGGTTTCATTCAAATGTAGCAACAGTGGCAACGAGGGAATTATCAACTCTATCATCAACAATAATTCATCATATTTTCGCATCCTTCGCATCGCTTCTTACATTTACCGGGTTTTCAACAAGGTTCCCGTAGATATCACGATCAGGGCCGACAAAGTCATTCATATACCTCACCGAGAATTGGACATTACCTTTTGGAAAATTATTGCAAATATACAGCGAGTTTACTACAAAGCCGAAATCGATTGTCTCAAACACAACAAATCAATTAAATCATATATACAGTCGCTTTCACCGTTTTTACAACAAGTGCAGCTAGATAACACAGAATTTAGTCTAATTAGAGTCGGGGGTAGATTGTCGAATGCTCCGATTCCGTACGATGCAAAGTTTCCCGCACTGCTTCCGAAAGAACATCGATTTACAAAACTTTTCATCGAATTCCTGCACGGAAAACATCTCCACGCTGGCCAAAAGGTTCTTATCAGTTTGCTTCGACAAAAACTTTGGGAATTTCATCAACGATTTTTAAATCAACCCGAGGTCAACGAAATAATGAGTCTCAGCAGTAAAATTGGATTTGAGTTCAATTTCATCCCACCCCGCGCTCCACATTTTGATGAAGAACATCGCTCACGCCAATCTTTCATATGAAGAGCTACACAGAGTTGTCGTTGAAGTGGAAGCCATTCTAAACTCGCGTCCTCGAATGAAGTCACCAAAATACTAGAATTACATGGACTTAAATTAGCGAAGTGGAATTGTAACTGTCCCCAATTTTTAAACGAAACATCAACAGGAGTCCAAACAATAATCAACGACAAAATTGATGACACTACCAAGGCGCTTGGTATGTCGTGGAAACCAAATAAAGATGTATTTTGCTTTCAGTATGATCTACCCGACATACAAGTTGTCACCAAACGCTCAATTTTATCCGTGATCGCTAGAATTTTTGATTTACTTGTACTTTTAAATCCCATCATTATTCGCTGTAAGATTCTGATGCAAGAAATGTGGATTCAAAAATTAGCATGGGATGAGCCCCTTCCCGGTAATCTACATAACTTATGGCTTCAACTAATAGACGATTTAAACAGCATTCATCAGATCGAAGTGCCTCGATACGTTCTGACATCTAGCAGTCTTAGAAGTGAAATTCATGGCTTTGCAGATGCATCGCAGCGTGCCTATGGATGCTGCATATATGTTCGAACATTGCAAAATGGCTCATATAAGACCACATTATAATTTGCCAAAGCGAAGGTAGCACCTATAAAGGCACAATCACTACCGAGGCTGGAACTGTGCGCCGCTTTACTTTTAAGCAGAGCCTGGTATAAAATAAAACACAAACTATCGAAATTCACGCAAAAAATTTACTTTTGGACGGATTCAAAAATTGTGTTGCAATGGTTGAAAATGCATTCGTCGACATTAACCTGTTTCGTCGCAAATCGAGTCTCAGAAATTCAAGACAATACCCAAGGCATTGCTTGGAGACACGTCCCATCAAAAAGCAATCCGGCCGATATCGTTTCACGTGGGTGTAGCGTCGCAGAATATTCAAATACTATATGGTTTTCTGGACCCAAATATCTTGAACAAGAGCAATCTCAATGGCCAACGGACAACAGTGCAACGGATGCAGAAAATACAGACTTAGAGCGTAGAAAGGCGGTTTCATTCAAATGTAGCAACAGTGGCAACGAGGGAATTATCAACTCTATCATCAACAATAATTCATCATATTTTCGCATCCTTCGCATCGCTTCTTACATTTACCGGGTTTTCAACAAGGTTCCCGTAGATATCACGATCAGGGCCGACAAAGTCATTCATATACCTCACCGAGAATTGGACATTACCTTTTGGAAAATTATTGCAAATATACAGCGAGTTTACTACAAAGCCGAAATCGATTGTCTCAAACACAACAAATCAATTAAATCATATATACAGTCGCTTTCACCGTTTTTACAACAAGTGCAGCTAGATAACACAGAATTTAGTCTAATTAGAGTCGGGGGTAGATTGTCGAATGCTCCGATTCCGTACGATGCAAAGTTTCCCGCACTGCTTCCGAAAGAACATCGATTTACAAAACTTTTCATCGAATTCCTGCACGGAAAACATCTCCACGCTGGCCAAAAGGTTCTTATCAGTTTGCTTCGACAAAAACTTTGGGAATTTCATCAACGATTTTTAAATCAACCCGAGGTCAACGAAATAATGAGTCTCAGCAGTAAAATTGGATTTGAGTTCAATTTCATCCCACCCCGCGCTCCACATTTTGATGAAGAACATCGCTCACGCCAATCTTTCATATGAAGAGCTACACAGAGTTGTCGTTGAAGTGGAAGCCATTCTAAACTCGCGTCCTCGAATGAAGTCACCAAAATACTAGAATTACATGGACTTAAATTAGCGAAGTGGAATTGTAACTGTCCCCAATTTTTAAACGAAACATCAACAGGAGTCCAAACAATAATCAACGACAAAATTGATGACACTACCAAGGCGCTTGGTATGTCGTGGAAACCAAATAAAGATGTATTTTGCTTTCAGTATGATCTACCCGACATACAAGTTGTCACCAAACGCTCAATTTTATCCGTGATCGCTAGAATTTTTGATTTACTTGTACTTTTAAATCCCATCATTATTCGCTGTAAGATTCTGATGCAAGAAATGTGGATTCAAAAATTAGCATGGGATGAGCCCCTTCCCGGTAATCTACATAACTTATGGCTTCAACTAATAGACGATTTAAACAGCATTCATCAGATCGAAGTGCCTCGATACGTTCTGACATCTAGCAGTCTTAGAAGTGAAATTCATGGCTTTGCAGATGCATCGCAGCGTGCCTATGGATGCTGCATATATGTTCGAACATTGCAAAATGGCTCATATAAGACCACATTATAATTTGCCAAAGCGAAGGTAGCACCTATAAAGGCACAATCACTACCGAGGCTGGAACTGTGCGCCGCTTTACTTTTAAGCAGAGCCTGGTATAAAATAAAACACAAACTATCGAAATTCACGCAAAAAATTTACTTTTGGACGGATTCAAAAATTGTGTTGCAATGGTTGAAAATGCATTCGTCGACATTAACCTGTTTCGTCGCAAATCGAGTCTCAGAAATTCAAGACAATACCCAAGGCATTGCTTGGAGACACGTCCCATCAAAAAGCAATCCGGCCGATATCGTTTCACGTGGGTGTAGCGTCGCAGAATATTCAAATACTATATGGTTTTCTGGACCCAAATATCTTGAACAAGAGCAATCTCAATGGCCAACGGACAACAGTGCAACGGATGCAGAAAATACAGACTTAGAGCGTAGAAAGGCGGTTTCATTCAAATGTAGCAACAGTGGCAACGAGGGAATTATCAACTCTATCATCAACAATAATTCATCATATTTTCGCATCCTTCGCATCGCTTCTTACATTTACCTGGTTTTCAACAAGGTTCCCGTAGATATCACGATCAGGGCCGACAAAGTCATTCATATACCTCACCGAGAATTGGACATTACCTTTTGGAAAATTATTGCAAATATACAGCGAGTTTACTACAAAGCCGAAATCGATTGTCTCAAACACAACAAATCAATTAAATCATATATACAGTCGCTTTCACCGTTTTTACAACAAGTGCAGCTAGATAACACAGAATTTAGTCTAATTAGAGTCGGGGGTAGATTGTCGAATGCTCCGATTCCGTACGATGCAAAGTTTCCCGCACTGCTTCCGAAAGAACATCGATTTACAAAACTTTTCATCGAATTCCTGCACGGAAAACATCTCCACGCTGGCCAAAAGGTTCTTATCAGTTTGCTTCGACAAAAACTTTGGGAATTTCATCAACGATTTTTAAATCAACCCGAGGTCAACGAAATAATGAGTCTCAGCAGTAAAATTGGATTTGAGTTCAATTTCATCCCACCCCGCGCTCCACATTTTGATGAAGAACATCGCTCACGCCAATCTTTCATATGAAGAGCTACACAGAGTTGTCGTTGAAGTGGAAGCCATTCTAAACTCGCGTCCTCGAATGAAGTCACCAAAATACTAGAATTACATGGACTTAAATTAGCGAAGTGGAATTGTAACTGTCCCCAATTTTTAAACGAAACATCAACAGGAGTCCAAACAATAATCAACGACAAAATTGATGACACTACCAAGGCGCTTGGTATGTCGTGGAAACCAAATAAAGATGTATTTTGCTTTCAGTATGATCTACCCGACATACAAGTTGTCACCAAACGCTCAATTTTATCCGTGATCGCTAGAATTTTTGATTTACTTGTACTTTTAAATCCCATCATTATTCGCTGTAAGATTCTGATGCAAGAAATGTGGATTCAAAAATTAGCATGGGATGAGCCCCTTCCCGGTAATCTACATAACTTATGGCTTCAACTAATAGACGATTTAAACAGCATTCATCAGATCGAAGTGCCTCGATACGTTCTGACATCTAGCAGTCTTAGAAGTGAAATTCATGGCTTTGCAGATGCATCGCAGCGTGCCTATGGATGCTGCATATATGTTCGAACATTGCAAAATGGCTCATATAAGACCACATTATAATTTGCCAAAGCGAAGGTAGCACCTATAAAGGCACAATCACTACCGAGGCTGGAACTGTGCGCCGCTTTACTTTTAAGCAGAGCCTGGTATAAAATAAAACACAAACTATCGAAATTCACGCAAAAAATTTACTTTTGGACGGATTCAAAAATTGTGTTGCAATGGTTGAAAATGCATTCGTCGACATTAACCTGTTTCGTCGCAAATCGAGTCTCAGAAATTCAAGACAATACCCAAGGCATTGCTTGGAGACACGTCCCATCAAAAAGCAATCCGGCCGATATCGTTTCACGTGGGTGTAGCGTCGCAGAATATTCAAATACTATATGGTTTTCTGGACCCAAATATCTTGAACAAGAGCAATCTCAATGGCCAACGGACAACAGTGCAACGGATGCAGAAAATACAGACTTAGAGCGTAGAAAGGCGGTTTCATTCAAATGTAGCAACAGTGGCAACGAGGGAATTATCAACTCTATCATCAACAATAATTCATCATATTTTCGCATCCTTCGCATCGCTTCTTACATTTACCGGGTTTTCAACAAGGTTCCCGTAGATATCACGATCAGGGCCGACAAAGTCATTCATATACCTCACCGAGAATTGGACATTACCTTTTGGAAAATTATTGCAAATATACAGCGAGTTTACTACAAAGCCGAAATCGATTGTCTCAAACACAACAAATCAATTAAATCATATATACAGTCGCTTTCACCGTTTTTACAACAAGTGCAGCTAGATAACACAGAATTTAGTCTAATTAGAGTCGGGGGTAGATTGTCGAATGCTCCGATTCCGTACGATGCAAAGTTTCCCGCACTGCTTCCGAAAGAACATCGATTTACAAAACTTTTCATCGAATTCCTGCACGGAAAACATCTCCACGCTGGCCAAAAGGTTCTTATCAGTTTGCTTCGACAAAAACTTTGGGAATTTCATCAACGATTTTTAAATCAACCCGAGGTCAACGAAATAATGAGTCTCAGCAGTAAAATTGGATTTGAGTTCAATTTCATCCCACCCCGCGCTCCACATTTTGATGAAGAACATCGCTCACGCCAATCTTTCATATGAAGAGCTACACAGAGTTGTCGTTGAAGTGGAAGCCATTCTAAACTCGCGTCCTCGAATGAAGTCACCAAAATACTAGAATTACATGGACTTAAATTAGCGAAGTGGAATTGTAACTGTCCCCAATTTTTAAACGAAACATCAACAGGAGTCCAAACAATAATCAACGACAAAATTGATGACACTACCAAGGCGCTTGGTATGTCGTGGAAACCAAATAAAGATGTATTTTGCTTTCAGTATGATCTACCCGACATACAAGTTGTCACCAAACGCTCAATTTTATCCGTGATCGCTAGAATTTTTGATTTACTTGTACTTTTAAATCCCATCATTATTCGCTGTAAGATTCTGATGCAAGAAATGTGGATTCAAAAATTAGCATGGGATGAGCCCCTTCCCGGTAATCTACATAACTTATGGCTTCAACTAATAGACGATTTAAACAGCATTCATCAGATCGAAGTGCCTCGATACGTTCTGACATCTAGCAGTCTTAGAAGTGAAATTCATGGCTTTGCAGATGCATCGCAGCGTGCCTATGGATGCTGCATATATGTTCGAACATTGCAAAATGGCTCATATAAGACCACATTATAATTTGCCAAAGCGAAGGTAGCACCTATAAAGGCACAATCACTACCGAGGCTGGAACTGTGCGCCGCTTTACTTTTAAGCAGAGCCTGGTATAAAATAAAACACAAACTATCGAAATTCACGCAAAAAATTTACTTTTGGACGGATTCAAAAATTGTGTTGCAATGGTTGAAAATGCATTCGTCGACATTAACCTGTTTCGTCGCAAATCGAGTCTCAGAAATTCAAGACAATACCCAAGGCATTGCTTGGAGACACGTCCCATCAAAAAGCAATCCGGCCGATATCGTTTCACGTGGGTGTAGCGTCGCAGAATATTCAAATACTATATGGTTTTCTGGACCCAAATATCTTGAACAAGAGCAATCTCAATGGCCAACGGACAACAGTGCAACGGATGCAGAAAATACAGACTTACAGCGTAGAAAGGCGGTTTCATTCAAATGTAGCAACAGTGGCAACGAGGGAATTATCAACTCTATCATCAACAATAATTCATCATATTTTCGCATCCTTCGCATCGCTTCTTACATTTACCTGGTTTTCAACAAGGTTCCCGTAGATATCACGATCAGGGCCGACAAAGTCATTCATATACCTCACCGAGAATTGGACATTACCTTTTGGAAAATTATTGCAAATATACAGCGAGTTTACTACAAAGCCGAAATCGATTGTCTCAAACACAACAAATCAATTAAATCATATATACAGTCGCTTTCACCGTTTTTACAACAAGTGCAGCTAGATAACACAGAATTTAGTCTAATTAGAGTCGGGGGTAGATTGTCGAATGCTCCGATTCCGTACGATGCAAAGTTTCCCGCACTGCTTCCGAAAGAACATCGATTTACAAAACTTTTCATCGAATTCCTGCACGGAAAACATCTCCACGCTGGCCAAAAGGTTCTTATCAGTTTGCTTCGACAAAAACTTTGGGAATTTCATCAACGATTTTTAAATCAACCCGAGGTCAACGAAATAATGAGTCTCAGCAGTAAAATTGGATTTGAGTTCAATTTCATCCCACCCCGCGCTCCACATTTTGATGAAGAACATCGCTCACGCCAATCTTTCATATGAAGAGCTACACAGAGTTGTCGTTGAAGTGGAAGCCATTCTAAACTCGCGTCCTCGAATGAAGTCACCAAAATACTAGAATTACATGGACTTAAATTAGCGAAGTGGAATTGTAACTGTCCCCAATTTTTAAACGAAACATCAACAGGAGTCCAAACAATAATCAACGACAAAATTGATGACACTACCAAGGCGCTTGGTATGTCGTGGAAACCAAATAAAGATGTATTTTGCTTTCAGTATGATCTACCCGACATACAAGTTGTCACCAAACGCTCAATTTTATCCGTGATCGCTAGAATTTTTGATTTACTTGTACTTTTAAATCCCATCATTATTCGCTGTAAGATTCTGATGCAAGAAATGTGGATTCAAAAATTAGCATGGGATGAGCCCCTTCCCGGTAATCTACATAACTTATGGCTTCAACTAATAGACGATTTAAACAGCATTCATCAGATCGAAGTGCCTCGATACGTTCTGACATCTAGCAGTCTTAGAAGTGAAATTCATGGCTTTGCAGATGCATCGCAGCGTGCCTATGGATGCTGCATATATGTTCGAACATTGCAAAATGGCTCATATAAGACCACATTATAATTTGCCAAAGCGAAGGTAGCACCTATAAAGGCACAATCACTACCGAGGCTGGAACTGTGCGCCGCTTTACTTTTAAGCAGAGCCTGGTATAAAATAAAACACAAACTATCGAAATTCACGCAAAAAATTTACTTTTGGACGGATTCAAAAATTGTGTTGCAATGGTTGAAAATGCATTCGTCGACATTAACCTGTTTCGTCGCAAATCGAGTCTCAGAAATTCAAGACAATACCCAAGGCATTGCTTGGAGACACGTCCCATCAAAAAGCAATCCGGCCGATATCGTTTCACGTGGGTGTAGCGTCGCAGAATATTCAAATACTATATGGTTTTCTGGACCCAAATATCTTGAACAAGAGCAATCTCAATGGCCAACGGACAACAGTGCAACGGATGCAGAAAATACAGACTTACAGCGTAGAAAGGCGGTTTCATTCAAATGTAGCAACAGTGGCAACGAGGGAATTATCAACTCTATCATCAACAATAATTCATCATATTTTCGCATCCTTCGCATCGCTTCTTACATTTACCGGGTTTTCAACAAGGTTCCCGTAGATATCACGATCAGGGCCGACAAAGTCATTCATATACCTCACCGAGAATTGGACATTACCTTTTGGAAAATTATTGCAAATATACAGCGAGTTTACTACAAAGCCGAAATCGATTGTCTCAAACACAACAAATCAATTAAATCATATATACAGTCGCTTTCACCGTTTTTACAACAAGTGCAGCTAGATAACACAGAATTTAGTCTAATTAGAGTCGGGGGTAGATTGTCGAATGCTCCGATTCCGTACGATGCAAAGTTTCCCGCACTGCTTCCGAAAGAACATCGATTTACAAAACTTTTCATCGAATTCCTGCACGGAAAACATCTCCACGCTGGCCAAAAGGTTCTTATCAGTTTGCTTCGACAAAAACTTTGGGAATTTCATCAACGATTTTTAAATCAACCCGAGGTCAACGAAATAATGAGTCTCAGCAGTAAAATTGGATTTGAGTTCAATTTCATCCCACCCCGCGCTCCACATTTTGATGAAGAACATCGCTCACGCCAATCTTTCATATGAAGAGCTACACAGAGTTGTCGTTGAAGTGGAAGCCATTCTAAACTCGCGTCCTCGAATGAAGTCACCAAAATACTAGAATTACATGGACTTAAATTAGCGAAGTGGAATTGTAACTGTCCCCAATTTTTAAACGAAACATCAACAGGAGTCCAAACAATAATCAACGACAAAATTGATGACACTACCAAGGCGCTTGGTATGTCGTGGAAACCAAATAAAGATGTATTTTGCTTTCAGTATGATCTACCCGACATACAAGTTGTCACCAAACGCTCAATTTTATCCGTGATCGCTAGAATTTTTGATTTACTTGTACTTTTAAATCCCATCATTATTCGCTGTAAGATTCTGATGCAAGAAATGTGGATTCAAAAATTAGCATGAGATGAGCCCCTTCCCGGTAATCTACATAACTTATGGCTTCAACTAATAGACGATTTAAACAGCATTCATCAGATCGAAGTGCCTCGATACGTTCTGACATCTAGCAGTCTTAGAAGTGAAATTCATGGCTTTGCAGATGCATCGCAGCGTGCCTATGGATGCTGCATATATGTTCGAACATTGCAAAATGGCTCATATAAGACCACATTATAATTTGCCAAAGCGAAGGTAGCACCTATAAAGGCACAATCACTACCGAGGCTGGAACTGTGCGCCGCTTTACTTTTAAGCAGAGCCTGGTATAAAATAAAACACAAACTATCGAAATTCACGCAAAAAATTTACTTTTGGACGGATTCAAAAATTGTGTTGCAATGGTTGAAAATGCATTCGTCGACATTAACCTGTTTCGTCGCAAATCGAGTCTCAGAAATTCAAGACAATACCCAAGGCATTGCTTGGAGACACGTCCCATCAAAAAGCAATCCGGCCGATATCGTTTCACGTGGGTGTAGCGTCGCAGAATATTCAAATACTATATGGTTTTCTGGACCCAAATATCTTGAACAAGAGCAATCTCAATGGCCAACGGACAACAGTGCAACGGATGCAGAAAATACAGACTTAGAGCGTAGAAAGGCGGTTTCATTCAAATGTAGCAACAGTGGCAACGAGGGAATTATCAACTCTATCATCAACAATAATTCATCATATTTTCGCATCCTTCGCATCGCTTCTTACATTTACCGGGTTTTCAACAAGGTTCCCGTAGATATCACGATCAGGGCCGACAAAGTCATTCATATACCTCACCGAGAATTGGACATTACCTTTTGGAAAATTATTGCAAATATACAGCGAGTTTACTACAAAGCCGAAATCGATTGTCTCAAACACAACAAATCAATTAAATCATATATACAGTCGCTTTCACCGTTTTTACAACAAGTGCAGCTAGATAACACAGAATTTAGTCTAATTAGAGTCGGGGGTAGATTGTCGAATGCTCCGATTCCGTACGATGCAAAGTTTCCCGCACTGCTTCCGAAAGAACATCGATTTACAAAACTTTTCATCGAATTCCTGCACGGAAAACATCTCCACGCTGGCCAAAAGGTTCTTATCAGTTTGCTTCGACAAAAACTTTGGGAATTTCATCAACGATTTTTAAATCAACCCGAGGTCAACGAAATAATGAGTCTCAGCAGTAAAATTGGATTTGAGTTCAATTTCATCCCACCCCGCGCTCCACATTTTGATGAAGAACATCGCTCACGCCAATCTTTCATATGAAGAGCTACACACAGTTGTCGTTGAAGTGGAAGCCATTCTAAACTCGCGTCCTCTTGCCCCGATGTCCAATGACCCAAATGATGGCGAAGCATTAACCCCGGCCAACCTGTTAATTGGGACGTCATTGATGGCCATACCTGATGAACAATTTGATTGCAACAAATCTTCATATCTAACACGATGGCAACAGATCACGTTCTTGAAGCAGCGGTTTTGGCAGTTATGGTCACGCGACTACATCTTGACCCTACAGAAACGTTCAAAATGGACTAAGCCAGAAACAAACATCAAGATAGGACAGATGGTCATCGTCCACGAGGACAACATTCCACCGCCACAATGGGTACTCGCACGTATCACTCAAGCGATTCCTGGCACTGATGGACGAGTTCGAGTCGTCGATCTCCAAACCTCCAAGGGTTTATTTCGTCGGCCTATACACAAAGTGGCTCCTTTACCTACAAGCGAAGAAAATTGAAAGAAAAGCCTTTCAACGGGTGGATGATGTTCAGACAGAAAGCTGCATATCTACCTACATTCCACATACTTACATTATTATTATTATTCTATTAAACTATTGTAAGAAAACTTAAATTATGCTATTGTGAATTACACTAACTTTAATTATTTATATTAGAACTCACTCATGCATCTCTTACGATAACTCATTATTATATACTCTCGCATAAAAATCCCACTCAATGAGAGTGCCCAAGTAATTATACAAGATCTAAAAATGTTGTAAGGCAGTTAGCAGTAAGCCTTCAGCAATAAAGCACACTACAAAATCTCATTGAGACCACAGTTTTTTTTTCTTTGCTTCGCCGACACACCACGGCTAATTCCATTTTAATGAAGAACATCGCTCACGCCAATCTTTCATATGAAGAGCTACACACAGTTGTCATTGAAGTGGAAGCCATTCTAAACTCGCGTCCTCTTGCCCCGATGTCCAATGACTCAAATGATGGCGAAGCATTAACCCCGGCCCACCTGTTAATTGGGACGTCATTGATGGCCATACCTGATAAACAATTTGATTGCAACAAATCTTCATATCTAACACGATGGCAACAGATCACGTTCTTGGAGCAGCGGTTTTGGCAGTTATGGTCACGCGACTACATCTTGACCCTACAGCAACGTTCAAAATGGACTAAGCCAGAAACGAACATCAGGATAGGACAGATGGTCATCGTCCACGAGGACAACATTCCACCGCAACAATGGGTACACGCACGTATCACTCAAGCGATTCCTGGCACTGACGGACGAGTTCGAGTCTTCGATCTCCAAACCTCCAAGGGTTTATTTCGTCGGCCTATACACAAAGTGGCTCCTTTACCTACAAGCGAAGAAAATTGAAAGAAAAGCCTTTCAACGGGTGGATGATGTTCAGACAGAAAGCTGCATATCTACCTACATTCCACATACTTACATTATTATTATTATTCTATTAAACTATTGTAAGAAAACTTAAATTATGCTATTGTGGATTACACTAACTTTAATTATTTATATTAGAACTCACTCATGCATCTCTTACGATTACTCATTATTATATACTCTCGCATAAAAATCCCACTCAATGAGAGTGCCCAAGTAATTATACAAGATCTAAAAATGTTGTAAGGCAGTTAGCAGTAAGCCTTCAGCAATAAAGCACACTACAAAATCTCATTGAGACCACAGTTTTTTTTTCTTTGCTTCGCCGACACACCACGGCTAATTCCATTTTAATGAAGAACATCGCTCACGCCAATCTTTCATATGAAGAGCTACACACAGTTGTCGTTGAAGTGGAAGCCATTCTAAACTCGCGTCCTCTTGCCCCGATGTCCAATGACCCAAATGATGGCGAAGAATTAACCCCGGCCCACCTGTTAATTGGGACGTCATTGATGGCCATACCTGATAAACAATTTGATTGCAACAAATCTTCATATCTAACACGATGGCAACAGATCACGTTCTTTAAGCAGCGGTTTTGGCAGTTATGGTCACGCGACTACATCTTGACCCTACAGCAACGTTCAAAATGGACTAAGCCAGAAACAAACATCAAGATAGGACAGATGGTCATCGTCCACGAGGACAACATTCCACCGCAACAATGGGTACTCGCACGTATCACTCAAGCGATTCCTGGCACTGATGGACGAGTTCGAGTCTTCGATCTCCAAACCTCCAAGGGTTTATTTCGTCGGCCTATACACAAAGTGGCTCCTTTACCTACAAGCGAAGAAAAGCCTTTCAACGGGTGGATGATGTTCAGACAGAAAGCTGCATATCTACCTACATTCCACATACTTACATTATTATTATTATTCTATTAAACTATTGTAAGAAAACTTAAATTATGCTATTGTGAATTACACTAACTTTAATTATTTATATTAGAACTCACTCATGCATCTCTTACGATAACTCATTATTATATACTCTCGCATAAAAATCCCACTCAATGAGAGTGCCCAAGTAATTATACAAGATCTAAAAATGTTGTAAGGCAGTTAGCAGTAAGCCTTTAGCAATAAAGCACACTACAAAATCTCATTGAGACCACAGTTTTTTTTTCTTTGCTTCGCCGACACACCACGGCTAATTCCATTTTAATGAAGAACATCGCTCACGCCAATCTTTCATATGAAGAGCTACACACAGTTGTCGTTGAAGTGGAAGCCATTCTAAACTCGCGTCCTCTTGCCCCGATGTCCAATGACCCAAATGATGGCGAAGCATTAACCCCGGCCCACCTGTTAATTGGGACGTCATTGATGGCCATACCTGATAAACAATTTGATTGCAACAAATCTTCATATCTAACACGATGGCAACAGATCATGTTCTTGAAGCAGCGGTTTTGGCAGTTATGGTCACGCGACTACATCTTGACCCTGCAGCAACGTTCAAAATGGACTAAGCCAGAAACAAACATCAAGATAGGACAGATGGTCATCGTCCACGAGGACAACATTCCACCGCAACAATGGGTACTCGCACGTATCACTCAAGCGATTCCTGGCACTGATGGACGTGTTCGAGACTTTGATCTCCAAACCTCCAAGGGTTTATTTCGTCGGCCTATACACAAAGTGGCTCCTTTACCTACAAGCGAAGAAAATTGAAAGAAAAGCCTTTCAACGGGTGGATGATGTTCAGACAGAAAGCTGCATATCTACCTACATTCCACATACTTACATTATTATTATTATTCTATTAAACTATTGTAAGAAAACTTAAATTATGCTATTGTGGATTACACTAACTTTAATTATTTATATTAGAACTCACTCATGCATCTCTTACGATTACTCATTATTATATACTCTCGCATAAAAATCCCACTCAATGAGAGTGCCCAAGTAATTATACAATATCTAAAAATGTTGTAAGGCAGTTAGCAGTAAGCCTTCAGCAATAAAGCACACTACAAAATCTCATTGAGACCATAGTTTTTTTTTCTTTGCTTCGCCGACACACCACGGCTAATTCCATTTTAATGAAGAACATCGCTCACGCGAATCTTTCATATGAAGAGCTACACACAGTTGTCGTTGAAGTGGAAGCCATTCTAAACTCGCGTCCTCTTGCCCCGATGTCCAATGACCCAAATGATGGCGAAGCATTAACCCCGGCCCACCTGTTAATTGGGACGTCATTGATGGCCATACCTGATAAACAATTTGATTGCAACAAATCTTCATATCTAACACGATGGCAACAGATCACGTTCTTGAAGCAGCGGTTTTGGCAGTTATGGTCACGCGACTACATCTTGACCCTACAGCAACGTTCAAAATGGACTAAGCCAGAAACAAACATCAAGATAGGACAGATGGTCATCGTCCACGAGGACAACATTCCACAGCAACAATGGGTACTCGCACGTATCACTCAAGCGATTCCTGGCATTGATGGACGAGTTCGAGTCTTCGATCTCCAAACCTCCAAGGGTTTATTTCGTCGGCCTATACACAAAGTGGCTCCTTTACCCACAAGCGAAGAAAATTGAAAGAAAAGCCTTTCAACGGGTGGATGATGTTCAGACAGAAAGCTGCATATCTACCTACATTCCACATACTTACATTATTATTATTATTCTATTAAACTATTGTAAGAAAACTTAAATTATGCTATTGTGAATTACACTAACTTTAATTATTTATATTAGAACTCACTCATGCATCTCTTACGATAACTCATTATTATATACTCTCGCATAAAAATCCCACTCAATGAGAGTGCCCAAGTAATTATACAAGATCTAAAAATGTTGTAAGGCAGTTAGCAGTAAGCCTTCAGCAATAAAGCACACTACAAAATCTCATTGAGACCACAGTTTTTTTTTCTTTGCTTCGCCGACACACCACGGCTAATTCCATTTTAATGAAGAACATCGCTCACGCCAATCTTTCATATGAAGAGCTACACACAGTTGTCATTGAAGTGGAAGCCATTCTAAACTCGCGTCCTCTTGCCCCGATGTCCAATGACTCAAATGATGGCGAAGCATTAACCCCGGCCCACCTGTTAATTGGGACGTCATTGATGGCCATACCTGATAAACAATTTGATTGCAACAAATCTTCATATCTAACACGATGGCAACAGATCACGTTCTTGAAGCAGCGGTTTTGCAAGTTATGGTCACGCGACTACATCTTGACCCTACAGCAACGTTCAAAATGGACTAAGCCAGAAACGAACATCAAGATAGGACAGATGGTCATCGTCCACGAGGACAACATTCCACCGCAACAATGGGTACTCGCACGTATCACTCAAGCGATTCCTGGCACTGATGGACGAGTTCGAGTCTTCGATCTCCAAACCTCCAAGGGTTTATTTCGTCGGCCTATACACAAAGTGGCTCCTTTACCTACAAGCGAAGAAAATTGAAAGAAAAGCCTTTCAACGGGTGGATGATGTTCAGACAGAAAGCTGCATATCTACCTACATTCCACATACTTACATTATTATTATTATTCTATTAAACTATTGTAAGAAAACTTAAATTATGCTATTGTGGATTACACTAACTTTAATTATTTATAATAGAACTCACTCATGCATCTCTTACGATTACTCATTATTATATACTCTCGCATAAAAATCCCACTCAATGAGAGTGCCCAAGTAATTATACAAGATCTAAAAATGTTGTAAGGCAGTTAGCAGTAAGCCTTCAGCAATAAAGCACACTACAAAATCTCATTGAGACCACAGTTTTTTTTTCTTTGCTTCGCCGACACACCACGGCTAATTCCATTTTAATGAAGAACATCGCTCACGCGAATCTTTCATATGAAGAGCTACACACAGTTGTCATTGAAGTGGAAGCCATTCTAAACTCGCGTCCTCTTGCCCCGATGTCCAATGACTCAAATGATGGCGAAGCATTAACCCCGGCCCACCTGTTAATTGGGACGTCATTGATGGCCATACCTGATAAACAATTTGATTGCAACAAATCTTCATATCTAACACGATGGCAACAGATCACGTTCTTGAAGCAGCGGTTTTGGCAGTTATGGTCACGCGACTACATCTTGACCCTACAGCAACGTTCAAAATGGACTAAGCCAGAAACAAACATCAAGATAGGACAGATGGTCATCGTCCACGAGGACAACATTCCACCGCAACAATGGGTACTCGCACGTATCACTCAAGCGATTCCTGGCACTGATGGACGAGTTCGAGTCTTCGATCTCCAAACCTCCAAGGGTTTATTTCGTCGGCCTATACACAAAGTGGCTCCTTTACCTACAAGCGAAGAAAATTGAAAGAAAAGCCTTTCAACGGGTGGATGATGTTCAGACAGAAAGCTGCATATCTACCTACATTCCACATACTTACATTATTATTATTATTCTATTAAACTATTGTAAGAAAACTTAAATTATGCTATTGTGAATTACACTAACTTTAATTATTTATATTAGAACTCACTCATGCATCTCTTACGATAACTCATTATTATATACTCTCGCATAAAAATCCCACTCAATGAGAGTGCCCAAGTAATTATACAAGATCTAAAAATGTTGTAAGGCAGTTAGCAGTAAGCCTTCAGCAATAAAGCACACTACAAAATCTCATTGAGACCACAGTTTTTTTTTCTTTGCTTCGCCGACACACCACGGCTAATTCCATTTTAATGAAGAACATCGCTCACGCCAATCTTTCATATGAAGAGCTACACACAGTTGTCGTTGAAGTGGAAGCCATTCTAAACTCGCGTCCTCTTGCCCCGATGTCCAATGACCCAAATGATGGCGAAGAATTAACCCCGGCCCACCTGTTAATTGGGACGTCATTGATGGCCATACCTGATAAACAATTTGATTGCAACAAATCTTCATATCTAACACGATGGCAACAGATCACGTTCTTTAAGCAGCGGTTTTGGCAGTTATGGTCACGCGACTACATCTTGACTCTACAGCAACGTTCAAAATGGACTAAGCCAGAAACAAACATCAAGATAGGACAGATGGTCATCGTCCACGAGGACAACATTCCACCGCAACAATGGGTACTCGCACGTATCACTCAAGCGATTCCTGGCACTGATGGACGAGTTCGAGTCTTCGATCTCCAAACCTCCAAGGGTTTATTTCGTCGGCCTATACACAAAGTGGCTCCTTTACCTACAAGCGAAGAAAAGCCTTTCAACGGGTGGATGATGTTCAGACAGAAAGCTGCATATCTACCTACATTCCACATACTTACATTATTATTATTATTCTATTAAACTATTGTAAGAAAACTTAAATTATGCTATTGTGAATTACACTAACTTTAATTATTTATATTAGAACTCACTCATGCATCTCTTACGATAACTCATTATTATATACTCTCGCATAAAAATCCCACTCAATGAGAGTGCCCAAGTAATTATACAAGATCTAAAAATGTTGTAAGGCAGTTAGCAGTAAGCCTTTAGCAATAAAGCACACTACAAAATCTCATTGAGACCACAGTTTTTTTTTCTTTGCTTCGCCGACACACCACGGCTAATTCCATTTTAATGAAGAACATCGCTCACGCCAATCTTTCATATGAAGAGCTACACACAGTTGTCGTTGAAGTGGAAGCCATTCTAAACTCGCGTCCTCTTGCCCCGATGTCCAATGACCCAAATGATGGCGAAGCATTAACCCCGGCCCACCTGTTAATTGGGACGTCATTGATGGCCATACCTGATAAACAATTTGATTGCAACAAATCTTCATATCTAACACGATGGCAACAGATCATGTTCTTGAAGCAGCGGTTTTGGCAGTTATGGTCACGCGACTACATCTTGACCCTGCAGCAACGTTCAAAATGGACTAAGCCAGAAACAAACATCAAGATAGGACAGATGGTCATCGTCCACGAGGACAACATTCCACCGCAACAATGGGTACTCGCACGTATCACTCAAGCGATTCCTGGCACTGATGGACGTGTTCGAGTCTTTGATCTCCAAACCTCCAAGGGTTTATTTCGTCGGCCTATACACAAAGTGGCTCCTTTACCTACAAGCGAAGAAAATTGAAAGAAAAGCCTTTCAACGGGTGGATGATGTTCAGACAGAAAGCTGCATATCTACCTACATTCCACATACTTACATTATTATTATTATTCTATTAAACTATTGTAAGAAAACTTAAATTATGCTATTGTGGATTACACTAACTTTAATTATTTATATTAGAACTCACTCATGCATCTCTTACGATTACTCATTATTATATACTCTCGCATAAAAATCCCACTCAATGAGAGTGCCCAAGTAATTATACAATATCTAAAAATGTTGTAAGGCAGTTAGCAGTAAGCCTTCAGCAATAAAGCACACTACAAAATCTCATTGAGACCATAGTTTTTTTTTCTTTGCTTCGCCGACACACCACGGCTAATTCCATTTTAATGAAGAACATCGCTCACGCGAATCTTTCATATGAAGAGCTACACACAGTTGTCGTTGAAGTGGAAGCCATTCTAAACTCGCGTCCTCTTGCCCCGATGTCCAATGACCCAAATGATGGCGAAGCATTAACCCCGGCCCACCTGTTAATTGGGACGTCATTGATGGCCATACCTGATAAACAATTTGATTGCAACAAATCTTCATATCTAACACGATGGCAACAGATCACGTTCTTGAAGCAGCGGTTTTGGCAGTTATGGTCACGCGACTACATCTTGACCCTACAGCAACGTTCAAAATGGACTAAGCCAGAAACAAACATCAAGATAGGACAGATGGTCATCGTCCACGAGGACAACATTCCACCGCAACAATGGGTACTCGCACGTATCACTCAAGCGATTCCTGGCACTGATGGACGAGTTCGAGTCTTCGATCTCCAAACCTCCAAGGGTTTATTTCGTCGGCCTATACACAAAGTGGCTCCTTTACCTACAAGCGAAGAAAATTGAAAGAAAAGCCTTTCAACGGGTGGATGATGTTCAGACAGAAAGCTGCATATCTACCTACATTCCACATACTTACATTATTATTATTATTCTATTAAACTATTGTAAGAAAACTTAAATTATGCTATTGTGAATTACACTAACTTTAATTATTTATATTAGAACTCACTCATGCATCTCTTACGATAACTCATTATTATATACTCTCGCATAAAAATCCCACTCAATGAGAGTGCCCAAGTAATTATACAAGATCTAAAAATGTTGTAAGGCAGTTAGCAGTAAGCCTTCAGCAATAAAGCACACTACAAAATCTCATTGAGACCACAGTTTTTTTTTCTTTGCTTCGCCGACACACCACGGCTAATTCCATTTTAATGAAGAACATCGCTCACGCCAATCTTTCATATGAAGAGCTACACACAGTTGTCATTGAAGTGGAAGCCATTCTAAACTCGCGTCCTCTTGCCCCGATGTCCAATGACTCAAATGATGGCGAAGCATTAACCCCGGCCCACCTGTTAATTGGGACGTCATTGATGGCCATACCTGATAAACAATTTGATTGCAACAAATCTTCATATCTAACACGATGGCAACAGATCACGTTCTTGAAGCAGCGGTTTTGCAAGTTATGGTCACGCGACTACATCTTGACCCTACAGCAACGTTCAAAATGGACTAAGCCAGAAACGAACATCAAGATAGGACAGATGGTCATCGTCCACGAGGACAACATTCCACCGCAACAATGGGTACTCGCACGTATCACTCAAGCGATTCCTGGCACTGATGGACGAGTTCGAGTCTTCGATCTCCAAACCTCCAAGGGTTTATTTCGTCGGCCTATACACAAAGTGGCTCCTTTACCTACAAGCGAAGAAAATTGAAAGAAAAGCCTTTCAACGGGTGGATGATGTTCAGACAGAAAGCTGCATATCTACCTACATTCCACATACTTACATTATTATTATTATTCTATTAAACTATTGTAAGAAAACTTAAATTATGCTATTGTGGATTACACTAACTTTAATTATTTATAATAGAACTCACTCATGCATCTCTTACGATTACTCATTATTATATACTCTCGCATAAAAATCCCACTCAATGAGAGTGCCCAAGTAATTATACAAGATCTAAAAATGTTGTAAGGCAGTTAGCAGTAAGCCTTCAGCAATAAAGCACACTACAAAATCTCATTGAGACCACAGTTTTTTTTTCTTTGCTTCGCCGACACACCACGGCTAATTCCATTTTAATGAAGAACATCGCTCACGCGAATCTTTCATATGAAGAGCTACACATAGTTGTCGTTGAAGTGGAAGCCATTCTAAACTCGCGTCCTCTTGCCCCGATGTCCAATGACCCAAATGATGGCGAAGCATTAACCCCGGCCCACCTGTTAATTGGGACGTCATTGATGGCCATACCTGATAAACAATTTGATTGCAACAAATCTTCATATCTAACACGATGGCAACAGATCACGTTCTTGAAGCAGCAGTTTTGGCAGTTATGGTCACGCGACTACATCTTGACCCTACAGCAACGTTCAAAATGGACTAAGCCAGAAACAAACATCAAGATAGGACAGATGGTCATCGTCCACGAGGACAACATTCCACCGCAACAATGGGTACTCGCACGTATCACTCAAGCGATTCCTGGCACTGATGGACGAGTTCGAGTCTTCGATCTCCAAACCTCCAAGGGTTTATTTCGTCGGCCTATACACAAAGTGGCTCCTTTACCTACAAGCGAAGAAAATTGAAAGAAAAGCCTTTCAACGGGTGGATGATGTTCAGACAGAAAGCTGCATATCTACCTACATTCCACATACTTACATTATTATTATTATTCTATTAAACTATTGTAAGAAAACTTAAATTATGCTATTGTGAATTACACTAACTTTAATTATTTATATTAGAACTCACTCATGCATCTCTTACGATAACTCATTATTATATACTCTCGCATAAAAATCCCACTCAATGAGAGTGCCCAAGTAATTATACAAGATCTAAAAATGTTGTAAGGCAGTTAGCAGTAAGCCTTCAGCAATAAAGCACACTACAAAATCTCATTGAGACCACAGTTTTTTTTTCTTTGCTTCGCCGACACACCACGGCTAATTCCATTTTAATGAAGAACATCGCTCACGCCAATCTTTCATATGAAGAGCTACACACAGTTGTCGTTGAAGTGGAAGCCATTCTAAACTCGCGTCCTCTTGCCCCGATGTCCAATGACCCAAATGATGGCGAAGCATTAACCCCGGTGTTTAATCACCCTGTAATCATACCTATCATATAACAATTATGTCAAATCATAACTTTTATACATGATGTACAAAAAACTTCCGGCTGTCAAAAGGGACAGCTGTCAAATAAAAAACGTGTATATAAATGGAATTCGGCGACATCGTTTCTCCCTTTTTTTTATATTTTCTGAGTCATAATTTACAGCCAACATTATTCGAGCCATCTTTCGAAATTTGATATAATTAGTTTCGCTTTAAACATTGGAGGCCCCGGCGAGATATAGGCTTTCAAGTATTTTGAAAAAAGACTCAGAAATTATTAAATTATACGTGCATTGTGTAATCACGTGAAATGTCCGGAGACGAAGATGAAATTGATACCAGACCTTCAGCTACTTCATATTCAGGAGCCAAGAAGACCATTGCGGAGGAAGCTGATATCGTAACTGGAAAAAAATCGGATAAAGTGTTAGTTAACCTCAAAACTCGTCGCTCCGTATGCGAGCAACAAATGAAACGCATAGAGGATTATCTCACACGAGTTCGAAGGGATCCATCAACTACATCGGTAGCCGAAATGAATATTCGCGCAGATGCATTGGATTCAGCTTTTCACACATTTACAAATATTCAAGGGAAGATCGAAGAAAAGGATTTTGAGGAAATCTCCAAACCTAATAGGTCAACCTATGAGGAACTGTACTACCTAGCAGCTTCAGCGCTAAAAGTTCTTATTGCAAAGCGTGATGGACAGGAACACACATTAAATCGGAGTAGCACGACGGCAACAGTTCGGGATGAAAGGTATGATTCTATTAAATTACCAAAAATTGAACTTCAGGAGTTTTCAGGTGACGTTACCACATGGATAAGTTGGTATGACGAATTTGTTTCTTTAGTTCATAGCAATGAAAATCTAACAACATTCGCCAAGCTGCGGCATTTGGTTTCCAAGCTTAGCCCGGCTGCCAGAGCTCCAATTGCAGGTTTGAAAATTGTGGCAGAAAATTATGAGGTAATATTGGAAAAGTTAAGAGAACGCTTTGAAAATAAAAAGGTTATTGGAAAGGAACATATTAAATTAATTTTTCAACATCCCAAAATTCTAAAGGCAAATGCAGCAGAGTTACGAAATCTCATGGACAATATGAACAACCACCTTACTGGATTAAAAAACATCAATCGACCTGTTGATGGTTGGGATGACCTCATAGTGCACATCATAACCTCCAAGCTCGATCCAGAAACAGCGCTTAAATGGAATGAGGACTCTCCAGTTGACCGACTACCAACACTTGCAGAACTGATGACCTTTTTAAAGAAAAGGTGCCAAATTATCGAAGGTAACGTCATTTCACATTCATTTACACCTCACTTAAATAAGAACGATAGTGGTAACTCAAATAAGAATCATAAACCACCAAGGTCACTTATGACTGTTAAGAATGCATGTAATTTTTGTAAAAAACCAGGACACTTTATTTATCGCTGTATTGCTTTCCTAAATCTGCCTGTCTCAGAGAGACATAAGAAAGTCAATTCTCTTAAACTGTGCACCAACTGCTTAAAAATCAATAATCACAGTTTGGATGATTGTCCCTCTAAAAGCGGTTGTAACACTTGCGGCAACAAGCACCACTCATTGCTCCACCAGAGCCCAACATTGTCAGACAACCCCACAACTTCGTCACAAGCGCTAGGTAGTACTTATCCTCAAAATTTATTCATACCCAATCGTAACTTTTCATCTAATAACGATATTCCATCGCATACTTCACCGTCTACATCCAATCATGTCTACTCACTACATAACAATATAGCAGACAACAATATACTTGGAACGGCTATTGTTTACCTTATCGGCAAAAATAAACAAAATATACCATGTCGTGTCCTACTAGATGGTGGCTCTCAACTCAATATGATTTCCGAGCGAATTGTTCGTATTGCTGGCATAAACCGACGATATGCACCAACTGAATTCATGTGTGTAAATGATAGTCTTGGAAGTTCTAAGTTTAAATGCTCCGTAACAGTAAAGTCTCTCTTTACTTCATTTTCCACTACAATTGAGGCATTAGTCATGAATCAAATAACTGGCATGCAACCAGATAGCAAGATCAATGTCGATGAGTGGAATATCCCAAAACACATTCAACTATCAGACCCTCAGTTCAATATCCCGCAACGAGTGGACTTACTCTTAGGTGTTGATGTTTTCTACGATATTTTGGAAATGGGAAAGATCAAACTTGGTTCAAGCCTGCCTACACTTGTCAATACTCTCTTCGGATGGGTTGCAGCTGGAAGGTTGCCAACATATCCACCTTCAAGCTCCATCAGCAAATGCAACCTTTTACAAGTGACTGATGTTCCTAAACATAATGATACTCTTAATGATACACTAAAGGCCTTCTGGGAAATTGAGAATTTTGAGTCATTGCATACAAAGTTATCAAAAGAAGAAAGAGAGTGTGAGACACATTTCTATACAAATTTTACTCGCTTACAGTGTGGACGATATCAAGTCAGATTACCGTTTAAAGAAACTCCACTCAATTTAGGCAATTCTTATGATATTGCTTTAAAGAGATTTCTGAGTCTTGAAAGGAAATTCAGTAAAGACAAGAAACTACAAACACAATACACACAATTCATGAATGAATTTATTCAGCTATCACACATGGAGAGAGTGCATTCGTTTGACTTCCAACAGCCTCACTATATAATACCACATCATTGTGTATTTAAGATGTCCAGTTCTACCACAAAGCTCCGTGTGGTCTTTGACGCTTCATCGAAGACAAGCTCTGGTATTTCATTGAATGAGCTCTTGATGGTAGGTCCTGTTATTCAACCCGATCTCTTCACAATAGCTTTGCGATTCAGATTCTACGCATACGTCTTTACGTCTGACATTACAAAAATGTACCGACAGGTGGCTTTACATCCAGATGACCGACGATACCATTGCGTTCTTTGGAGATCAAACGCGAATGACCCAATTCACTTGTATCAACTTACTACCGTGACCTACGGTACAGCACCAGCTGCACTTCTCTCCACACGTTCACTTCAGCAGTTATCTCTCGACGAGGGTAAACATTTTCCGTTGGCTGCTAAATCAATCAACACTGATTTTTATGTTGATGACATATTATCAGGTGCCAATACACTACAAGAAGCACGTGAACTGCAACAACAATTGAAGGCTCTTTTATTAAAGGGCGGATTTAATTTAAAAAAGTGGTGTGCAAATCATTCTGATCTGCTAAAGGACATACCACCAGAAGATCGCGAAACTTTATTTAAAATGCGAAAGGCTGATGCAATCAAGGCGTTAGGAGTATTATGGAACCCTTTATCAGATAAATTGTTATTTAAAGTGAACACTAAGTTTCATAAACTAACTACAAAGCGAACGGTATTATCGGAGATCGCGCAGTTTTTTGACCCACTTGGTGTAATCAATCCTGTCATAGTGTTAGCCAAGATTTTTATGCAACAACTATGGCGCTTGAAATTAGATTGGGACGATCCACTCCCCCAAGAATATCAAGAGCCATGGGTAAACTTTAGAAGTCAATTACAAGTGTTGAATGACTTGGAAGTGGATCGTCTTGCATTTTGTACTGAATCGCGATATGAAATGCATGCATTCTCAGATAGTTCTGAAAATGCATATGGATCATGCATTTACATTCGATCCATTAGCCCTGCCAATCAAGTAAAGGTTAGTTTGCTTTGCGCAAAATCTAAGGTCGCTCCCGTTAAGAAGTGCTGTCTTCCAAAACTGGAACTTTGTGCTGCTGTTGTTATGGCGCAACTCGCCAAACGCATTAAGGAAATCTTCAACTTTGTTTACTTTGAAAATACTACTTTTTGGACAGACTCAACAATTGTATTAAGCTGGATTAAGGAAGAGTCTTGCAATTGGCAAACCTTCATTGCAAATAGAGTGGCCATCATACAAGATTTTTCTACATTTTCTCAGTGGCGTCATATACCAACGAAAATGAATCCGGCAGATATATTATCTCGTGGGTCGTATCCACTAGATCTAATCAATTCAAAGCTTTGGTTTCACGGACCAGAGTTTCTGTGTGCACCTGCAACGAATTGGCCAACATTTGAATTTAATTTGGAAAAGGACGACAAAAGGTTGGAGAGAAAGAAAACTAAAATAGTTCTAATAGCTACGAATTGTAATAATCCTGATTTCATTATGGATATAAAGTACCATAACAATTATACGTCCTTGTTACATGTTATTGCATACATTCTACGTTTTAAAACCAACTGTATGGAGAAGAAGAAGATCCTTCGCATATATGGACCTCTTAGAGTCGATGAAATTCAGCAAGCTCTAACTAAGGTTGTGAAAATTGTGCAAGCCAAATCATTCGCTGCAGAAATTCAAGCATTGGCAAAGGGTGAAACCCTTTCTTCAGGGAGTAGTATTAAATCCCTTGCTCCTTTTGTCGATAGCCGCGGTGTGTTGAGAGTTGGTGGACGTTTGAAATTTTCGGCACTGGATTATAACAGCAAACACCCAATTTTGCTACCAAAGAATCATGCCTTTACTAATACTCTTCTTCGTCACCTCCATATAATAAACCATCATATCGGCCCCCAAACCCTATTAAGCACTGCTAGGCAGACATTCTGGCCTGTTCATGGAAAAAATATCTGTAGATCAATTTGTCGCAACTGCATCTCTTGTTTTAGAGCAAAACCAACTAAACATGAGCTTCTTATGGGCGACTTACCCGAACTACGTGTTCGGCAGACACGGCCATTCAATGTTATTGGAGTTGATTTCTGCGGCCCCTTTCAAATTTACTACAGTCGTCGTGGGATTTCATCTACCAAGGGATATGTATCCGTATTTGTTTGTTTTGCTACAAAGGCAATTCATTTAGAATTGGTTGAGGATCTTACAACAGCAGCATTCCTAGCGGCCCTAAAACGATTCATCGGTCGTCGCGGTTTGTGTTCCTTAATTTACAGCGACAACGCTACGAATTTCATTGGCGCACGGAACGAGCTACATGAACTATATAAACTGTTCCAGAACCAGCTGAATTTGAATCAAATCGTTAATACCTGCTCGTCAATGGGCATAACATGGAAAACTATTCCTGCGCGCTCCCCACACTATGGCGGCTTATGGGAAGCCGCAGTTAAATCAACAAAGTTTCATCTTAGAAGAATCTTACAAAACGCTAAATTGAATTTTTTTGAATTTAACACTCTAATCATTCAAATCGAGTCTGTTCTTAATTCTAGGCCCATCACACCTGTTCCCGAAAATTCCAATGATATGCCTGCAATAACACCAGGGCATTTCATTATAGGCACCGCTATGAACGCTTATCCTGAGCCAGATCTCCAACTCAAGAATGTTAACCAGTTACACCGCTATCAGAAACTGCAGTGGTACTTGCAGCAATTCTGGACTGTGTGGTCAAGGGAGTATTTGCAAAGTTTACAACCACGAACAAAGTGGATCAAACATGGCGAGTCCTTATGCATCGGTGATGTCGTGGTCTTGGAAGAAGAAAACTTGTCTCCTCTGAAGTGGCGATTGGGTCGAGTCGTGAATGTGCAGCCTGGAAAAGATGGAGTCGTAAGAGCAATCACCGTCAAGACTTCTAGTGGGGAAACTCAAAGAGCAGCAACAAGGGTTAGACGTCTTCCTATTGATCGGACCTTGTCCTCTCAAGGTGGGCAGGATGTTTAATCACCCTGTAATCATACCTATCATATAACAATTATGTCAAATCATAACTTTTATACATGATGTACAAAAAACTTCCGGCTGTCAAAAGGGACAGCTGTCAAATAAAAAACGTGTATATAAATGGAATTCGGCGACATCGTTTCTCCCTTTTTTTATATTTTCTGAGTCATAATTTACAGCCAACATTATTCGAGCCATCTTTCGAAATTTGATATAATTAGTTTCGCTTTAAACACCCGGCCCACCTGTTAATTGGGACGTCATTGATGGCCATACCTGATAAACAATTTGATTGCAACAAATCTTCATATCTAACACGATGGCAACAGATCATGTTCTTGAAGCAGCGGTTTTGGCAGTTATGGTCACGCGACTACATCTTGACCCTGCAGCAACGTTCAAAATGGACTAAGCCAGAAACAAACATCAAGATAGGACAGATGGTCATCGTCCACGAGGACAACATTCCACCGCAACAATGGGTACTCGCACGTATCACTCAAGCGATTCCTGGCACTGATGGACGTGTTCGAGTCTTTGATCTCCAAACCTCCAAGGGTTTATTTCGTCGGCCTATACACAAAGTGGCTCCTTTACCTACAAGCGAAGAAAATTGAAAGAAAAGCCTTTCAACGGGTGGATGATGTTCAGACAGAAAGCTGCATATCTACCTACATTCCACATACTTACATTATTATTATTATTCTATTAAACTATTGTAAGAAAACTTAAATTATGCTATTGTGGATTACACTAACTTTAATTATTTATATTAGAACTCACTCATGCATCTCTTACGATTACTCATTATTATATACTCTCGCATAAAAATCCCACTCAATGAGAGTGCCCAAGTAATTATACAAGATCTAAAAATGTTGTAAGGCAGTTAGCAGTAAGCCTTCAGCAATAAGCACACTACAAAATCTCATTGAGACCACAGTTTTTTTTTCTTTGCTTCGCCGACACACCACGGCTAATTCCATTTTAATGAAGAACATCGCTCACGCGAATCTTTCATATGAAGAGCTACACACAGTTGTCGTTGAAGTGGAAGCCATTCTAAACTCGCGTCCTCTTGCCCCGATGTCCAATGACCCAAATGATGGCGAAGCATTAACCCCGGCCCACCTGTTAATTGGGACGTCATTGATGGCCATACCTGATAAACAATTTGATTGCAACAAATCTTCATATCTAACACGATGGCAACAGATCACGTTCTTGAAGCAGCGGTTTTGGCAGTTATGGTCACGCGACTACATCTTGACCCTACAGCAACGTTCAAAATGGACTAAGCCAGAAACAAACATCAAGATAGGACAGATGGTCATCGTCCACGAGGACAACATTCCACAGCAACAATCGGTACTCGCACGTATCACTCAAGCGATTCCTGGCATTGATGGACGAGTTCGAGTCTTCGATCTCCAAACCTCCAAGGGTTTATTTCGTCGGCCTATACACAAAGTGGCTCCTTTACCTACAAGCGAAGAAAATTGAAAGAAAAGCCTTTCAACGGGTGGATGATGTTCAGACAGAAAGCTGCATATCTACCTACATTCCACATACTTACATTATTATTATTATTCTATTAAACTATTGTAAGAAAACTTAAATTATGCTATTGTGAATTACACTAACTTTAATTATTTATATTAGAACTCACTCATGCATCTCTTACGATAACTCATTATTATATACTCTCGCATAAAAATCCCACTCAATGAGAGTCCCCAAGTAATTATACAAGATCTAAAAATGTTGTAAGGCAGTTAGCAGTAAGCCTTCAGCAATAAAGCACACTACAAATTCTCATTGAGACCACAGTTTTTTTTTCTTTGCTTCGCCGACACACCACGGCTACTTCGTTTTTTCCTAATCACTTAAAACTAGAGAGAACAACTAGGTGGCGCACCTCGAGCTACAGATATTGAGTGCGTTCTCCCAGTGTCCGGGATTGTGGTTACATTATATTCTTATACCTTCAATTAATTCACATATTGTTAGCTTCGTGTTGTATTTATTTTAGGATAATCGTACAAACTTTACTGATGATTAAATAACCTCTCTTTACTTCTTCTCCATTATCTGTGGAGCTAAGTCTATCATCCATAATCATCCTATAAACTTGACCTACCCGCCCTTTGAATTTTACTGAATACATCGATTGGGCGGTAATAATCTGATATTCAATTCGTCGTATATTTTTTTTGAATCTAATTTCTTCTAATTCTTTCCTAATGACTTGATTAAACATGAGGATTATTTAGGAACACTGCTGGTGCGTTATGCTAAAGATAAGTAAGTAAATCATTATTTTTTTTTTATTTGAATTCATTATTGTTTTCTTTAGGTAATTTCAAAAAGGAAAAGAGTGGAATGCTGGAGGACGTTGTTTGTTTAAGATGTACAACCGTAGATGGATTGAACAATAAAGATAATGCTAACTGTATGTGTTCACATATGTCGTTTTCGATTTGGCTTTTCAGATTTTGATCTGAGATTTCCGATTTCTGCTGCCAAATCGAACATAAAATCTGAATTTTATTGGTTCTTGTGTGTATTGAGTTGGCCGCAAAAAATATTTTTTTCACTTGCACTGGAAATCCATTTCAATTGATTTTTACACATTTATAATAACTCATTTCGAAATAATTTAATACAAGAAATCGTTTCCATACTCGAAAAAATAATAATTCAGTAAGAAGTTAAAAAGCAATCCTTCCAACGGTAAACAATTCGTAACCGCCAGCTGTGTGTCATAAATATTGGTGTTAGTGGAAGTGGGCCTTACTAATAATCATTTTTAACCTCCGCACTAAATATTTTGTAGGTCACAATATGCAATTTTGTATGGAAAATTTCACCATTGTGAGTTCGAAAAATTTACCCTCGACATTACCAAACCCAGTGTCCGGGATTGTGGTTACATTATATTCTTATACCTTCAATTAATTCACATATTGTTAGCTTCGTGTTGTATTTATTTTAGGATAATCGTACAAACTTTACTGATGATTAAATAACCTCTCTTTACTTCTTCTCCATTATCTATGGAGCTAAGTCTATCATCCATAATCATCCTATAAACTTGACCTACCCGCCCTTTGAATTTTACTGAATACATCGATTGGGCGGTAATAATCTGATATTCAATTCGTCGTATATTTTTTTGAATCTAATTTCTTCTAATTCTTTCCTAATGACTTGATTAAACATGAGGATTATTTAGGAACACTGCTGGTGCGTTATGCTAAAGATAAGTAAGTAAATCATTATTTTTTTTTTATTTGAATTCATTATTGTTTTCTTTAGGTAATTTCAAAAAGGAAAAGAGTGGAATGCTGGAGGACGTTGTTTGTTTAAGATGTACAACCGTAGATGGATTGAACAATAAAGATAATGCTAACTGTATGTGTTCACATATGTCGTTTTCGATTTGGCTTTTCAGATTTTGATCTGAGATTTCCGATTTCTGCTGCCAAATCGAACATAAAATCTGAATTTTATTGGTTCTTGTGTGTATTGAGTTGGCCGCAAAAAAATATTTTTTTCACTTGCACTGGAAATCCATTTCAATTGATTTTTACACATTTATAATAACTCATTTCGAAATAATTTAATACAAGAAATCGTTTAAATACTCGAAAAAATAATAATTCAGTAAGAAGTAAAAAAGCAATCCTTCCAACGGTAAACAATTCGTAACCGCCAGCTGTGTGTCATAAATATTGGTGTTAGTGGAAGTGGGCCTTACTAATAATCATTTTTAACCTCTGCACTAAATATTTTGTAGATCACAATATGCAATTTTGTATGGAAAATTTCACCATTGTGAGTTCGAAAAATTTACCCTCGACATTACCAAACCCAGTGTCCGGGATTGTGGTTACATTATATTCTTATACCTTCAATTAATTCACATATTGTTAGCTTCGTGTTGTATTTATTTTAGGATAATCGTACAAACTTTACTGATGATTAAATAACCTCTCTTTACTTCTTCTCCATTATCTATGGAGCTAAGTCTATCATCCATAATCATCCTATAAACTTGACCTACCCGCCCTTTGAATTTTACTGAATACATCGATTGGGCGGTAATAATCTGATATTCAATTCGTCGTATATTTTTTTGAATCTAATTTCTTCTAATTCTTTCCTAATGACTTGATTAAACATGAGGATTATTTAGGAACACTGCTGGTGCGTTATGCTAAAGATAAGTAAGTAAATCATTATTTTTTTTTTATTTGAATTCATTATTGTTTTCTTTAGGTAATTTCAAAAAGGAAAAGAGTGGAATGCTGGAGGACGTTGTTTGTTTAAGATGTACAACCGTAGATGGATTGAACAATAAAGATAATGCTAACTGTATGTGTTCACATATGTCGTTTTCGATTTGGCTTTTCAGATTTTGATCTGAGATTTCCGATTTCTGCTGCCAAATCGAACATAAAATCTGAATTTTATTGGTTCTTGTGTGTATTGAGTTGGCCGCAAAAAAATATTTTTTTCACTTGCACTGGAAATCCATTTCAATTGATTTTTACACATTTATAATAACTCATTTCGAAATAATTTAATACAAGAAATCGTTTAAATACTCGAAAAAATAATAATTCAGTAAGAAGTAAAAAAGCAATCCTTCCAACGGTAAACAATTCGTAACCGCCAGCTGTGTGTCATAAATATTGGTGTTAGTGGAAGTGGGCCTTACTAATAATCATTTTTAACCTCCGCACTAAATATTTTGTAGGTCACAATATGCAATTTTGTATGGAAAATTTCACCATTGTGAGTTCGAAAAATGTACCCTGGACATTAAAAATGATTATTAGTATCGCGGAGTATGTGTAAAATCTGAGAAAAAATTGAGATTTCTCAAAAGTGATCTGAGATCAAAAAAAGGTTGATTTTTGTGGCAAATCGAACATTAAAAACAATCTCGATCAAAAAAAAATTGATTTTTTCTCAAAAAGATTGATCTGTTTGCCAAATCGAAAACGACATTAGTTTTATTTTGGCTTAGTTATTAATTTCAAGCTGTAACACGTAACACAAGGACATGAAGAGTGGCAGTGCAGATTAAGATTATTATTTTCTAAGAAGGATGAAAGCTATTTTAATCTTAACTACTTGTTAGTATGTTAATGAAGTATGTATATAGTTAGAATCAGCAACGATATATAAAATAAATAATTGATTGGAAAGCGCCTTATGTCTGACAGAAAAATATTGGCAAAGAAAATGTTGACATTTGACTTTTACCTATGTATATCCATTTAAACTTCAGAAACCTAGCCGTCCGCATACCATTCCATCTATTATTGGCATTTAAATGTTAACATAAACAACAATCACTTACGGTCATGCTATATTATTTTAAAATTTACTTTAGCTGTCATTGCATTGCTATAACTATACGCTACCCCAATGCTGCTTTCCTTAAAGAAATGTAAATAAAGGGTGATTTTTTAGCTGGTGTGGTTTTGGCAACACCGGTTTTGACAGCTGACGTGTGTTTAGTAACTTGTGTCACTGTCAAACAGCTTCAGTTTGGTTTGCAATTTAACCATGGATCGTCTTACAAATGAACAACGCTTGCAAATTATTGAATTTTACTATCAAAATTCGTGCTCGGTTCGAAATGTTCATCGCGCGCTGCTTCCATTTTATGATCGGCATTCTCGACCTTCTGAGCAGTCTATTCGGAAGATTGTGACCAAATTTCGCACCAAATTTACTTTGTTGGACATTAAACCACCAACACGTTTACGTACTGTGCGTAGTGAAGAAAATATTGCGGCCGTATCAGCTAGTGTGACAGAAGACCGCGAAATGTCGATTCGGCGCCGTTCCCAGCAGTTAGGCCTTTGTTACAGCACTACGTGGAAAATTTTGCGGAAGGATTTGGGCGTAAAGCCTTTTAAGATACAGCTGGTGCAAGAACTAAAGCCAGCCGACCGAAACAATGGCGCAATTGCGAGGCGAGTTTGGTGAACAGTTAATTTCACGTTTCGGGCCGGTCAATTGGCCGCCTAGATCGTGCGATTTGACACCATTAGATTATTTTTTGTGGGGGTATGCCAAGGCTAATGTGTATAGGGACAAGCCCGCTTCGATTGACGCACTGGAAGCCAACATCCATGCATTCATTCGTGAGATACCGGCCGATATGTGTGAAAGAGTATGCCAAAATTGGACTCAGCGGATGGGCTACCTGAGACGCAGCCGCGGTCAACATTTGCATGAAATTATCTTTAAACATTAAATTGCAAGGTTCAAACTATCGATTCAAATAAATATTTCATTCATTTTTTCGAATTTTTTGTGTTTTTTTTTTTAAAAAAGTTCTAAACCTCTTAAAAAATCACCCTTTATAAACAACCACACGGCTATCCCATACCATACCCCCTCTCTTCCTACCAATGCGCCATTACTTTAATCTAGCGTACACCAATGGAAAGTTATATATCTCTGTATTCCGTTATCTTTGGGTTCTTGTGCTTATCAAAGATAAGCCATGTGACATCGGCATGGACAATTCCTCGTCTTCTTGAATGTCTTGTACGTTTTCCTCCCTCGTCAAAGTGGCCGATGCAGGAAATCCGACATCCCGGTCACGTAGTATTTCCATTAGATCGGATTTATTTGGCTTGGGCATCTTGGTATATTCTGAGAAGACCCCGCATCTGATGTTCTAAACTTTTTTATTCTTTTAATGGCGGAACCAACCTCGTGTCCATCCGTCTTTATTTCTTCTTCTCTTAAAAGTGAAGTTAGCCACGGCTACTTCGTTTTTTCCTCATCACTTAAAACTAGAGAGAACAACTAGGTGGCACACCTCGAGCTACAGATATTGAGTGCGTTCACCCAGTGTCCGGGATTGTGGTTACATTATATTCTTATAGGTACCTTCAATTAATTCACATATTGTTGGCTTCGTTTTGTATTTATTTTAGGATAATCGTACAAACTTTACTGATGATTAAATAACCCCTCTTTACTTCTTCCCCATTATCTATGGATTTTTTTTTTCAATTCAATTCAATTCAATTCATTCTTTATTCAAATATGTACAAGTAAGAAAAATTACAAAAATCCAAAGCAAATTTTTTTAATATAGCTAGAACATACAGAATAGTTAGTGGCATCTATATTTGAGAAAAATAGAGATGATGTCACTTTAGATATAATATTTAACTTTGTGGGGTGTACAAAAGTGAATAAAATGAAAAAGGATGAAAGTTAAGATTAGAGACATTACAGCAATTTAAGAAAGAAAGTAAAAGCAATCTTTACCAGGTGACAAAAAGGAACAAATAAAAAATAAATAAAAGAGAATAAATAAAAGAGAATAAATTCAAACAGTATTGCTACTTATCAACTAAATTTAGCAAATAAGCAATGCTTTTCTATATTATATAAATTATTATTACTATGCAGTATAGCGCAACAGCGTTTTGATTTCATCATGGTTGAAACCAAGGAGCCAACTTTTCGTTAGTTTTGTAAACGTTCGGAAATTTCTTATGGTTCGAATTTCAATTGGTAAGGAGTTAAAAAGTTTGCGAGAAACAATGGAGTAGAAGTTTCTATAACTTGTAGTGCGAAACGAAGGTAAATTCACAATGAAGTTCGAGTTGCTTCGTAAGCAGCGAAAGTCAGAAATCGGACTTTCCAGATAGCCGCCTCTCATAAAAAATACCTTAAGAACTTTGAAATAGTATAAATGTCGCAAAGGCAGAATTTTCAACGACCTAAACAGGTCCATAGTGTGAGCTAAACGACGAAAGCTACAAACTTTACGTATAGCAGATTTTTGTATAACTGTTAATTGCTGGAGCTTGTTAAAATATGCGCCACCCCAACTACAGAGTCCATATTGCAATCTTGAATGGAATAAGCCATAATAGACCATTTTCATTGTGTCAGAAGAGCAGTACTTTCTAAGACGGAAAAAACAACGAGTAGAGGAAAGAAGATATTTTTTCAAAGGAGAAATGTGCGTGGACCAGTTCAAATTTTGATCAATAGTAACACCAAGTTACTTAAAACTATCAACGTTTTCAATTTTAAAGCAGTTAGGACTGCAGTCTGCGTTTCTATTGAAAGATGGATCATTTAGGCAGATGTCGTACGGCAGTTTATGACTTACACAATCATGGGAATGAAAAACTATTTCTGAGTCAGGAAACTCCTGTTCAGTTAGACTGAAATACATTAGTTTCGTTTTGCTACTAACAATTAGCCTGTTTTCTGCAAATCAGCATCTTAGTAAAGATACGTCGTGGTTTATGTTAGATATTAATTCTAAAGGACTGACTGAACAATAGGCAATACCAAGGTCATCGGCAAAAGCTTTAATTTTACCCAAAAATGGAAGTGAAAATAGGGAATTTATATATATTAGGAATTAGATTGGACCAAGTACAGAACCTTGGGGAACTCCCAGGTTATTCGTTTTAGGACTGCTTATACTGCTTCCAACTTTAACTCGCTGTATTCTGTCTTTAAGATATGACTCAAACCAATTGTAAATGAAACCTCTGAATCCGGCCTTATATAATTTATCTAGGAGAATAACATGGTCAACCATATCAAACGCCTTGGTAATGTCGACAAATAGGCCAGCGCAGAAAAGTTTGTCATCTAAACCCTTATATAAAATAGAACAAAAGTCCAGTAGAGCATCCTCAGTGGAATGGCCAGTCCGAAAACCAAACTGTAGGGGATTAAAAAAATCAACATTATTGAGATAGGCTAAGATTCTCGATTTAACTACTTTTTCAAAAACTTTGGAAATAGTAGGCAACAACGAAATTGGTCTATAATTAAATGTGTCTGATTTATTACCCTTTTTAAGTAATGGAATTACTATGGCGCATTTCCAATCAGTTGGAAAAGTTCCAGACATAATGCTGAAATTAAAAAGGTAAGACAAAATATCTACTAAATTAAGACCAATACTCTTTAGAACCAAATTCGAGATCCCATCACTACCACACGAATTAGAGTTAGGCAGAGAATTAATAGTTTTTAGCAATTCAAATCCTGTGATAGGCTCAAACACGAAGCTGTTTTCGAAGCCATTACATATAGTAACAGGCTTAGTGCAACAATTACATGAAGTTTGCGAGCTATCTGATAAAGAGGATTCTCCAATGGAGGCGAAGTAATTGCTAAACTCGTTGGCTATTTCTAAAGGATTCAAAATGTCAGTACCTCCGATATTCAGTACGATAGGATCAGTGTTAACTTTTCGACTAATAATACTGTTAACGACTTGCTACTCTTTCTTAAGATTTCCATTTGCCTTTAGTATTTTGGAACGATAATACATATCCCGCGCATTAATCACTTCCTTATTCACTTTTTTACAAAAATTTCTGAAACGACTTTTTAAACTGTTATTCATTGGATGTTTCCAGCATTTTTTTCTCAATTTGTGTTTAATTTTTATTTTTTTGATAAGGGAGGGAGTTATCCAGGGTTTAAGACGATATTCTGATTTTTTACGTGAAAAGGTAAAGGTAGAAGAACCAATGTATCTACTTTTTAAACTGTTATTCATTGGATGTTTCCAGCATTTTTTTCTCAATTTGTGTTTAATTTTTATTTTTTTGATAAGGGAGGGAGTTATCCAGGGTTTAAGACGATATTCTGATTTTTTACGTGAAAAGGTAAAGGTAGAAGAACCAATGTATCTACTTAAAATTTTAAGAAAAATTTCATATGCTATAGAAGCATTTTGTGCCGAATATACATTATCCCAACTTTCATATAGAAGCTTATTGTTTAATAAAGGAAAATTTATTTTATTATTAGAGGTTGGTGAAGAATCACATGCCCTACTACATTTTATGTTTTCAAAAAAGATTCCTGTCATACAATGGTCAGTTATATTAAGATCCATGTTGATTCCAGCAAGATGATCAATAGCAATGTTCTCAAGACGAGCAAAAACATGGTCGAGGCAGGTGCCTGCAGTTGGCCTGGTAGGTTCCTCAATGAAGGAAAAGAGTCCGTGTTCAGCCATAAGTGTTTAATACGAATCAGTAACTGAATTAGAAACTAAAACATCTGAGTTAAAGTCACCTAAGATGATAAGATTACCAGATCGTTCATTTGCCAAAAAGATAGAAAATTCGTCTAAAAAACATGTGGGTGATGATGAATGAAGTCTATATACACAGACAAAGCAAAATATTTCATTATGGATATTGCAACACACTTTGATGACATCCGCACTTCTTAGCTTAAAAACATTAATAACAGGCTCATACAACTTCGAAACAAAAACTCCCACTCCACCGGCAGCGTACGTATCATTAGGATTTGGATAAAAAGTGTAATTAGGAATAACATAATCGTCAACTTCGCATGAATAAATCCAAATTTCAGAGACAAATACTATTTCTGGCAGGTTTACAAAAGTTTCTAGATGACCAATCAGTAAATCAAAGTTCCGACGCAAACTGCGCATATTTTGATGTAAAACGAAAAAAGAATTGCCACAGCTAAAGATTCAATCGGAATTATATATAATGGTTCTTATAGTGAGACTGTCGCGCACAAGATCAAAGAAATCATGCATATCATGGCCCATGAAGAGCAGTTAAATCTTCAAAAGACAACAACCTCACTACAATCAGATTTCCTCATTAAAATATGAGAGTTCCTGAACCACACATATTTGAATTTATTCTCCTTTTTACATCTTTTAGCTGCCATAAATAAAGCTTTGGAATATTTAGTTAAGCTATCATTAATGTAAATATTTAAACTATTTAAACTACTACTACTACTACTACCAGCAATAAAGAGCGATGAGTTCAGCTTTCTCCTTGCATTTTTTTTACTTTCCATCACTTTTCGCTTGGCATTGAGTGAAGAGAAATGCACAAAGAGAGTACCACCGTTCTCATTTGATGTAGATGTTGTAGATGTACTTGTATGCTTAACTTTGTTAGCGTGCTTAACATAACATTTCTGTATGTCATCAGACGAAACAGATATATTTAAAGCTTTTTCAAAGATCACATTTAAACTCTCTCTTGCATTTGAACTATTTAAGTGAGGAACACCAACGATTTCAACAACATTCTCCAGTTGCTTCTGCTCTCTCCAGTTCACCCTGCCCTCCAAATTCGCCACCTTCATACGCAACGTTTGGTTTTCCTCTTTCAGTTGCTGTATAGTGCTTAGAAAATTACTGTTGATTTTCTTCTCGAGAATTTCAGAGTAAAGCAGTTGCAACGTTAGTGAACTTTCGGTCAAAGTAGAGAGTACCGTAGACATACTGACGTCCAAAGTGCCAGTGGAGCTAAGTCTATCATCCATAATCATCCTATAAACTTGACCTACCCGCCCTTTGAATTTTCCTGAATACATCGATTGGGCGGTAATAATCTGATATTCAATTCGTCGTATTTTTTTCTAATTTCTTCTAATTCTTTCCTAATGACTTGATTAAACATGAGGATTATTTAGGAACACTGCTGGTGCGTTATGCTAAAGATAAGTAAGTAAATCATTTTTTTTTTTATTTGAATTCATTATTATTTTCTTTAGGTAATTTCAAAAAGGAAAATAGTTGAATGCTGGAGGACGTTGTTTGTTTAAGATGTACAACCGTAGATGGATTGAACAATAAAGATAATGCTACCTGTATGTGTTCACATATGTCGTTTTCGATTTGGCTTTTCAGATTTTGATCTGAGATTTCCGATTTCTGCTGCCAAATCGAACATAAAATCTGAATTTTATTGGTTCTTGTGTGTATTGAGCAAAAAATATTTTTTTCACTTGCTCTGAAAATTCATTTCAATTGATTTTTACACATTTATAATAACTCATTTCGAAATAATTTAATATAAGAAATCGTTTCCATACTCGAAAAAAATAATAATTCAGTAAGAAGTAAAAAAGCAATCCTTCCAACGATAAACAATTCGTAACCGCCAGCTGTGTGTCATAAATATTGGTGTTAGTGGAAGTGGGCCTTACTAATAATCATTTTTAACCTCCGCACTAAATATTTTGTAGGTCACAATATGCAATTTTGTATGGAAAATTTCACCATTGTGAGTTCGAAAAATTTAGCCTGGAGTATGTGTAAAATCTGAGAAAAAATTGAGATTTCTCAAAAGTGATCTGAGATCAAAAAAAGGTTGATTTTTGTGGCAAATCGAACATGAAAAGCAATCTCGATCAAAAAAAAAATTGATTTTTTTCTCAAAAATATTGATCTGTTTGCCAAATCGAAAACGACGTAATTTCAAGCTGTAACACGTAACACAAGGACATGAAGAGTGGCAGTGCAGATTAAGATTATTATTTTCTAAGAAGGATGAAAGCTATTTTAATCTTAACTACTTGTTAGTATGTTAATGAAGTATGTATATACTTAGAATCAGCTACGATATATAAAATAAATAATTGATTGGAAAGCGCCGTCGTTCGAAACCTAATGTCTGACAGAAAAATATTGGCAAAGAAAATGTTGACATTTGACTTTTACCTATGTATATCCATTTAAACCTCAGAAACCTAGCCGTCCGCATACCATTCCATCTATTATTGGCATTTAAATGTTAACATAAACAACAATCACTTACGGTCATGCTATAATATTTCAGAGGCTGTGGATGTTATTGATTCCAATAAAATCCATCATAAAGCTTTACTTTTAGAGCTTAATTTTCGTAGTTTTTCTGGTGAACGTTGTAGTAATGATACCGCGTTATCTTATAACTTCGCAAAAACCAATTTCAGTGCACTGCAGGGATACTTAAATGATTTTGATTGGGTTGAAATGCTAAAATCCCCCGATCTCAAAGGTAATTATGATATATTTTTGGATAAATTAAATTCTGGTTTTGATTTATTCGTACCAAAGACGCGTCATAATAATAAGTTTAAAATTCCTTGGTCCAATAAAAGATTGGTTAATTTACGTAATGTAAAAAGGAAAGCTCATTCGCGTTATTTATCTCATAAAACAAATTCTAATCGTGAACTTTTTTTGAGATTCAGGAAAGAATATGAGTTTTTAAATCGATTTTTATATAATCAATATATTTTGTCTGTTGAGTCATCGGTAAAGCGAAATAGTAAATCGTTTTGGAATTATATTAATTCGAAAAGAAATACCACAGGCTTGCCTAAGGTAATGGAATTTGAAAATGTAAGTTCAACAGACTTAAAAAGCACTTGCGACTTGTTTGCTAACTTTTTTGAGTCAGTGTACAATGAGTGTCAATTGCAATTAAGAGATAATCATTACGATATGATCTCTGATGCTTTGGATATCGGTGTCCTACAGTTTTCGGATGAAGATGTAATAAACGCGCTCGATAAACTTAATTTTAATAGCAACCCAGGCCCAGATGGGATTCCAGCGGTAATATTAAAGAAATGTTTGTCTTCCGTTTTTCTTCCTCTTAAAATAATTTTTAACCAGTCTCTTGTTTCTGGTGATTTTCTTAATGAATGGAAATATTCTTTTATAATTCCAATTTTTAAAACCGGTTTAAGGCAAAAGGTGGAGAACTATAGGCCTATATCTAAGCTTTCGGCAATACCTAAATTATTTGAAAGTATTGTTAAAGACAAACTCTATTTCGCGGTAAAAGAAATTATTTCTAGTAGTCAACATGGCTTTGTTCGTGGTAGATCTTGTACTACTAACTTAGCTTTGTTGACGAATTACATTTTTAATAGTTTTGAGAAACGTGTACAGGTCGATGTACTCTACACTGACTTCACAAAAGCCTTTGATAGAGTGCATCACACCTTACTTTTGGCTAAGCTAAAATCGTTGGGTTTTCATTCCTCAATGCTAAAATGGTTCGTTAATTACCTAACCCATAGAAGGCAAATGGTAAGGGTCGATAATTTTACTTCTCGTGTAATTGAAGTTACGTCGGGCGTTCCACAAGGTAGTCATCTGGGCCCGCTGCTATTTATTTTATTTATTAACGATGTCCACGAAATATTTAAATTCTGTAAAGTTTTGTCATTCGCTGATGATTTGAAGTTATTTTCTCGGGTTAATAATACTTCTGATTGTATTCGCTTTCAATCAGATATTAATAAGTTATCGGAATGGTGTAATCGTAATGCTCTAGAACTTAATGTTTCTAAATGCAAGGTGTTTACGGCCTACCGTATTGCTGCACCCCTTTTTCATAATTATTTTATAAATGATCTTAGACTTCAGCGTCATGATGAGGTAAAAGATCTTGGTGTCATATTTGACAATAAATTAAATTTTAATTTGCATTACGATTACGCCATTGCTAAGTCTAACTCGTTGTTGGGCTTTCTTATGCGTAATAGTAACGACTTTAGTAATGTACATAGCCTTAAGGTTATTTACTGCTCTTTAGTCAGGCCATACTTAGAATATTCATCAATTATTTGGGATTCACCATATGCCTTACACAAACTTAGACTCGAAAGAGTCCAGAAGAAATTCACGAGATACGCGGTTCGTAAATTATATGTGTTTGATGAGCTTCCTAATTATGACAGCAGATGCACTTTAGTCGGCTTGCAAACCCTCAGTTTCAGACGCACTGTAACTTCTGTCATGTTTGTTCGCGATATTATTAATTATCATATTAAGTCACCAGAATTGCTTTATCTTTTAAATATATATGCTCCCCAGAGGTCTCTGCGGGTTAGAAGCTTATTTTATACAGAAAGGCACACAACCAATTATGGTATCAACGAGCCTATTACAAGGTGCATAAGCACATTCAATGATCTCTGCAATGAAATTGATTTTTGCTTATCCAGATTAGATTTTAAAAATTGCGTTTTTTCATTGGGATTAAGTTAATTTAATATTTGAAGTAGTCTATAAGATTGAAGATCGGTAGATGACGCTAAGTCGCGCAACAAACAACAGTTGTGTAAAGCGTTACTGAGAGGTCACACTAAGAGAACGTAGTGTTTTGTGTGTCCTCGATGATGGTAAAAAAAAAAAAAAAAAAAAAAAAAAAAAACTTACTTCAGCTGTCATTGCATTGCTATAACTATACGGTACCCCAATGCTACTTTCCTTAAAGAAATGTAAATATAAACAACCACACAGCTATACCCTCTCTTCCTACCAATGCGCCATTACTTTAATGTAGCGTACACCAATGGAAACATCCTCCAACTAAACACGATTTACTTTAGTGCCCAGAAACAGGCAATAAGAATATATACCTACTCCCCATAGTACATTGTCCATGCACATTGGGGGCTGAAAATTACATGCTGTTTTGTTCGTACCTTGTTTCTTGCGGAAATGAATGAATAAAAGAGATGGATATCTTTCGTACATCTAACCCCCCAAAAACCATTTGTTTACATCGTTGTATGTTTCTAATGGCCGGCCGACAATCGTCTTGTTTTTATGGGCATTGCGGTGTTTAATTGTTTTGTGTTTCATATTGAACTTGTTTGGTTTTTGTTAATGTCGTTTTCCATTGGTTTCACTCGGGGATCCACTCATTCTGAAATCCAATGGAACAACAAAACAGCTTCTGAAAGAATCCACAATAGTATTGGTGAAATGCAAAAAAATAATCTACGACTGCTGTCAGTTGACTTGTTTAAAATACATAAAATTACACTTGTGTGAGTGCTTCTTGAGTGGATTCTGACTTCAAATCGAGAAGCAAAATTCCCTCCTCAGAATCACCAGAAGAGTATTTTTTGTGCCAATGGAACGGTTTCAGAAGTGATTTTTTCGATTCCGGACTCTCCGACAAAAGGATTCGATTAAAATAAAAAAATAATGAAATACGCATTTCGGAGTAGCGAATTATTGCATTAAATTTCAATTCATGAACTCACATATACTAGAAAAGAAATGAGCATATGTGCGTAACTTCATGAATTTTTCGGAAAAACAGCTTGTAGGTAGCCGACCTTTCCAATGGAAAGTTATATATCTCTGTATTCCGTTATCTTTGGGTTCTTGTGCTTATCAAAGATAATGGAATAGAGATATCTATCTTTCCAGTGGATAGGCGGCAAGCTGTTTTCCCGAAAAATTCATGAAGTCTCGCACATATGCTCATTTCTTTTCTAGTATATGTGAGTTCATGAATTGGACTTTAATGCAAGAATTCGCTATTCCGAAATGTGTATTTCACTATCTTTTTATTTTAATCGAAGCCTTAACAAAAACTAAACATGTTCAACACCAAACACAAATCAATTGAACAGCACGATGCCCATAAAAGCAAAAGGAATGTTGGCCGGCCATTAGCAACATGCTTTTTTGTAGCTCACACGTTTTCACAGACGGGGGTTGAAATTACAAAAACAACAATGTAAACAAATGGGTTTTGGGGGGATAGACGTACGAAAGATATCCATCTCTTTTATTTATTAATCTCTGGTGTTAAACATGCGCAAATAACGCAACTTTGGGTTATTTTTTTCAGTGATGCCACTCATAAAAAGACGAAATTGAAATAAACCCTAAACCAAAATTTTGCATGTTATTTTTAAGCTGCGTTTTGTGAACTAACGTCCCGTGACAAAATTGTCCTTGCTTGCTTTGGTGAAGTTGACATTTTGTATTACGGTTTCCATATCTAAACTTTCAATACTTCTGATAAAGACTGTTGACTCTAAGCATACTGGTAAAACTATGCTCAACTGAAGTGATTTTGATAAAACCTTCACTAAAATATTATTTAAGCTCCTCTGTGTGGAGTAGGCTATATTTAATTGGGTTTTATTTCTTAAATTATGCAAAACAAAAAAATACAAATTTCCTTTTGCACGCTATACTATACATATTTTTCTATATTCCATAATTTTCTTTTTTCTTTTATCTTTGGTTCATTCAACTTACCATTCCATATTATATCAATCGATATCAATACAAAAAACGTGTAGCTATTAATAGGCAACACTTGACCGAGTGTTTTGAGCTTTCATTTATCTTTCTGCTCCATCTAGCAGCTGAGAAACAATAACTAACAATCCTGATCTTAGTGATCAAATGCCAAATTAATAGAAAATTGAATGAGAGCTACATCGTTTTCGTACTATATTTTTTACAACATTTGATTACTGAATGAATGTATGGGTATGGATATGGATCTGTGTGCGAGCAGGCCGTAGGGTGCGTATGCGTAGCTCATAGTGGGAAGAAAGGGAGGGAAGGGAAGGGTCTTAAGGGAAATCCTTTAAAGTAATTGGGTGGATCTTCGGGAAAGTGTGTTTTCACACAGACAATTGCAGACAATTGCATATAAATATGTGGGGCTTTAACACGTGGGCTCAAGATTAAATAAATAAATTCTTCTTCTGGATAACAAATATACTGTAAATCCTGATTTAAGCCAAACAAAAATTTAGCTAGGGATATAGTAGTCGTCTTAGGATCCTAATTCCTTGGTAGTATATGAACAACTGGAATAGGTATATCTTGCTCGGCTGAGATGAATTGTATAGGTAAATCAAAAAAAAAACAGCAAAAACATGCAAAATTTATAGAACGAAATGATGCGCCAAGGGTAAGGGTATTTTGCATTTCATTTCTTAAAAACTTATTTGAATTTCGAGTTGATTTGATTTGATTTGATTAATACTTTATTTCATACATACAATGAGTTGAGAATACAATTTTTGAATACAAGTTCATTAAATTGTGGGTATAAAATATTTACGTACAATCTTTTGTCAAAGTGACAAGAGTCGAAAGTACTAAACAGTTAACGTTAAACATTTAATAACAAAAAATTGTTGAAGGGGAACTACAAATAGAAAACATTAGCAGAAAAATATATAAACCAATTGTTTTACAATACAAAGAAAAAACCAAAAATATGCATTTAAACTAAGACACTAAATGAACAATATTAATTGGTAAAAAATTTATTTATGGCTGAGTAATCAAAAGAAAATAACCAATTTTTAATACCTTTTAAATATACATTTTTAACCCTCTCACACCTAACGGAATCTGGAAGTGAATTAAACAAACGGGGAGCGGTGGCAAGGTAGAATCGTTCAAAATGTGTTTTATAAATTGTTGGACCGGTTACCAAATTTCTAGTATTAACCCGTAAATTATAATTTTCTATATTTCTTACACAGTAAAAACCCGAGTTTTCGAAGAATATTTTAAGGACTTTGTAGCAGTATAGATGCCTTAACGGAAGAATTTCCGGGTTTTTGAACAAATAAAAACTGGGAGATTTGCGATTAACTTTACATAAAATTCGTATTGCATGCTTTTGTTTTATAAGTAGTGGCTCCGTTTTATTGAAATATACACCACCCCAACAAGAAATACCATATTGCAGCTTCGATTTGAAAAGCCCATTATAAACAAGTTCTGTGATTGATCGCGGACAGTATAAACTAAGATGATAGAGTTGTCTTACCACTTTATTGATATACTGTTTAAGGAAAATTGTATGATTAATCCAACAAAGCTTGTTATCTAAAACAATACCCAAGTATTTAAAATTGTCAACACACTCGATCCTAAAACAATAATTGCAACAAGATTTTAAATTATTAAAAGCTATGGTGTTTTCGTTCATATTATTTAAACAAAAGCGTGTGCAACTTGGAGAGTGATAATACAGCGGCAAATCCTCACAAATTTTCGTTTTATTATTAAAAATCATGAATTTAGTTTTGTCACTGATTATAAGTTTATGATTAAAGAACCATTTTCTCAGCAAATAGAGATCAAAATTCACATCCACAATAACATTCAGCAGACTTGTGTTTGAATACGAAAGAGCAGTGTCATCGGCAAACGCTGTAATTTTGCCTAAGAAAGGCTGAACAAACAATGAATTTACATATATCAAGAACAAAGTAGGTCCCAAAACTGAACCTTGTGGAACACCAAGATCAATGCTATTCGAAGTACTGTAGATATTTTTAATTTTAACTACTTGCCCTCGATTTTTCATATAAGAAGCAAACCAATCATATATATTGCCTCTAAATCCTATATGAAAAAGTTTGCCCAGTAATATTGAGTGAACCACCATGTCGAAAGCTTTAGTTATGTCAATAAACAAGGAAGCCGGTATTTCAGATAGATTGAAGCTATTGTACAACTCGCCAGTTAATTTTAACAGCGCTGTTTCAGTAGATCTTCCATTTCTGAAACCAAATTGGTAGTCGCTGAAGAAATGTGTTCTGTCTAGAAACGATAACATTCTAGATTTAATACCTCTCTCGAATACTTTTGAAAAAGTCGATAACAAAGATATAGGACGATAATTATTTAAAATAGTTCTATCACCCTTTTTGTGGAGTGGCATTACAACTGCCGTCTTTAAGCAATTAGGAAAAACACCTTGCTGTATACTTTTATTAAAAAGAAAACATAAAACATCAGAAATTTGAAACGAAATCTTTTTTAAAATAAAGCTTCAGATATTATCAGATGAAGTAGAATTCGATATTTTAAGAGATCAAATTATTTTGTGAATCTCTAGAGCAGTAAATGGTTCACAGAAGAAACTTACAGGTTGGCTCTCCATATCATTGGTATAATCAAAACTACAATTATTATATGATGTGTTTTGAAAAGGACTTATGTTACAAAAAAAAGTTATTAAACATGTTAGTAATTTCAAAAGAGTCAGATACATTTGAGTTGTTGACATTCAAGACTATATCCATTTCAGAATATTTTCTATTGAGAATCTCATCAACAATTCGCCACTTGTTGATAATTTATTACGGAAGTAATTATCTCTACACAAAGGGATTTCCAGTTTTAGCTCGTGACATAGCCTGACATAAAGCGTTTTGAGTCTTGTATTGCTTGGGTGTTTACTCACAAGGACACAGAGCTTATTTTTCTTTCTAATTTTTTTCAGAAGAGGTAAAGTCATCCAAGGCTTCACGCATTTATTTTTTTGGCTTCCACTATTTATGAGTTCGCTATTCGAAATGTGAGATTGTAATTTATGTAGAAATAAATCAAACGCAATAGACGCGTTACTTATGCTAAAAACATCTTCCCAAAATGTTCCAACAAATGTTTCACACTCAATTGGTTTGTGATGCACCACATTACAGTCGAGTTGAATACAAGTCATGTTATGGTCTGTTAATTTCAAGTCATATGACGCAGTTTTGAACCCAGTTAAATTTTACCGATGAACTCTTATAAAAATATGGTCCAAACAAGAAGTTGAGCGAGTCGGTTGAATCATAAAGGAGTTAAAGCCGAACGCAGAAAGAACCGACAAAAAGTGGTCGACATCTGCAGATTCAGACAAAATATTAATATTAAAATCACCTAACAAAATTATGTTTTTGCTCGATTGCAGTTCTAAAAACAAGGAAAATTCTTCAATGAAGGTTTTTACTGTACACTTATGTAATCTATATTCACATATAAAACAATACGTCGTACCAGAAATTTCGCATCCGAAACTTTTATGTCAGCACTTTGTAAATTATATTTTTTCATTTGTTTGACTACTACACTTTTAAAGAATACTCCAACACCACCTGCAGCATATGATTCATTACATGTTGCATCAAATAAAAAATTAGGTATACTAAAATCAGGAATTTCATTTTGATATATCCAGATTTCCGAAACAAAAATCAAATCAGGTAAATGGTCTAAGGAGGAGAGGTGAGAAAAAAATGTATCAAAATTCATTCTTAAACTACGAATGTTCTGATGTATCACGAATGTTCTGATGTATACCAGAATATTGTTCATTTTTTAAGTGATCTATACATTGTTATTAATTGCAGAAGGCATAAAGAAACTATAAGTCAAAATGTTATTACAATTAAACAAACTATTTAGTTATTATCTCCCTGAATTACTAAATCTTCAAACGAACTTATTTTAATGACTTTATCGCCTTCCTTAATTCTTAACAGTACGATCGAGTTCCTTACCCAAACAAACTTGCACTTATTATTTCGCTTGAGTTCATTTGCTTTGTTAAGAAGAGATCGTTGTCACAAAAAGTGCAATGTACCAGATATAAGTTTGTTGTTTTATTGCTAAAGGAGATCACGGATCAGCTAGTCTTTTATATTTTAACTATAAACAACTTTAAGATATAAAAAATATTATTTTTTAACAAATTTAATATGTAGAAGAGCAACAATTAGTGAAAAAAGTCGTAGCTTTTCACGATTTAAAAAAAAATATGCTTTTTTGTCAGCCATTTCAGTCATAAACGTTATACCTATTTTAAAACCGAAGTGCAGCGATTAATTGCATTTAATATGTCTAAATAATACCTTTTATATTTGTATATCCTTTTTCATTTGAATGTGTAATAAGAACATCGTTATTTCGATTACTTCAAGTATTTTAACGCTTAATATTTAGAAAAATATCAGAATCTGATATAATTAAAAACATTTGTGTGTTTTTAGTGTTATTATTTGATAAAAGTGGCAGCACTATTGTAAACTACGAAGCCGAAATCACCAGTCCCGGGCAGTCAGGCAAGGCATCAACCACCAAAATGAATTGAATAACATCTCCTGATTTTCATTTCCTTGCTTCTCATCTTTCAGAAGCGTATACATACAGTGCTATTTGAACCCTTGAAGCAATAATTGCTGAGTGAGGTTCCGGACTGAATAGTAAAGCGAAAAATGTTACTCCTGCATGTAAATTATTTAGATGGGAGTTGTGTATGTGCATATCGAATTCAAACAACATTCTTGTCATTTCATTAGCTATGTGCGTAACTGGTGTTTCTAAAAAAATTAAGCTTCTTACAAATCTAACAAAATCATGTGTTGAAAAGAAAAAATTTATATTATAATAAATAATTTTTGAAAACTTGTCTAATTCCAATTGGAGTTAATTCAGCTTCAAAAAATACTCCATGCTAACGTTCTGAATTAAATTTCTGGTTTTGTTTTTTATATGAATTCTCCATAGACAATGACAATGGTATCGAAGGTGAACGTTTTTGATCGATGAAATGTAATATCGAATTTATATACTCCTTGAAAAAAACTAGTAAATATATCGTTGATATATCTACGTAGGTACTTATATATACGCAATTGTATAGTGTGACAGATACTCAAAAAGGTTGCAGTTTCGTATTGTTGTCCGTAAATGCCCGTGTGAGAAGTAATTGGTATGTTCCTAAACTATAATAAATTTGCAATCATGTGCCTATGTTACAATTTAAGACACAAGATGAATATCTGCCGCGCTTAGTGTTGTTTATGTAAATTGTAGATGTTTGGTTTTTTGCAGATGAGCCGATAGGTCAATGGGCCCAATCCTGCTACTAAAAATCAACACTTTTGGCTTAAAATTCTGAGGTGTTTATTTTGAGTAATTCCAACAATAATGAACAAGTTTAGCACATATTGAAGAATTCACATTGGAACATAAAGTAGAATAACTTAATAGTGTTTATTAAAGTTGGCACCTAAGCCTAAATAAACAATTTAATATATTGCACAGCTTTGAACAAACCTAGCAAAGACCGGATTTTCATTGTATGCGATGCATTGCCGTAAAAATACATGTTTTCTTAAAACGTTTGTTAATAATATATATTCTGGGTGTGTACGATGTAGCTATATATATACTACGGATAAAATTATGGATATGTAAATAGTTGTTTCACTTTTTTTTTGTTAAATTTCCAAGTGATAAAATGAAATGAATTAAAAAAAAACGAAAATAAAATAAAAACAATAACAATTTGGAATCAAAAAAAAATTTCATCGTAATTTTGAAATGCGTCGTCTATCCGTTAAACGGATCGTGGGTGCAGAATGCCCAAAAGGATAATCATTAAAATCCATCGAACTAATCTATATGATTATGCTAATGCGAAATAAGTGCTTGGTGTCACCATACACGTGATTAATTTTGTGGATGTCATCTGCTAGATTTCACGTCACAGCACTGTTTGTCTTTTGCATATACTCGTATAGGTAATCTTGTAATAAATGTTTTGACTGGTTGTCGATAACGTTCAGTGCCATGGCTTGGGCGATAACCATCTGTAATCTGAATAACAGGAATCCAGCGTTTTTTAACTTAATTCAGTTTTCTGCTGCTGTATATTTAAAACTAATGCTGAAAGCTGTTTATATACTTTTACGCTTGCTTTAAAAATTGGTTATTCATTATTGCGGTGAAGTTAATTACAGGGTACTGAAATGGTAAAAAAAACTTGATCTAGTGATAGGGTTAAACAATTTTAAAAGTGTAGATAGCACTATTCTTTTAAGATGACGGTAAAAGAATTGGTTAAGTTTATTTTTGTTTAAACTTCTCCTTGTATTCATTTAAATACAGAACATATTGCACATTTGCTTTAAATCAAATTTCATTAAAATTCTTGAAGTTCTTTTAATAAACAAAGGGTGGATTAGCCACACTATTCATTAGTATTGCGCACGTTAATTATATGCAAACGACGTAATAGTAGATAAAATAATGGGAACTAGGTGACTTTCTTTTATTCAAAATAAAACCTAACAGTAAAATAATTATTTTTACAAACTTATTTTGTGGAATTAAGCTTAAGCGCCTAATTCCACTTGTTTTGTTTTCGCAATTATTCACATTTTTCATCGATTAGCTTACGATCTTCTATCTCTCCATCAGATCTCTAATTAAAATCGGATCCCTTTGACTTAAAATTAAGAAAATAACTTAATATTAACAATGAAACAAAATCATAATTGCAATTATTACTCTTCGGAGCTGATAAGCTGAGCATACAGATTGAGGAGCTTGCATAATAAAATAAGACAAAATACATATAATTAAAAAAAATCAACAGCTAAAACAAGGGAAATGATTGAAACGGAATTAAGAAAAAAAATGCCAGCAAGAAAAGCTGATTTCAAAGAAGTAGGAACTTCAATAAAATTACAAGGAATCATGTATTTTATTTTACATCTGACATTATGCTTACATCAGTATGCTGATGCATCAACGTTATCTGCAGTAAATGGTGAGTTTTCCGTTTTTATTTTAAGAATACTGATAAAATGTACATTACTCTAAGACCCAACGCAATTTTGAACAATTTTTTTTTTTTACATTCAGTGTAAAGAAAGAACTTAGTACTTATTTACTTAACATGCTCAACCAACCTTTTTTTTAATATTGTACATATATAAATAATGAAATCTAAATAGCATTAACTGTAGAAATTGTATTTGTCCTGATATCGTAGTTGCACATTTATTTTTTCATATATTTTGTTTAGTTCTACCTTTTGTCGTCATTATGTCAATATAACTTTTTGCAATCGATTGTGTTAATATTTGCTAATCAAACTCAACGAACGAAAAAGAAAACACTAATATATTATTTTATGTTTGCTAATATAAGTATTTATATGTAATTTAAAAATTGAGCTTCTCATTATTTTTTTTTTTAATATTTAGGTTTTCTAGATGCCGAGCGTCCATATTTTGATGATATAAGTCAAAGAAATATATCCACAGTGGTTGATGAAACAGCTGTTCTTAAATGTCGAGTCAAAAATAAAGGGAACCGTACTGTAAGTAGATATACCACAAAAACTTAATTATTTTCCAAATTTTAAAATCGTCGCTTCTTCATAATAGGTTTCCTGGATGCGGAAACGTGATCTACATATTCTAACTACAAACATATATACGTACACGGGAGATCAACGGTTTTCCGTAGCACATACCCCTGGAACAGATGATTGGGATTTAAAAATCGAATATGCTCAACAACGAGACAGTGGAATCTATGAGTGTCAAGTGAATACAGAACCAAAAATTAACTTAGCCATGTTGTTGGAAGTTACAGGTGAGTTTTATTGTAATGAAAATTTTGTATTTGTGGATGGCATTATAAAGAATAAGAGGCAACTAATTCTCTAAGCTAAGAGTCCTTAACTGCATCACATGCTGCCTTTGCTTCTTTTATAAGTTTTAAAAGAGCCTTCATTTTGTTCTCTGTTCAATGGTCTTACAATTTGCTGTGGCTTTACTGTATTTAATTAATTATCAGTAAATGGAGACTAACAAAAATTATCCGATAGGGAACAGACATTTTATTTGTTATTGTATAATAAAAGAGCATTTATATATCAGGGTTTAAGTTTTTTGTCATGGGATAGATCTCGTTAAAAATCCTTCAGCTCTGAACCATTAGTTTATATTCTGCTTTACCATAGATAAACAAGTACAGATACATTAGGCGTTTTTCTTTTTTAGTTCAGAGCACAACCTGAACTGTTATACAACAAGTTCGTGTTTCTTTTTAGCTCAGACACATCAGAGCTCCGAATTTGTGTTTTTTTTCCGTTCTGAGCATAATCAGAGCGCGCTCGATGAGCTCAGAATAAATTGACTGAGCAGGCTGAGTAAAAAGCTGAATACACACTCACAGTCACATTTGACAGAAAAAAAAAACAGGATAAACAAAATAATCGAAATGGTGGACGACCTTTGTTGTTCTGGAACTGAAGGTTAACCAAGTGTGTTTCATAAATACATCAGAACGATCTGAGCACGCTCGGCTCAGAGCGCGCTCATAATGCTCGAGCTCGGTTCAGAGCTCAGCTCTGAACTAAAAAAATAAAAACGCCTTTTATAGAAATACAAGGAAGACTAGATACTTTGGCTCAAAATGTTTATTCTACGCTAAAACAAAATAAAGAATAACAAACATGTTTGGTATTGATGAAATTTATGAATTCTTGTTTTCTTTATTTAATTTCAGCTGAGGCCGATCTTAGAGATAAATATTCTGAGCCCCAGTACTACGATGCCAAAGGTCAGAGATTTTTTTTATTTCTAGAATTCCTTACATGAATATATTTATTTCTCTTGGTGAAATGTAAATGCACTGTATGACTTGTTGTTTTACATTTTGAACTAGCTGAACCAGCCCGGCATACCGTGTGCCCGAGCATTGTATTGCTTAATATGCTTATGCATAACTGTATAAAGTTACTAGCTCAACAAAGACGTAACTGAATTTTCAAACTTGGCCGATTTTTTGAAAGATTATATAAAATTATCTTTTTTTCTCCATAATTTTGAATTTAAAAGTATTCTTTCCAACAACTACTTTATAAGAAATAATTTCATTTAAAAAAATATGAATGAACAGGAACCTGGCTTTCAAAACTGGTAGATACACCTACCAAGTAGTATTTACACTACTTCTATTCTTCATATTGTAAGGTGCCTGTCATCCCAATGCATTTAAGAAAAAACATTATTTCTTCTGCGCGCATAACCAAAAACTGTAAAAAATAGACCGTCAATTTCCGTGTACCTACCAAATACCTCTTAATTTCTCAATTTCCTTGACTGGGAATGATGTCCGCATGGAGAAATTACGATGCTTTTGTGGACTGACCAGTGTAACTGATTCGGTGGGCGGCGACCTTTGTAAATATTTATGGAAGTGCCCAATTTGATATATGTTTTAAGAAAGGTAATGTAAAGCGTTTTATAGGACTTCCAAAGTATAAGTGCGGCAGTAATGGCACTCCTTTGATCTCTTCGAACACAAATTATTAAAAAATCCTATGCGTACCAGCAGCTTGTAGGCAAGTTTCACGTTTTAGCTCCCAGCCGACGGTTCGTTTTATATTATTTTTGTACATTAACCCTACGCCGAGCTACAATCGTAAAATATTATTTTTAAATTCAGTTGATCAAATTAGGCTCTTTAATTGCCGAGCAGTTATTTGGTCCCACGATCAAAGTAGTCTACTAAATGTCAATGGAACTGTACTTATCTTAGCGAAGCCAAAAAGGAGTCGATATGGTCGTGTGAATTATTTCGAATAACGACTACCCTAAACGACGAGTGTGTACTGTTATATTGATGTATCAGTTCCACGTCATCTATTTGTTCATTTATCCCTCTTCATATTCTCTTTTCATCTTTCCTATCTTTTTATTTCTGCGTCTTTATTATAGAAGAAATTTACTGTTTCTGTCCGTAAAAAATATCGAAAAGTTATAAGGAAACACCAGAACTTTTCAAAACGCGTAAATCCTTAAACCTGACCCGTGATCGCCTTCAGCAAACAAACAAAATTTTTTCTGGTCCATTTAATGTGGTTTTCGATTGGGCTTCTTCAGATTCGCTCTCAGATTTCAGATTTACAGTTGAAAAACTTCATAAAAACGTAAACAAACTCTACTAGTTGTCAGACTTAAACGCACTTGTATATTGTATTCCTCAATCTTAAGTATAGCTGAAACAATTCCGTATACACATGAAATAAATAAAATATTAAATACATACGTATATGAGTGTCATCACTGAATTGTAATAAGGTGGACTAATAATATTTATTATTTCACAGTAGGCATATAAAATTTAAAAAATAAAAGTTCCATTTTTTCTATTAATAGCATCATGTAAAAAAAACAATTTGGATTCAAAATTCTATATATGGTTCTCAAAAAAAAAAATTTTATAAAATAGCTATAGTGAAAGTAATAAGCAATGAACTTTCGTTCTTAGAATAATCCTTTTTTAAACTATATTTTGTTTTTTCGCATTGCAGCTGCCCGTGCTAAAATTCTGGGATCTACTGAAGTTCATGTAAAACGCGATAGTACAATTTCACTAGCGTGTTCAGTAAATATTCATGCATCATCTGTATCATGGTAAATTAATCACTATGTTTATAGATAAATGATATTTTATCTATTCTTTGACACAATCAATTGTTGCAATATGTATATGTATATCTATTTTTGTCATTTTAAAGTCAAAATATGTAAAGTGTAACTTTTTTTTTGTTAAAATACCTCAGCCCAAAAACACAAACCTCTATTATTCATACATTTAAAATCAAATCGAGAGTACACTCAATAGCAGGCTATCCTAAGGTTCACGAGAAAAAGAAATCACTGGAAAAAAATATGAATTTACATGAAAACACAGGCTGAGGTTATATTATAAATCAAAGTGCCGTGGGAGCAAACGGTCAATTATATTTAATAGAACTTGTGGGTTTAGGTACTTTAGATTATGAAGGAAAATCTACTTGCATGAAAAGAGATATTCTGGATCCTATTATGAGTATCATTCAGGCATTTGCAATCATTTTTACAATGTTGGAGTGGTATCTAAGATTTTGCAGTTACCTAGATACAAGTAAAGATATATTATTTGTATAAAAACTTTTGCAATCATTTTTACAATGTTGGAGTGGTTTCGAAGATTTTGCAGTTACCTAGATACAAGTTAAGATATATTATTTGTATAATATATCCAAAGCTTTCAAAAAACAGATCAGTGAAGGAACATATATTACATATAAATTCACAAACAAAGTATTGTATTCTGAACTTAAATCGACTAATTTATTTAAATCACAGGTATCATGGGTCCTCAATCGTTGACTTTGATTCTGTACGTGGCGGTATAAGCTTAGAAACAGAGAAAACTGATGTAGGTACTACCAGTCGTCTTATGTTAACAAGAGCGTCGTTTCGTGATTCTGGCAATTACACATGCGTACCAGCGGCAGCAATTCCAGCCTCAGTACAAGTACATGTATTGAATGGTAAGTATATTTTAAGAACCGAGTAAATGACGAATACGGGAAACTGTTTAAAAGACGCACTTGGATGTGGATTAAATTTAGAGAAATGATGAAGAAATCAACAATTAAAAATGGATGTGAACAGCCTATTTGTTTTTAAAAATACTTTATACTGGAATGTTTTAGTAAACATAAATTGTACATTATAGGTATAACTCTTAATGCATTAAAACAATGCAAAACATCTTCATAAAACATTCGTTGGCATATAATACTTTATAGACATTGACAAACCATACTGAGACCCCCAACTTCGGCCGGTTTACTGTAACTTACCTAGAAGCTATATTTTTACGGAGTGTAAAAGGAAGTATTTGAGGTGCTAGTATTGTTACATATAAATTCGTGTTGATAAATGTCGCGCAACTTCAAAAATTCCGGCTCACCAACCATATCGCAATCGCTGGCAGCGTTCAGAATTTAATCCGTTGAATTTCAAATTATTCATTACGTGTGTATATTTGCTTAAAATATTTACAAAAAAAATTATCAAAGCGGTCAATGCGGAATGGTTATAACTTATAAGAAAACATTTTGCGAAAACTTGCATCAGTTATTTGAAAAATGTATACATGCAATCAAAGTTAATGATATCAAAAAGTGCATTTTGTTTTATATTTTTTGTATGTTTTTACATGTCACACTGATTCTTATTGACATGCACCGACATGAAAACAAAATGGTGGAATTTGAAAAAAAAAATTGTGGGCCCAGCGGTAAAATGTTCGCGAGTTCGGGGTCTCAGTAGGATTTGTCTTTGTTTCTAGGCATTGTTGGTGACATGAAACATGGAAATTGGTCGCCGGCACCCTAAGCCCTATTTTACCCACATCTGAGCCAAAAACTATGTAAAATAGATCGGCGCCTACCCGATTTTCCAAACAAATATTAAAAGAAAACTAAGAAAGTGAATGAATGAAGTGTGAATGAAGACCGGATAAAGAAATTACGGTACTATTGCTGTGGGATTTGTAGATAATTAATGTACGTAGCCATTTTCGAAGATAAGAATGGGGTAGAGCTATGCTTTTCGATGTCTGTTCATAGGGTTCTAAACATGCACAAATCCTGAAAAAAAAAGACAGCTTGTGAGCTAATTTCCAGTTTATACTCTCAGATGTCAGCCGATGGTCTGTTTACAAGTCACTTATTGATTGATCAAACAACTCAACAATGCAATCTCCACATTTTAATAAATTGCATATCGACATATAGGCCATTATGCTGCCATTCGTTCCTTTTGGTATTTGCAAGGCAAGGTCATATTTGCCAAAACGGTCATAAGAGCATTTAAGGTTAGCATATTACACTGCATGACGATCTGTTTTGATAATTAGAACTATGAAAAATGGACATTTTATGACCTCTTGAATTGAATTGAATTGAATTGAATTGATATAAGACGTTTTCTTCTTCAAAACTTTTAAATTTCCAAACAAATTATATTAATATGGCAACGTATTAAAAAAAATATAATTAAATTGAAAACCAATTTTCTTTCCTTTTTTCCTGCAGGTGAACACCCAGCTGCGATGCAAACGAGTAGCACTGTACCAATCCCATTGAATCTAGTTGTTGTTATACTTCTTTTACTATTGATACAAGCATGTCATCAATCAATCATATCACAAGCATCGTCCATTGACATCTTTTATCAGCCAAGATGACTTAGAGTAAGTACCGGCCTTCGAAATCGTATTTAGACAGATTGGAGGTCCAAAAAACGGTAACACAAATAATTTAGGTAAGAGTTATTGTAAATGTAAAGATACATTCAGAAAAGATGAAATTATTTTCTAAGAACTTCACATACATACAAATATAATACGATCCAAAATAAAATTTACTATGTAATATAAAAATTAAAATTGCAGGTAAATAAATTAACTATATCAATTAAAAACAAATAATATTTAATAATACGTTAGGTATATCGTGTAAAACGTTGGCATTCTGCTATTTATATTAAAGTTGAAGTTATGTATTCGTTATATTTATTTTTGACATTACTTTATGAGAAGGAATACTGCCAAAGTACCCAAATACTTTGAAATTAATTTTAGGCAATTATCTTACTCTATCTGATTTTAAATAATTGTATTTCATTACAATGAGAATTTCTTTTACCTACAGACGTCTTAGGGCCGTTTTCTTATACGACTCTTAATGATTTAAGTTCTACTTAAATACTTATAGGCTACTTTTTTTAGGGCATAAACTGTCACATTAGAGTTTATGTGGCGCTTAAATTCGCTATGAGTAGTATCAGCAAACGGCCCTTAATTTTTTATAAACAATTAAATAAATGATGTAAGGTAACAACAAAAAGTCCATTTAAAAGCAATATATATTTATATTTGTAGGATAGTGGCTGAGTGGTTAGTGTGCTGGGCTATCTTGAGCGCAAAACACAAGTTACAAATTAAAGTTATTTCCACAGCGCCACCCCTCGCGAACGTCTGGCTAAATATCCAAGAGTATAACTGTCCAGGGAAAGCTTTTCAATTTAGCTGTCAGACTTGGCATAAAATTGTCAGTTGCTTCAATTCGTCCCAAAAATTAACTCATACAAATGAACTAAAAATGTAGTGAAGAAAAGTGATTACTTGAGAAATGCATTTGAAAGCGTAAACTTCGGAATATGAAGTATATGACTTATGTCTTTGGGCAGTTATTCATATATCTGTGATAGGATTATATATCTTAACCCTAGAAAGATAATCATAAAATAAAGAGCGTAAAAGATAATCATACGTCTCATTCGCCAATTAGTGTATTTAATTAAACATATGAACTTCTTATTATTTATAAGTAATTTATTTAATTATACAGATACTATTCAAAAAAAATAAATTAATGATTTTTTTTATATATAGTTGAGACAGTCAACGCGCTGCGGTTTAAAATTTAAAAGTTATCACACAATTGTCCCGCGCCATACGTCTCGTGGACGTGGATTATCTTTCTAGGGTTAAGAAAATTGATCTCACGTAACGCGAGACGGCTTGTTGCAAATTGACGTCTTAGCGGCAGGAGTGATTCTTCGTTTGATTTATGATAAGATGTCGTTTTCAGATGTTTTATCAAAGCCGAAGTAGACAAAGTCACTTATACTTAAAGTAAAAGCTATCTTTTGCGACGTTCTGTCCGAATTGTCGATGTTGAGAGTTTTCTATATGCTTGGGTTTTGTCCGCTTTAACCCCTTAACCCATTTCAGACGCTTCAGTGTATTTATACTCGCAAATAGGACAGTACAGATCGCTGTACTAGACAAAGTACACAATTATAACTTAAATATGATTGATTTACCTATATATAAAAATTGCTATTGCCAAACTATTTTGCTCTTTCATTTTGCTGTCCGATTACACTATAACCATGGTCAAGTGATTTCATTGGATAAGATGTATGCTTCTTACACTAAATTTCAGTGACAGCGAGCATAGTATTGTATTGTACGGAATAGGCCCTGTACACTTCGACCAGAAGAGATCTATTGTGTTGCCCTCTTTTATTTAACCCAGGGAGCTGTTGAGGCTCTTTATAAACCTCAGTATCCTTCTTGGTTCCATGTTTCCTATGTCTGCAGGACTTAAATACGCTCTTTGCATATGGATCACTCTGCCCCTGGCCACAGCAGGGCATTCGCAGAGTATGTGTTCCGTTGTTTCCTCCTCTTCTCCGCAGAGTCGACAGGAGTCATCGTCGGAAAGTCCCATTTTTTTGAGATGGTATCTCAGTGGCCAGTGACCAGTAAGATAACCCGTTAGTATCCTTAGATCTTCTTTGCTTAGCTCAAGTAACTTTTTTGTCTTACTACGAGCTGGGCTTATGAATCTTTTTACCTGCCTCTGTCCTTTGCATTCCGTCCAGTATTCGGCAAGGTAACCCGAAGTAGGGCTCAGGACCAATGAGCAGGCGTGATGCGCCTCTTCTCGCCAGGCAATCCGCTCGTTCATTTCCTTCAAATCCTTCATGACCCGGTATCCAGGCAACGGTGACGATGTTGTCCTTGGCCAGATCCTCGAGGAGATTAAAACATTCTAAAACCAGTTTTGACCTGATCGAGTACGATTTTAGGGCCTTAAGAGCAGCTTCGCTGTCTGAGAGGATGTATATGCGGGCACCTTTAGTGCGCCTACGTAGGCATTCTCGGACACATATCTCTATGGCGTGTACCTCCGCTTGAAAGATGTCTGGTGATTTCCCCCGTGCTATAGCTCTTTGGAACCTACGCCCATAGATCCCGGCACCGGTTGCGTCATCTTTCATCTATGAACCGTCAGTGTACCAGATTTGTGATCCTGATGGTATTATAAATTGGTTGGTTCTCCAGGCACTTCTATCAGATATTAGTATCTTAAATTTCCTGGAGAAGCGGAGCTTTTAAAGCATGTTGTCTGATACCTTGATCACAGGATCATCTTGAAGCATTTGTAGTACCCGAAGTTGTCCTGTGAGGTTTCCTGCTTTAAGATTTGATATACCAGGGAGCCTAAGGGCACTAAGACCAGCTTCCTTCTTTACAGAAATATGTAAAGGCGTCAGGCTGGGCATTGCTCCTATGGCTGCTGTTGGACAAGTTTTCATTGCCCCCGTTATACCAACGCATGCTAAGCGATATATCTTGTTAAGTTTTTGTTGGGCCGTTATTTGTTCGATTTTTGGCCACTATGATAACGCTGCATAGGTGATCATTGGCTTGATGATAGTGTTGTATGACCAATAGATCATGTTTGGCTTTAAGCTCCAGGTTTTGCCGTAAAGGCGATGGCACATGTAAATTGCCTTTGTCGCCTTCTTGGTGACTTGATCAAGGTGTGAATTCCAGGTAAGAGTCTTGTCAAGGATTACTCCTAGGTATTTTACCTCTCCTGATAAGTTGATAACTTCATTATTCATCTTGATCGGTTTCAGTTCTAGTTTTCTCTTTCTTGAGAATGGTATCATGACTGTTTTTGAGGGATTTATGGTCAATCCTTTGTTCTGACACCATCTCTAAGTTAAGTTTAGGGTCCTTTGCATGATCTCAGATATCGTGGAATCATGCTGGCCCCTAACAGTGATTACTACATCATCTGCATAACCTTGTATTATGTATCCCGATTGTGTGAGGTGGTCTAGGAGTTCATCTATGACTAACGTCCAAAGAAGAGGTGAAAGTACTCCCCCTTGAGGACAGCCCCTAGTGGCCTTAACAGTCTTTTGTGAGCCTCCATATGCCAGATTAATGATTCTGCTTTCTAACATGTTTAGAACCCATTTTATGATTAGTGGGGCAATGCCTTTCCTTATCATGGCTTTCCTTATGGCATCAAAGGAGGTATTGTCAAACGCACCCTGGATGTCTAAAAAGACACATAGGGCCGTTTCTTTTTCTGCCAGGCCATTTTCAATCGTCGTTAAGACTGTGTATGGCAGTTTCGGTAGACTTACCGGCTTGGTATGCGAACTGGCTCGCATGAACTGGGTTATCTGTAAGTATAGTAAAAATTTGTTACAAATTGACCAATTGTTAACCTTCCTTTGCACTCATTACATTTGATCACTCTTCGGTATTAAAAATATGTAAGGATAATTTTTTAGAGCAAATAAAAAAATGTATTGATGTCCTTCTTACTTCGTATTATTAGTTTTTGGCGGTTTTAAAATAATAAAAGTTCAAAGTAACACAGAGATCTACTGTGTTATTTCGAAAAAAAATAAGATTTTCTTAACAATTTCTCACAGTAAAAAAATGATTTGTTTTGTATTTTGTAAAACCTATGTGTAAATATACCAATCTATTGATTCAGTAGATGGTCAACAAATTATTGTTACTTATCTTTAATTGTACAAATCAAAACAAATGAAGCATTAAAGTTTAACCGAATGGTGAACTATAGTTAAGTTCTTTGGATAGGCAAATAAAAGATGAATTAATTTAGCATAATCATTTTTTTTTCCAAATATAAGGAAATAATTTAAATTTAAAAGAAAATTAAATGAAAGAATGCAATTTAAATTAGTCACCAATCATAAGTATGTTCATATACACCTTCAAAAAGATGTTATTGAAGAAATGAATATAATATTATAAATGTATAAATAAATTAAGTCTAAAAAATATATGTATCTATATAATATGTATTAAATGAATTATATGTAATTTAAAACGAATAGACAAAAAATAAACAAAACAGTATAGAAAAAAAAAGGAAAACTGTTTTCTTCGATTAATTACTACTAGAGTTCGTCCAGTGGTAGAAATTCTATCATTATAGGTAGTAAGTAACCTGGCTCACACACAACACATTCAAAAAAAAATCCAAGCGAATATATTACGTTTAAGGCAATGAAAACGGGTCTTAACTATTTGCCCTCACCTATATTTATATTCAATTCTAAATCGCTATTTTTATTAAAATAAAAAAACCTATCTTATAATGCCCAATAGCATTATTAGCATTGTCTATGATTTAAGTGATTTCGTAGAATCAATTCATATAAATATGTACATACTTGAAAGATTTATACGGCCAGTGGCCGATGCCTCAGAAATTTTGCGCAGATATTATCTTTAAATATAATAAACGTCTTGCTGGCTCTGTAGTAAGCTGGAGCAGTGACAGCAGTGCTTACAGCCTCGAAGGAATTACTTATCACAGTTTTGCTATTTATGTAACTTCATCATAACTATGGATTAAGATATTTATATTATATTAATATTAACTCTCGGTATGCATTGCTATTCTTTAAAATTCAGTGAGTTACTTACTTTAGAATGAAGGAAACTCTTTGGAGCCTTATTAAACAATATTACCCGAAGAAGAAAATATTCAAACACCAGTCTTCTTTTTATTAAACATTCAAGGTATGTATAAGGGTAGGTGCTGGTTTTGATAAGTACTTCCGATTTCCACGTCTGGTATTTCAGACTCTTGTTCGATTTTTTTGACCATAATGATTGATATTTGTCTTTCTCTTTTTTTGATTTTTTGGCCTTAAAGACTGTTTTTTCTTTTTAATTTTACTGTTGTTTGAAGTTGTCTGCACTCAATCCTATAGTTACACCGGACACCCTTCCTTTATTTTCAAACGGAGCAAATTAAACAATCAACAATAGTCGGTTTAAATGCTGATCAGCATTAGAGCTAAGCCCCCTTATGTCTCATTTTGCTTTTTTTATCCATTCTTCTTCATATATTCAACACTATACTTTAAGCATTGGCACGGTTTTTATTCAAATGCCTTTCCAGTTGTTGTTGGGACGGCATCACTTTTGGTAATTTTTTTTGTGTTCTGCTACTGCTGTTTGCTACCGCGTCGGTTTCTCGTCTTCGTTAAATGTAAATTGTGTTAGTAATGTATATAGGTATCTTATAACCATGTATAGCAAACAAATAATAACATACACGCGTTAAAGAACAAATGTGTGGGAAATTTAAAAGAACAAGATCAGGCTAATATAAGCGAAGCAACGATCAATTTGTATGAGGATTGTCGGAAAATAACCGGTTATTGACTCCTAATTATAACAATAGCAGATGCACGTGAATAATTTATTAAGATGGAAAATCAATAGAAAAATCGAAAAATATAACAAACTGGTTTTATTTTAAATGCTCTCTTGGTTTCTTGTGGTAATTATTTTTAATTCTTCGTAATGGTAAATTTTGAGCAGTTTTTAAATATCATTTGTATAGTCGTTTACCATTTAGTATATAATAACAGGTACACATATGATGGGACAATCATACAATACTCAAAATAGATTTGTGGTGTTAAATCTTATATATTTATAGGCGAAGGCAAATAATTAAGAACCACTTTCACTGCCATAAAAACAACATATTAGCTGATTTTTTTTGTTGGGAAGATTGTGCACAGATGAATTGCCTTGTGTGTGTAATTTATTTCCTAATATGTTATTTCTAAGTTAATTCCTATGTAAAATGTACCTGTTTTGCAAAATGCAGATGATTTCATTGAAATTATCAACTTTCACGCATGTTAAGTTTCTTCGTTCCTTCTGTCGATTTCCATTGGGCAAAAAGAAGGGTCCGGAAGAGTCGGGAATCGAAAAAAATAATTTTGAAACCATTCCATTGAAAGGACACTACACAATAACTTCTTTATAGATATTTTAACTTCTTTATAGTTTATTTTAAGAATCGTTGGCTTTTGTATTTCACAAAAGAAAAAGGGCTTTATAGCTATTTAACGCAGATTATTATGTTACAGATGCACATCAACAAAAAAGTAAAATTTTTTACTGTTTTGGTACACATAAGACGAGTGATCCCTTTTCGATACTAAATAATTGACTGATGATTAGGGACCGCACTCACTAATGTCACACGTATTTTATTTGGCCATTTTGTTTACGTGATACAAATTATTCGAAATATCTGCCTCTCACCTTACTTGACAATTATGTGTGACCATATAAATGTACCATGCGACTTTCGAAAAAATATTAAATTAAACTGACTGCCAAACTTCATAAATCTGTTCATTAGTGTAACGAATCATGATTAGACTGTTCGGCGCCATGAAACTGGAATAATAGAAGTTTTTCCCGTTTAATGCAAAAACCCTCTTGCCAACCGGCCTACCAACATGGATTATTTCAATGATGATATCTTTTTTCATTCTTGAGGTACTACCGGCCCATCATTTTCTGTGCCATCTATGTAAATATCATGTGACTAGCTCATTGTTAAATGACTAGTATTTTGTTACAAATATTTAATGATACATCAAAAATAAATAACAAACGTGGATTGATACATTTTCGCATGAGCAAACTAAACGCAGTGATCTACGACTCCATCTAAGATGTATATACATATTTCCGTTGTTCATCTTCAAAAAAATCTAATATATTCACTACTACCAATAACATCATTTAAATACAGGTCGTACCTAACTTGGGGTTCCCACTTCCATGCCAATCTATTTTGTGTTTTTCTTATCTTTTTCTTTTATGTATTTTATGTGTTTATTCAATTCAATTGCAAAGTAAGTGTACTTTTGCATGACAAAACTTATTTTGTTAGTTCTCTTTTAACCTCTCTTTCGCATTCTGTAATCATTTTTCCACGCTCACCCATTCAATTAAACCTTGCTTGAAAAACTTGTAGCACAACATCACCAGAAAGAAGATAAAGGAATTCAAAATATGAACGATGTATTGCAGAGTTACCGCACGAATGCTATACTCGAATGAGCAGTTGAAAGGCAGTTATATAGCACAGCAGAACATAAGCTTTATAGTTATCCTAATATCATAACGTTGTTTTACCAAACATTCAAATATCATTTTGAATTTTTCTTTCCGAGGAATAATCAATTTACTTTAAGTAAACAGAGATTGTTTTGAATCCGAGAATTGTGTGCTTGGTAGAAACAAAAAATAAACCTTGTAAAGCGAATCAGCTACAGTCTTTAAATATTTTTAGTTTGTTTCTTAGTCGGACACTAAGGCTACCCTGGCTGCCATACACCGATATGATGTTGTTCCGCTTGTTTATCTTAACTCCACAATATGTTTATACGTCAATATTTGGTAAATATTTTAACCTCTCTTTGGAATCGGTAGACACAATTTTGATGATGGAATCAAAATATGAGCGTAACAAATTAAGTATATAAGCAGTTTATCTACAAACCCCACCTACAATAATATGTGCTTATACATTTGCAACAGTTTCGAGTGATACTACCCAATTTTGACTTTTCGGTCCACTTTTTGTAAATAAACGTGTTTTGTGTATTTTTCCTTTCTTTACTTGTTACTTGTTTTGTATTTTTATTTTTTAATATATGTATCTACCTACATCTCGGAAACATTAATCTGGAATAGGCTATCAATCAAGACAAGTTATTATATTTTGTTTTCAGTTTGAATTTTCTTTAATTTTTTCCATAGAACTTCATTTAATTTAAGCGCAAAAAATATGTTTTTATCTTTTTGACTCTCACGTTGAGATTAAAAGTGCCGCGCATTTTTTAGAATCCAAATCGGAAAGAAACAAGTTTGAGTGAATTATTGTTAACTGTGATTATTTATACATACGTATTTAACTACTGTGAGTAACTTGTAACTTCGTTGGCAAGCGTGTGATAAAGGATATAATATAGTGTGTTAGTTAATACTCCGAAATAAATACTATCGAGAAATAGAGCGGGAAGGATGTGTTGCTTCGATGGTATCAATGGGAATTTTATAAGGATATGGACTTCCTAACAGATCAGCTATTTGCGGAATTCGGTAAGTAGATTTTATAAATAAAAACAGGAATCTGTGCCACTTTACTATAGTTACTATTCTCCATAAACATATCTCATCTTCTACGGATTTGTAAACTTTACGTATAATGTTGTACCATAGCTAAATTTTTGAAACTGATAGTTTAAGCTAAGAGATTCAGAGTATACATTACTTGACTCTATTAGGAATGTATTAGAACCAATTTAATTTTTCTAAATGCACACTCCTGCCAAATATGAAATGTAATACTCAAATAATATAATTACAAACTATTACTGAGTGCCAGTATATAATGTTCTAATTGCTAAAATACTATTAAGATTCAACTAGGAATTCCATACTTACTTCCAAGTATATTAAAAAATACTCCATACTTAAAATTTGAGCAAACAGCTCGCTATTTGTAAAATGCACTAGAATGGAACAATTACACTCACTTTATTTTTGCGATATTGCTGAAATGGCGCTCACAAAAGTTTGAAGTTTCATAAGCCTTAATACTAGTTCTGTGATATGGACAAATTTTCTGATTTTATGGTATAACAAGTAAATGCAAAGCATATAGTAAAAAAAACTATACATTCTCTATAAATTTAAATATGTGAAGTTAATATTGTATTTAAAAAAATATATTTCAGGCATCAAAGACTACTGTATAGAACATTTTTTTATTGTGATAATATATTTTATTGCGGAAAATTTTGGCTTTTTCATATTGTCGCGCGTTAGAAAAACACACCGGAGCTTACTTATTATAAGTTATAATGGATATATGTATGCAAAATTTTACTATTATACGTTGAAGTCAAGGAAAAAATCTTTGCAACGTATTACGAACATTAAGTATAGAACTATCCTCTAAAAGCTAGTTAATTCTGTCGTTTAAATTCGATACATCTACTAATGTAAGTTTCTTCATCTTGAACCCAAAGTTGAATTCCCATACGGGAATGGCAGAGAGCGGGACCTTGACTAGACCTGTAGCTCACAACAGTTTTCTAACCCCCCAAGTTATTTACATGTAGTACTGCTGTGACTTCAAGTACTTCTTTTAAAATCATGTTTTTGTGGAGTACAAGTATAAATAGGACTCCCTTATGCAAAACTTCAATAGCTTTATAAAGTTGCTCACAAGATTGTCACACATAAATGTCGCCAGGATATCTAGCAAAACAAATGCATAGATACACAGCCAAAATATATAGTTTTTTGTTTGATCAATAACGAAGTTTTTCTCACTTAGATTTAGAAATGTATATTATCCTTTTTAATGTGTAGTACACACATTTTGTGAGAAAAGGAAAAATAAGCAAAAAAAACCTTTTGTCTCCATAATTGCTCCCGAAAAAGTACACAAGGTCTATTTCTACTTAGTAACTAAGGTGTAGAAATACAGGACAAGTCTGCGTTTTTTTCATTTGTGAGACTACGTATTAGTTCATATAAAATGTTGTGAAAAAGACGCAGTAAACAAATTATGTAAAAACTTTAAAGCTTATGGATGTGTGATATTTAACCTGGGTGATCATTAAATAAAGAATTACACTGCGGGAAAGAAGAAATAAATTAATCTCTGTTATTAAAAGATGCGCATTGTGACCAGCACATAAATTGTTGCCCCAAATATCCAGGCATCAGTGAAAGAAATCAATATTTGCGGTTATTTTCTTATACAAGTTTTAAAATAATAAATGCTATTTTTAAAAATAAGCAAAATTAAAAAACGTGTCTAATGTAAAGTTAACATGTGTGATGATTTTAAACACATATGTACTATTTTCTAAAGTTGATTAGTCGCTGATCAAAATGGAATACGCAAGGATGATAAATGGTATGGTCTTATAGAAAACTACACAATATATAAAGTTATGAAACAGTATATGGAAGGTCTATACTTTTATAAAATTGTTAATTTTTTGCTTATTCACTGCACTGTAATCTACATACTATGTGTATATATTATGGCGAAAACAAACTCGGTAATAAAGGGTCTGTGAATAGGGCTGATCATTTTGAACTTTCGTTTACCAGGGTTAGGCACGCATGCGATCGGGAGCGTCGTGGACATTTGAATGATGTACCTAGTCTTACGTATGAAATCAGAATTTAAGCAATTAGCTATATCTGCCTTGGCACCTGAATATAGTGAGAGTCATTTGCCGATAAATAAACCAATGAATTTTTTTACTTTCATCTTAACATAAAGATTTCTATTCCAGAGTACAACGAATAAAAAAGGAAAAGTGAAAAGATACATGTTATGAGGTGGGATTTTGTACTACAATATAATAGCGGCTGATATAATATACATTTCCAACTCCCAACAGTATTCATTCGAGCAGATCGTACGAAATTCTCTGCTACGGCTGATAGAATCTAATGTAACGATCATTTGTTTTGTTTTCTCATTTTTTAAAATTACGCTATCGTGTCGAGTGAAATATGTTTAAAGGGCTGTATGTTGTCTCACCCAAAAAACTTCATGCATGTGTGATTTGACGTACTAACTTCTCAAATTGAAATGCTTAAGTGTTTTTCTTGCCAAGTCCTAGCAACTTATACCTTTTACCTACATTCTTCGTTTAATATACCTGATCTTGCGGTTTGCTCTCTCGCTTTTTAAGTTCCACTTCTCTCGAGCGTTTGATAAACTTTCGAAAGTATTTCTATTCCGAGAAAGCTTTTTAAATCATTCATCCCAAAAACTTAAAACTCACAAAAGCCATTTGCAATAATTTCAATATAGATATAGCAATCCTGTAAAGCGGATTTAAATATTTCCAATGAATATATAAATAAATATAGAATCTGTGAGGCATTCCAAGATATAAATTTGTATATGCATAAGTATATGTAGATTACCTACACATCGTTCAGTTAAAACTTTTCGAATCGGAAATAAAATTTGATAAAAGCATTATTTTCTTGGTATAAATAACATTTTATATAAAATTGCTGGAAAGTGGTCGCAAAACTCATATTATGTCCTGCTCCATTTTTAGTTTTCATTGTATATATTTTAGAAGCACACACATATTAAATATACAAATATGTTCATACAAATACCTATATGTTTTATAAAATTATCGGATCATTAACGTATACAAAAATTAGACCCATTTAAACAAGGCTTTTAACACGTATTTTGTGTAAATTTAAGGTCGATCAGATTTCATTGGCGGCATTGACAATGAGGCGCTTGACTTTGGTCATCTAGAACAATTTATCCATGTCACAACATCTACAAGTGACAGTCACATATCACCAAGAGTATCCCCCGTTGGTGTGCACGATGTTGTAGTCGCGCCAAACAGTATTTCTATACAATCACAATTGCCAGAAAGCCCTCCAGACTCAGGCTCTGAACCACCATTCAGTCCAGTGGATTTGCCTGGCCTTACACTCACATCAAGGTCAGCAGCATCTAACTGTGCATCAACGCACGATGGTTCTCTTGTTGATGGAAATATCCCCCATGATTCGCAGCAGCAAATTAAATCTACTACGGAACTCCACGCCCTAGAATATCCGCATCACAGCATACAACACAATCACACTATACAACAGCATATCTATGTTGAGCACAATGATCAACATTCATTACTGGCAGCAACACCTCAACATCAACAGCCCGTGCATCATGCTGAGTCGACCATTGCGTCACCAACATCAGTGGCAAGCGATATTTATAGTCCAGATAATAGGGCAGAGCACGATATGGAGCACTCAGGTAGTCACCAGCTGCACCATCGTCCACAAACAAATAATACCATTCAAGTAACTAGCGAAATTATTGATATGGAGGCACAAAGAACTTCATACAACAGACAAATTATGATGATAACACCACAACATCAGCATCACAGCCCGTCTATACTAACACCCGATGTATATATGGGTACTTCATCTGCTGTTATAGAGCCACCGACGGAGACGTTGCTACCACAGCGTAAACGAAAGATATCGCAGGTAGATTGTTGTGCACCTATTAAGACTATTAAACCGGAAGTAGGTAAGTGCAAGTTATTATATTTGTGAAGACCGCTGAATCATTGATTTATATCCAGGAGTATCTCCAATATGTCATCAAAAGCTGAACCCCACTTCACCCGTTAGCATTAATTTGCAACAAATCGGTGCTTTAGCAGTAGAAGCCGTCAGCGGTTCACCGTCCTCATCTTCTCTATCACCCACCGCAACTAGCCTCTCTCTATCAAATGACAATAATAGTCTTGATGGGGGTGGTGTTGGTACTCCTCACGGAGCTGTTTTTGTTAATTCAAATGCTACTGATTCCTCAAGTGAATCTTCTCCGATGCAATGTATAAGATTTAGTCCATTTCAGCAGCACAATTGGCACACACTTTGTGACCAAAGGTTACAAGAACTAACTATGGCACACTACCGCGTCGATGCTGACAAGGGGTTCAATTTTTCTGTTTCGGATGATGCGTTTGTTTGTCAAAAGAAGAATCATTTTCAGATTACGTGTCATGCTCGACTGCAGGGTGAGGCGAAATTCGTCCGAACTCCAACAGGTCTAGAAAAGATCAAGTCATTTCACTTACACTTTTATGGCGTAAAATTGGAGGCACCAAATCAAACTATACGTGTGGAGCAGAGTCAATCGGATCGCTCTAAAAAGCCCTTCTATCCCGTTCCGTAAGTGCGAAAATAGCATAATATTTACATACATTTCGGATGATCTTTTTTCTCTTAGAATTGATCTTCAAAGCCATCTCGTCAGCAAGGTAACTGTAGGTCGCTTGCACTTCTCTGAAACTACAAACAATAATATGCGGAAAAAAGGGCGTCCAAATCCGGAACAGCGCTATTTTCAGTTGGTTGTTGGCCTGCACGTGCATACGCATTCGGGTCATTTTCCCGTTGCAAGTCAAGGCAGCGAAAGAATAATTGTACGTGCGTCAAATCCAGGCCAATTTGAAAGTGATGTTGAACTATGCTGGCAGCGGGGTATAACTCCAGAATCGATCTTCCATGCCGGTCGTGTCGGTATTAACACTGACCGACCTGACGAAAGTCTTGTGATACACGGAAATCTAAAGGTGTCTGGGCATATCATTCAACCCAGTGACAGCCGCGCGAAGCAAGAGATTAGCGAACTTGACACAGCAGTACAATTAAGAAATCTCCAAAAGATTCGTATTGTTCGGTATCGTTATGAACCAGAGTTTGCTATACATTCCGGTCTGAAATCCGATAAAGATAATGAAGAAATTATAGATACTGGAGTGATTGCTCAAGAGGTGCGCGAAGTCTTACCAGATGCTGTGCAAGAAGCTGGTAGTATTGTTCTACCAAGTGGACAAATAATAGAAAATTTTCTACTGGTGAATAAGGTAACATATCGATAAAGTTATAGGGCTACCACCATACACTATTTCAAATATTCTTGAGAGTAGGATCGCATTCTAATGGAGAACATTGGTGCCGTTAAGGAGTTATGCAAGGTAACAGGTTCCCTGGAAACTAGAATAGAACAGTTGGAAAAGATCAATAATCGATTGATGAGGATGCAGGAGGTAGGTCAGAAAAGAAAAAAACATAGCCACGATATCAACGATCGAGTGATGCAAGAAGACGATGAGATGTGTTCGAATCGAACAATTCAAATGATGATTATTATCCTTGTAATAATAATGGCGACATGGTAAGTAACTGATATACAAACAGTAAAAGGCCAAGGTCCTTTAATATATTACAAAGATTAAAATTAAAAGATGATTGTAGAATTTAGTGATGTTATGTTAAGGGAATACACGATTAAGATATATGTTTGTTTAAACATGTCTAATTTTCTATTTAATTTAGTCTCGTAGCAGTGTCAACTCTGTACTTTGTGGAGCACAGTAAGCAACGATATATGAAACGTTACGATCGTTATGACATCAGTCATCATTTAGTTTCGCACGATGCAATTCTTATAAATAACAACAATAATCCGATAAATCACAACCATAATGGTTATCATACAAATAAAAATGGAAAATTGATTTTACACACTCACACATCTCGTCCACCTTTACTACCCCATTTGCCCTTATTGAGCGAATCACAACAGTCGTCTAACTTTCCCTTTAAAACCCAACCGTCGGTCAATCCGATATCCGTCATAGCTTCATCATATCCGCCCACTGGCTCTGACTCTGCTTTTAATATTCATGGTACTAACACTGATACAGATGTCTACAAAAGCATTAGAAGTGAAACAATCGATGAGAGACCGGACCAAGAACTGCCACAAACCAAAACAGAGACTGCTGTCAGTACACCAGCCACAAATCATCGAAGTAATAAGACCGGAAGTAGTAAGAATAAATCCAAATGGCCCTTATCTGATACCACGGCAACTGTTTCATCTTCAATTACACTAGCCTACCATTTTAATGATGATCCAATAGAGGAGAACATAAATGCTAGTGAAACTTCGTCAGAAAAGGTGGCCGATTCCATCCCACTGCCACAGGATTTCGAAAGTAATTCGATTGACGGCTCTGAGACTTCACAAAAGCCCGAGGCACATGGTAGAAGTCATAATCCTAATCTTCCGATTGATATTGGTACCATTGCGAGTACAACTGGTAATAGCAATGTTAATACTGCATCCCCGGAAACCAGTGTGTATGGTGTGGCAGCCATAGAGATAGGAGCAGTAAAAATTGAAAAGAATGCGGACTCCTCTTCCACATCTTCATCGTCATCGATATTTGTTGTCTATAAAAAAAGCCAAGGTAAAATCGTAAACGACACGATCAGCCAGCCAGTGAACTTCACAATTGAAACCCCTCCGATTACAAATAAGAGCCGCGGCATCGATACTGAAGACGCAGACTTACAATACCTTGGTAACAATAATGACTCTGATGACCAAAGCCTCTTAGAAATAGCATCAGTTCCAATGATTGCGAAAACATTTGCTCTGTCACCGATTGGGATACCAGATCATTGTATGAAAATCAAACGAGAAGAGATTTCCAACTGCCAAGTAAGTTAATTCGCATTGTAAAAATCGACTCTGTCTTGATAGTGATACTTTTAGTCTGCATGTTTTGAAGATACCAACAATTTGCCATCTCAGACCGCCGAGATCGCCATTAGACGCCGTCATATACAAATACTGACGCCAAGGAATTCAACAACAATTATATCCGGCAGAAGCACTGCTGCATTTACAAGTAGCCATACCAACTCCATTCGCAAACAGCAATCTGTGATAGATGGCAGTTCAGACACGACCGCTTCAATAGAACGCATTCCAGTGGATGAAATTAACGAAAATCAGGAGAATGGTTCTTCGAAATCACAGCAAGGCGAAATTGTTCGAGAAGAGTTAACAACATTCAAGGATAAAAAACAACCCCACAAAGATTCAAAGCGAAAGATAGATTCAATTGAAGTACTCTCGGTGGATGATCCCACAACTTCATCGGACTGTTCCTCTGTCACCCCTTGGTTGCAAGCTGACACTTTTAATGTATCACTAGGCTGTGAAGAAATCTGTTTAAATGGCGGAAGCAGCTTGAATATAACATATATGATACCGCTGTCGAAATATTTAAAGGACACAAATGTTGAACTGCATTTTGTGTGAGTTAAAAGTATATATAATATAATAATCGTTTATTAACATTCTTTTTTACTTTAACGCTGCAGTGCTCCGGCTAATCTACATTGGTCAATCTGCAGCAACAAAGAAAAGACAAAACATGATGGAAGTAGTATTCTAAACCCTTTAAACAATGGAAAAATTTTTCAAAAAAGTCAAAATGTCTCAATACTTCATTTAATTATACCGGGTCATGGACATTTTGAACGTTTAATTGAATTACGTGCTGCAATGGATTCTACGAAGGTAAGTACCAAGCTACATCTGATGCATAATTTGTAAAGATATGATAAATATGTGAATTTCAAAGCTCTCTTCGGTTTTTTTTGGTGAAAATTCGCCTGTACAGAACAGAAGCGAAGACAAATGTGCAACAAACAAAAAAAAAACGAGTGTGCTTTAGACCACACGACTGAAGTAAAACTTCTTTAGCTCCATCTATATTTATACATGTTTAGTTTATACATATTAATATATCAATTTTCTTCAATAATTTACTGGCTATGAGAGGCAGAGAACAAGAAAATCGGCGCGCGCACTGCTCTCTCTTGCTCCTACAACCTGATACAGACAATAGGCCACGGTTGCCAATTACAAAAAAACTCAAATTATTTTATTTGATTTTGCACAAAATTACCAGCTGCTAGAAGACATGGGAGATCATCTACCTATTTTCTTATAACAAACCCTTAACAAATTAGAGTTTCATGTCTGTATATGAATAATATGATTAATTAACCTATCGATATCTCAATATAGTTATAAACAGGAACAGAAACTATTTCGAAGTTCACCATCTGTCAAAAGAAGAAAATGAGTGCATTCTGTAATTTGTTGAACAGCGAATAAAACAGTTTTTTATAGATGGTGATGAAGCATATGCAAATAATGCAATGCGTTCACTCAGCAGCAGTAAGGTAGCATTTAAATTAGGTGATATCGAGTTCGTATTCTTGGTACATCTGCTCAAAAATTTACCAACCAGATAAAAATTACCAAATTAGCAAAAAGCAAAAGAAAAAAAAATACCAAGTTTGGTAAAAAATTACCAAAATCGCAACCTTGTAATAGGCATGCACTGTGTCTTAGATAGTATATGAAACGTAACTGGCTATGAGAGAATGAAAAGAAACTGTGTGCTCGCACCTCTCTCTGTTGCTCCTACAGTGTAATACAGACAATAGGCCTGCACTGCAGTTATACCAGACTTTAGAGGCAGGTTATCCCACGGTTATACTCAAAATATCCCTTTTATGTTAACAAAATAAATAAATTTATTATTTTAAAATATACTCGTGATTCATTAACAGACACATATGCCATTTTATGAAACAGTTTAAGGAAATAAAAAAAAGAAAATGAAAGCATTTAGATATTTTGAAAATATTTAATTTGATCGTAGGTTCAATAATTTTTTTATTCTTAATGAAATGAGTAATTAGGAACAAAATTTGACCAACAAGTAAAATCCCTTTCTTTTTGTACTATGAGGTCTGAAAAATCCCTTTGCCCCTTTTAGCTTATTTTTAGTGAGAAAATCACGCAAAAAGTGATAAATCTCCCGATCAAAGTATTACTGCTGCACTGTATGATGTGTCTTAGATAATGAAACATAACTGGCTGAGAGAAAGAGAGAACGAAAATGTGTGCTCGCATCTATCTTTCTTGCCTCTACTTCTTACCGGTTACCACTGCGAAAATCTGCAAAGAACATTTAAGACAACTTGAATTTTGATTAAGAACAATAAACTTAGAACACATAGCCTCTGACCTCCTGTACAACACACTAGGTGCCAATCGTTTGAATCAATGATATATTCTGTGGTCACAAGGCAAAACCACTTAAGTCGACTTAAGACGAATTTGAGTTTTTGATGCCATTAGATTCAGCGTACCCAAATCCATTTTGTAAATTTTTTTCAGCTTTATATCTTTAAAAAAGTGGCCACAATTTAAAAAAATCAACAGCTTAAGTCACTAGAGTCAATGGAGTAAAAAAAACTTTAAACTGCGCTCCTGAAAAATGAGTAAAACAGACTTAAGAGGTTTTGCCTTGTGACCACAGATATAAAGATCATTTGGGTTAGATGAAAAAAAATTCCTATTTATGTAAAAATGTTTGTAAATCAATTTAGGCTCATATTTCCTGTAATTCAACATATTAACTAGTGAATAGAAAACATCTAAGGTGCTACCTATATTTTCAATCAATCGAATACCAACTAAATATAGAAATTCCGCTTGCTTTGTTCGATTGGACACACGAAATCTGAGAACCGAGCGCAGAATCTATAAATCCCAATCAAATACAACATTATTCAAGCCCAAAAAGATTGCTTGCTTTGTGTCAATTGAACATATAAAAAAAACGTATATTATTCTGTCCAATGCTCATTTGTTAAAAGGGCCAATAGTTACCTTCAATTGAAGACGGCGTAAAATACTCTTTAAAATAATGGATATTTCTGGTACTTATTAATTCTCATTTTTCCTTTTATTTCAGAATTTATGCCGAGAGCAAGTAGATGAAACAAACGTCTTACTTCAGTACAATATTAGAATAGTAAGAGATTGTGATTAGTTGAATTTGATTAACAGTTCTTTAATGAAACAAATTCTTTTGATTTTTGTTGTCACTACATATTTTTGTTTAAATTGTAGAATAATTTATTTTTTTAAGCATATCCTCTTTCGTATGTATCTGATTCTTTGTAGGAAATGATTCCGAAGATTTATATTAAGAGCTATATAAATCTAAGAATGATATCTCTATAATAAAGAATTATAGAATCATCTTGAAATATAATTATATTTGTATATATATACATATATATATATATACATATATATAAACAGTACAATATTATATATACGCATATCATATTGTTTACGCAAAATTTATGTTACTTTTTAGCTCTCATTGGATTTAGAAAAAACATAATCAAATGAATATTCATAATCGGTATGAAAATTTTGAAAACAAAATACAAATTATTTTAATATAAATATATATCACTAAAAGTGCTTTTCACACAATGATTTTAAAGTATAATTTTATTAAATCTAATGAAAACCTACTTTTACTATTTATCATAAATTAAAAAATATAATGTAGACACAAGTTGTTTTGTTTTGTTTTGTTTTAAAAAACCCTAGAGTTTAGCTAGCATTGGAGCTAGGGCCGTCGAGAGAAAATTCAGGCCTGGGACGAACATGACCGTATAGTGCAGGAATTCACGTTATTATAATAATGATTAATGAATAACATTGATAAGTTGTAATGTAGATTTTTTTTTTAACCCTAGAAAGATAATCCACGTCCACGAGACGTATGGCGCGGGACAATTGTGTGATAACTTTTAAATTCTAAACCGCAGCGCGTTGACTGTCTCAACTATATATAAAAAAATCATTAATTTAGTTTTTTTGAATAAAGTTTTAAATAAATTAATTATAAATAATAAGAAGTTCATATGTTTAATTAAATACACTAATTGGCGTATGAGATGTATGATTATCTTTTACGCTCTTTATTTTATGATTATCTTTCTAGGGTTAAGGGAGGCCAAAAGAGTTTTAATTCCAAAACTCTTAATAGATTCTTATTCAAATAAATCAGAGTTTGGTTTTCAGTAACGAATATAGGATGAGAATCGCATTTTTTTTGTTATAAGCAGGTGTCAATTTATCTTTACTCTACTCGTATAAGCTGTTTTCAGACATAAAATTTTTTTCTTTCATGAAGTAATTACAACATTTTATTGGCGTTGTTTTGTACTCCACTAAATTTCCTCTTTTATATACGAACTCTTCTTATTTTGTTGCCAACAAAATTACCTACAATTACATCGAAATATATTTTCCTCGTTAAAGGTGCTTTGATACAAAGAGTAGGAATTTTGTATTTTTGCAAGGATGCTAAGGGAACGTTCAGCACTATCTCCAGTGGCAGGTATGTTGCAAATACAAGCAAATCAACACAAACTTTTAGGAAAATCGTATTTCAGTTCTGCGACAATATTGCATTCAGGAAACTCAATAGTGAGTGTATTTTTTGACGAAACTTGTTGCCACATTTCACATCCCAGTTTCCTCTATTGCTAAAAATTACAAAAAGGAAAAAGTTTCATTCATTGCATCGAACCGACGGGAAATTCCAGCAAATAATCGAATAAAATATTACAAAAAACGCGCTTTTTTGAATTTCAAGGTTAATAGTGACTTCTCATACCTTTCATTTTTTAATTCGTTATTTAAAAAAAAAATTGGTACAAAATAAGTTTTTTGTTTCGAATTTGCATGCCCTTCATTAACCGGGCAAATCAAACGGTTGAAGTTTCATGGAGGTTCTAAGCATAATTATAGATATCTATGGAAAAAAGAATCAAATTCCATTTCGAACGAACAACATTTCTGCAACCAACTACAAACGTTGTTATTACTGATTTAGGAAATGTAATAGAGAGTAGCAACTAGTTTTAGACACATTTTTTTTCAGACTTCTCTTAAGCATTGACCATCGCTTAAGGTTTAAGTGGCAGGTTTGTATTACAGCATAAAAAAACATATGCCAGTGATTTTTTTTGGAATACTTTTTTATTTAACTAGGCTTAACTCAAAATTTAAGCTATATAATTTCGTGGTACAAGAACTGCATTTAAATTGTTACCTTACTGGTAATCTCTATTGAAGGCTTTAATGTCGCCTAGTTTTTTGGTTTATCTGAAGTTTGGAGAAAAACGCTGACAATGAAATTTAAAACCAATTAGAAGTGAATTTAAGGTAATACATACATAATATACCTACATCGCATTAGTTTGTATAATGGTAACTGAGAAACATTAAATTATTCTTCGTAGGTACATTATAATGCAACAAAACAACAATTTTTAAATAAAATGTTTCCGTGGGAATAACTTAAAATAAAATTACAATGAAAACAACAAATACTTCAAATGAATAATATTGACAGCTTATTCAACAGTCGAACGAACAACATTTCTGCAACCAACTACAAACGTTGTTATTACTGATTTAAGACATGTAATAGAGAGCAGCAACTAGTTTTAGACACATTTTTTGCGTGTTAGGTAGTACTGTCACTTTCAGTCAGACTTCTATTAAGCATTGACCATCGCTTAAGTTTTAAGTGATAGGTTTGCATTACGGTATAAAAAAACATATGCCGGTGATTTTTTTTTGGAATACTTTTTTATTTAACTAGGCTTAACTCAAAATTTAAGCTATATAATTTCGGGGTACAAGAACTGCATTTAAATTGTTACCTTACTGGTAATCTCTATTGAAGGCTTTAATGTCGCCTAGTTTTTTGGTTTATCTGAAGTTTGGAGAAAAACGCTGACAATGAAATTTAAAACCAATTAGAAGTGAATTTAAGGTAATACATACATAATATACCTACATTGCATTAGTTTGTATAATGGTAACTGAGAAACATTATTATTCTTCGTAGGTACATTATAATGCAACAAAACAACAATTTTTAAATAAAATGTTTCCGTGAGCATAACTTAAAATAAAATTACAATGAAAACAACAAATACTTCAAATGAATAATATTGACAGCTTATTCAACAGTCACAGACTTTGCCAAATTTCTAGGACAGTCAACATCACAACCACGCAATACAGCTATATGATAAGATAAAAGCTGCATAGGAATGACAGTCAGAATACCCTGTAGACAATCAACAGTTCGTGGAATTTCCAAGCTGCGCGACGAGAACGATTTGGTGTCTTCATCACCCTCCTCACATATAATAATTGGACGACCCTTACGTGACGTAACCTGCTGCAGTGCATTCATACACTTGATGTAGACAGGGTCACGCAAGACGATCATTAATACAGGCATTGAATCATCTACAAGCGCCAATGGTCCGTGTTTTAACTCGCCAGCCATTATACCTTCGCTATGCATATATGTCAACTCTTTAACTTTCTATAAGAAAATTAAAAATTAAAACCAAAATAGATATACACACCTAAGCAACTTACCAAAGCTCCTTCCAAACAGGTAGCAAAATTATACCCCCTGCCCATAATTAACAGTGATTTGTGTTGATATAAGTCTTTGGCCAATTCTTGTACCTTTGAATCCAATTTAAGTACTTCTCGAATTTGCTTATCCAAGTTGGAAAGTGCTTCGATAATTTCCTTGCGCCGCTGTTGCAGCGAAATGCGATCCTCACTCATAACTAAACCGAACATAACCAAGGAGATAAATTGCGAAGTGTATGCCTTGGTTGAAGCAACACCGATTTCAGGACCAGCATTAATATGTACACCGCAATGCGATTCTCGGCAAATTGAACTTCCCACAGTATTGGTGATGCCAACAATAAGAGCACCTCGCTGCTTGCAGTACCGCAGTGCCATTAGGGTATCAGCCGTTTCTCCAGATTGTGATATAAAGAAACAAACATCATCACGGAATATTGGTGTATTACGATCGAGAAAATCAGAAGCTAGCTCGACCATTACCGGTAATTCAGTGAGCTCTTCTAACATTTGACGTGTTGCTACTGCACTGTGATAGGATGTGCCGCAACCAATTAGCATCAATCGACGGCATCGTTTAATTTCCGGAATGTAATCTTTTATACCGCCAAGGACAATGGTTCCATTTACAAAGTTCATGCGACCACGCATTGTGTTGATAACTGATTCAGGTTGTTCAAAGATTTCTTTCTGCATGAAGTAATCATAGTTGCCCTTCATGATCTGTTGAATTTCCATTTTAAGAGTTGTGATTTCACGAGCATGAGCGTCATCCACACACTTCTTGAGGCGATGTATACTAAGAGCACCATCTTTGACAGCGGCAACATCATCATCCTAAGCGAAACGAAAGAAAGTGAGAATCTAATAATATTGAATGATGTAGTTGAATACAGTTTTTAAAATGATATGCCCACAAATATACCAACTAATGCCATACCAACAATAATGCAATCGATATACCAACACTTAATTATAACCATAAATGACGGATCAATTATATAAAATTAAACGACGACATTTTTGAAAGTGTTATTTCAATATAAAAACAAAAAAAATTCACCGGCGAAGGCGAACTGGGTTATACGTATAATACAATTTAATACATAATTAACACAGTGGTAAAGTGTTATATAAATATATTCTACTTTCGGTCTGTGGAAATAATGAAAGAAATCTCCCTTATTATTTAGGACTCAGATAAAACTCCACGAAAACACCAGCAATCAAAATATCTGCTTACAATTATAAGCATGAGATGTCCATAATAAAGGGGTCGTAAGATCAACACATTCTCATTATCATTACTGGAAACTGGATATTTACATTCTGCTTGACAGACGATCACACGAAATTACCACTTTAGGGCAAATATTTATGTCATATAGCATTTTAAAGCAGTGGTTTATGCGAAATAAAAGAAACGTGAGCAGTAACTAAATGAGTATGTTCGCGATTGCATAGTTTTTAATGGTTCCATCTGTTCATTTAATCGTATAGTGCATTAAATCAATCTTCATATTTTTCCGAACGTTTGCCACTTAATTTCTAAAGTGTGAGAATCGCAATAGGGATCTGTACTACAGAAAAAGTAGAGGCGATTTTCTTATAATTGACTCAAGAGGATATGTCTACTTTTAGCGTTAAGTGCTATCTATTATATATACTGGGCGTTAAGGAAATTTGGAGAAAGTAGTTATGCATGATAGTATAGTGGTTATGAATGCAGAAAATATGACCCTAACATATATTATTTAAGAACTAGTGTTTTTCGAAATATAGAATCAAAATTCTTTAAAACAAAACAAAAATATACAAACCTCCAAGTAGATAACGCGATTTGTATGCTCGATAACAGCAGATGCATCCGATGCGAAGAAGTACTCGACTTCCTTGTCCTCCAGTGGCATAAATTCAGATGTGCTTTCAGAACGTGGTAAAACTGGCATTTCACGTGCGGTACCATGTGGACGATGTTCTTTCGTTTTAATTTATTTGTTTATGAATTTTATATGAATATATATGTAATATATATGGATATATATGTATCCATAAGCATATATTGTAATGTGTTTAGATTTATGTACAATATGTCGACGTTGACAACAATTCATTTGATTTGTGGTTTTAGATGATAATAATTTGTTTGTTATACATATTTGCATTTGTCGGTAGAACCATGTGTTTGTGTGTGCGTGTTTAAATGTAGGCATATCGCAGTACAGCATGAAGTTGATAATGCAGGTAACGTAGCACAGGCGAATGTAGTGGTATAATAAATAAATATTAATAAACACGTTTTAACAAATATAAAAATTATTGTTTGTCTTTAAAAAAAGTTTATATTAGGTATGTGTATAAATGTGTTTTGTCCCATATTCCCATTCACCAAAACCAAGAGAAAATACATACATTAAAATAATTAAATAAGTTGGATTGTTAAGTATTTTATTAATGAGCTAGAAAGAAAAATGCACTCATATATCGCCTGCCAAAGTTTAATATAAAACCACAACCTTTAGGACCGATACGTTTTTTTCACTGTTTAATTGCAAGCTGAACCACATTCATTAATCGCGTGCATACCGAACCATAGATATACTAAAATATATAAGAAGACAAATAACCACATCAATTAAGAAATGCGTAAGAGCTTACAGGTTTAAATTTCGGAAAGTTTTTACTCAAAATGCAATGCATAAGAAGTAAACTTTTATTTCTTCTCGTTAATTGTGCTTGTAGATAAAAAAAAAAAATCTGTTATAGTCAGTCCTAAAAGCTAGCCAGTTTTAGGCTTATATAGTAGCTATTCGTAAATATTGTGGGTGGACTTTGTCCCAAAGTCTAATAACTTCATTGTCGGATGGTTAGCTGGCTAATGGCCTGGCAATGACTTTTCTGACAAGGTTGCCCGGTTAAAGATTGTCCGTTCACACGGTTGGCAGATATTTGTTTATAAAAAATTGCTGAATCTTTTGTAAGTATTCTCAGACAAATTAGAAGTTAAGTTTTAGCTGTCTCCGCGTTAAAAGACAGCGAGGACGATAAAAACGACGTAGTGTTTGGGCGAAGAATTAGATGACCCGTCGTCAGCAGGAGGGATTCTACTCAATATTGCTAACTGAGGAATATTTGTTTATAGAAGATGTGGACGATAAAGATGCACGATTTTTCAATTCAAAATTTATTTCAGCATTTTCTGCTTCCTTTTTCATCACAGGTACAACTTCGATTTTGCGTAAATACCGTTCGACATAGTATCTGACAATGATAAAAATTCGAAGCAGTTAACTGGATACCATAAACTACCACACCTGAAATTTGTAACAATGAAAATTGTGTGTTCAGACGATTGTCAGAAACCTGACGATTTCATTGTCAGATGGCCGTCTCATAATGATCTCGAACAATATTGTTAGACAAAAGTGTAAGTTCAGACGATTTTTTAATAACAGATGTCACAATATTATGGAGTTTGACTACCTTTTGCATTCAGCTAAATAGAATCCAAAAACTGTATGAACTTGTTAGAAACATTAAGTACTTCAAAAACAAATATTAACTGTATATCGTAGCAAAGTTATTTACAGCACTCTTTGTAATAGTTTAATGTTGTTTTAAGAATGAAGCTTAGCTTTAATTTAATATAACTCCGTAACCACTTTGTATATCAATTGTTCGAACGAAAATAATAGTAATGAAATGTTTACCTTGAGAACTAGCAGCGTCTGTGTCTATTTAATTTTTTTTTTAATAAATTTATTTAATTTAATCAAGAAAAAAAGAAAGTAAAAATGAAAACAAAATATTAGAAAAGGCAAAATTATGATGAATATAAAACTAGAAAAAAACAAAATATATGAAATAATTACGAGATTTTTAAATCAAATTGCATGCAATTAATAAAAAAATATTATTTGTAAGAGAAAAGCTGGTTCAATATTTTCTTTTAATTTCGAAGAATTTTGTTGCTTGCCGTGTAATATAAATCTCATTATGAGTAAGGAGGCATATCGATGATACAACAGAATGTTGATAATAAAGTTTGTAGTACAGCAACGCGCGCGGCACTTGTGGTTTTTGGTTAGCCACCCTTGAAAACCAAGGGGGTCATTAAGAATAGGGGATTGTCTTGTTATAGTCGAAAACGCACCTAGAGGCGCGTTTGATCGTCATTAAGTGGCGGAATTTTCAATCAACCCTGCGTGTCCATCATAAGTACGGTTGCGATGTGGGATGTCAAAATCAAACAAATGCTAGCAAATGTAGATACAAATGCGGATACAATGAAGTTCAACACGAAATTAACGTTTTTTAACATTCTTATTTTTAGTGAACTATTTTCCAACAGTAAAAACCGACAAAAAAAAACTAAAGAAAGTTCTTGTTAACGCAACTTGCTTGTGCTTTAATTGAACCGTGCTTACGCAGGACACAATGTAAGGCAGTATTTCTTCTCGCAATCGCTTAGGAAATGAAATTGGAAAACTTTTGTCAAATTAATTCATTTAACTATATAACATATAACTATAAAGAGGTATTTTCTTCTTTTTACTAAAATTTGAAAACGTATGTCCCATTAATTCATATATGAAATATATTTTTTACTAAAATGTTTTCATTTTTATTTAATTAAAAAAATATACTGAACCAATTTTATTCATATTTTTACTATTTAATTGAATACGTTTATTACAAAATGTTTAGCTACCTTTTACTTCACTTTGTTGTTTATCATCTTTTGTTATTTTGTCGTTCAAGCAGTAGTAGGAGCAGAAATTTTTTTAAATATACATTTTTTTGGTAGTAGGTAGAGAAAGTACATGTAGTAGAAGAACACGTATGGATTTGATTAAATTTGATATGTTTTCAGTTATCATGCGTTTATTGCCACCAACGAATATTTTCAAATATTTGTTTGTTTGTTTTAAGGAACACATGTAAAACGCACAACATACAAGAAAGTAACGAACATAAAGCAGCCAACCACAAAAAAACATTGAAAATAGGAACATAAGAAAGAATAAAGAAAAAAATATAAAATTTAAATTTAACACACAAAAAAAAAATAAATAAAAATATGTGATAACAATGATAGATAACTAAAAAATATATTTATAAAAATAACAAAAATATTTGCGTAAATTATCTAAATTCAAAATCCGTTCAATTTGTTTTATAGAAAATACAGGAAAAAGGTAAATATACTACATACTTACATTTCCACGGTACCAATATTGTGAATATAAAGACTGTTCTCAATTACTCGGTATGTACCAAATTAAGTTAAAGTCAAGGATTTTATTAACAGAAGAAGGAAACAGGCAAATATACCTGTCATACCACTTATTTGGCACCAATATTACAAATTGAGTTGAAGCAACCATTGGATAATGTAATATTTGTAAAAGTAAAAATCGTCAGATATCATTAATCGTTTTTACTTAACGTTTCAGGTACATAATGGCTACATGGAATACTAGTAGACCATATTGATAGTTTAAGACATTTTAAAATGTGGATTTTTGTCACATTTAAAGTTGTTTTAATTATAGCTCCCTTATAGGAAAATCAGACCCGAAATTTAGGAGGAGTTTAACATTACTGCTCGCTTATCACCAGATAATTAATATATACAAACTTAGTTTTGTAAATGCCTGTACTTATTGTTAAACGCATTTTAAAAAAAAAATACCTATGTCTAACAACGCCCTAACTAAGAAAAAAGTACAATCCAGGGAACTCAATCAATCAATCAATCGCACCTTTTTCATTCAATCTCTTAATCACAAAATTTCCATAAAAAGAAAATTTACTTAAAACAAAAAAAACGCAATCTTACCTTTTCCGTATAATATTGGAATGTGGTCTGTGGCCAAACGGGTCTTAGTCTTAATACCCACCAACAATGGTGACCCACGACGCGATGCAACACATTCGCCAGGAAAATGCTTTGACTTAAATGTCAACGCAAATGCACCTTCCTAAAATAAAAGTAATATGAAAAATACGGACACATTGACTGAAAAGAAAACCCACCAGTTGTTGAATAACTTGTTCTACAAGTTCCCTAAAAGAATACCCAGGATGCTGTTTCCACAAATGGTGGATCAATTTAGCCATAATCTCAGTATCAGTTTCGGATTCGAAAACGTAACCACGTTTCTCGAGGAATGTCTTTACATCTTTGTAATTTGTAATAATACCATTGTGGACAACAACAAATGAATTAGCTTCATCGGAACGCTGTGGATGAGAGTTTATTTCCGATGGAACACCATGAGTTGCCCAACGTGTATGAGCAATACCAACGTGAGTAAGAACAGGCTCATCGAAGTCAGGAGTACTGAATTCTAAATAAAATATATGATTTGAACAATTAAATAAATATCATAAAATAACAAAAATCCAAAGAGCATGCAATCATACTTTCTGCAATGGCATCTTCAAGAACTTTCACTTTGCCACAGCGTTTGACCATGACAATGTTCTTGCCGTCGCTGGAATCAATTGCAACACCAGTGGAATCATAACCACGATATTCCAAACGCTTGAGGCCGTTGACAAGCAAATCCAGAACTTCATGGCGAGATTTTGGAGTCAAGTAATTGAGGTACGCGAAGATTCCTATCGAAATCATTTACATTTTAGATAAAAAAAAAATAGTTAAATGAAAAATAAAATACTTATTATGCAATTTACAATTTACGATTAATCAAGCCCTACTCCTACAAGAAAATCCTTAGACTCAGTAAGGATAACATAAGAAAGCTAGTGGGCTTCCTCACTGGCCACTAAGATACCACCTCAACAAAATGAACCTTTGTCCGGATACAGAATGTAGATTCTGTCTGGAGGATGTCGAATCCTCTGAACACATCTTCTGTGAATGCCCGGCTTTTCATTGGTTAAGAAACCGTGTCTTTAATAGAGAGACTCGTACACCAGCAGATCAAATGAACTCTGCTACTGAGGACTTATTGGCATTCATCAGGAAGGTCACACGTCTCTTAGAATAACATTTCCCCATTGATACAATAGATCTTTTAAATCGCAGTATCAGCCATCAGGGCATTATAAAAAAAAAATTAAATTTAAACGAATGGTAGTGAAAAGCAGTTCAGCAGTTTAACCACAGAGCCACAGTATCCAGGGCCAAATAGACACGATTGTATTTATATATGAACAAAACACGTAACGTATTTCTCGTTCACGGAGGTCAATCCATCGCGAAATGATTCAGCTTCTTTTGAATAGAGTCCAATTTTAACGGCGAAATAAGTACACAAATAGATATTGAAGAAGAGGACACTAACTGCTATCTATGAAACATTGCACTGATAAAATCAATGAAATATTCTTTCCCGAATAGAATATCAACCTCCAACTTTACATGAGGTCACCTTATATACGCATTATATTACTCAGTTTAAAATGCGTGGCGGCACGATAACTGAATAATGAAATTTCAAACATATTTTTGGGTTATCTGCGTATTTAGGTGTCGCTACTTCATTGATTAGATTTTAAGGTCTGTGACTCCAACACGTAGGCTGTGTTTCCGGTGCAAGCGAATTTCAATCGCACAGGCGAGTTTTATTCAAGCGAAGTTAGTGAATAATTTATGTAGCAGTCGCATTTTGAAGTGTCGTCCTATATGAAAGTTTGATCATGTCGTTCAAAACAAATAGTTAAAAAAAAGGTCTTTAAAGGCACATTTGCTCTTGACGAGTTCGCGCAAGTAAATTGTATGCACCCGAAACACAACTAAGGAAATGCGTACTTCTGAATTAGGGAATTCGCGCGAGTGCATTTCGCTTGCACCGAAATAACAGCCTTATGGTTCTCCTCATAAAATGGTTCCTGAATTCTAAGAAGTCCAACTTTCTCAAAAGAAAGTTAAAAAAATTTCGACGAAAATGCATACACATAATATAGCGAAATATAGAACTTTAAAATCCGATGAAGGAATATTATGACGTTCACATTCTATTACTAAAACGAGTAGCCAGAGAGCTAAAAATGTATAATTTGTTTGGTCTAACAAACAAATAATAGTATGTACACCATCTGACACAGCGTTCCTATTGATATCAACAACATTTCATTTTCAACCTTAACACAAAATATTATTTTGTAAGTCACAATGTTCAATTGTTCGATTTACCACTTATTTTGCTTCAATCATATTCTATTAATATTATTGTTCGGCTAGTTATTAAAATTATTTTAACATATGGTAAATGTTTCATAATGCGTTCTCAGCTAGTTATATACCTACCACACATTTTTGAGTAAGAGTTTCAAATGCTTTCAATAATGCTAACGTATAGATGTCCAAAAGATCTGAAATTAAAAAATAAATTAATGTCCTAAGACGTATTTTAATTTTTGACACCTTTTCATATTATGCTTAAGCTATATTTCATAGAGATCCTGCATTTACCGAACAAAGTAAACTTGAATATATTGTAGATTTTTGTATGTACCAATACCACGGTATCTCTAAATTATTGCTACCACTGACAAAAGTTCTATCCAACCAGGGAAAAATTATTTGTTCTTAAAAACTTGTTCAATTTAAAAGCTAGAGACACATTGAAAACACTTCAACATGTTTATTTTCAATTCAACAGGATACCGAATTATTTCAACTTCAAACTTCATTAAACCATTATCTTATCCGCAATGATTTCGGATATAGTAGGTAGAGTAAGAGTCGATGATCTTCTCTATCGGTGCGAAAAATATCAGAAATTTTGCGGAAGCTATACTGACTATAAACTTTAAACGCAGCGCAATATAATTTAAAATACACGTAAATGAACAATGTAAATATTTTAGATTTATATAAATAGATAGAAAGAAATTGGTATACAATTTTTTTATCTTAACCGAATTAATATGGAGTTACTAAAAATCTATCGCTTTTAAAATAAAGGCAGCTTCTAGAACTTCAGTAAACAAACAAACTACACACAAAAAGATTTCCAGATTTGCAAAGGTTTTAAAAAATATGTATATCCCAAAGTCTAGTGTAATACATGTCATGGATGAAAAAGTGTTTGCCGTTTATTTGCCACGTCTTGAATTTAAAACTAATTTTAGTTTCAACATCGTTAGGAAAATATAATATTATCAATTCATAAAAAAATAAATGTTTACCGTTTACCTTTTTAATAAACAATTATACTAGAAAACAAAAGCTATGTAAACAAAAATAGCAAAATATAAATTAGTACAACCTTCAAAAACAAAAATGTGTATTACAAGCCAAAAAACAAAAACACTGACCGCAACACGACAAAACTAACTGATGAGAAAAACTGCGAATAAAATAACGAAGTAAATCGAAACGAACCGCGCGACTACACTGCTGAAATCAGAATGAGCTTCAGTTAATAAAGTGCGATGGATAAAATATGGAGTACGTTGGATATTTTCCAGTGTATAGTGTATACTCCACTCATACTCGAAACTAACCGTGCGTGATCATGTTAGACGAGATTTTTGTTGTTTTTGTTTTTATCAAGTTTTATAAATACAGGTATTTATCGACGATCAGTTGGCATCGTAAGCCTAGGTGTCTGGTTCTGATGTTTGATGTTTGTGACTGTATTTTATTTGCTCCAACTTTTTGCCATAATGAATAGGTACTGTTGATTTCAAAATAACAATCACACTTCTGTGATGTTCACTCATTAACTGAAGTAGCCCAGTTCTGATTTTATCAAAAATTCCAAAGAACCTAGATAAGTTAATACCTATACATTTATTTTATTTTGAATTTTAGTTCAAGCACATATGAACATTTCCTATTACATAAACAAACTAAGTTTAGCACCGATTTTTATGAGTTATGCACTTTATTCTTTAAATACTGGATAGGCAACTGTTATCGTGAGAATAAACATGATCGCCACATGGGCAAAATTGCACGGATACCTGTCTAGCAATCAGGTTGACTGTTGTTGATACATAGCATATTAATTAGGTTTCGGGTACTCCTACTCCTAAGGCAATTTCGCTTAAATACTGGAAATGGAGGTATAAAATGCAAGTTATTTGAAGCAATAATTTACCTACTACAGCACATATATTGGATTGAAAAGTGAGAGTGGGTTAGTATTGAGATTGCTTTTCAATGGATAGGTATGTGTATATTAAGGTCAACGTGTCGATCTTTTTTTACCTGACTTTTTACAGGTCCAGGCCCAGAGTGGTTGTTATGTACTTCTGGTTTTGTGGAAGATTAACGTTGCTTTAATTTTCTGTATGGTAATACTACCATAGTACGACACGGTATTCATATAGTTGATTAATCTGTTGTTGATAGAGCAACTTTCGTTTTTTTCGACCCCAATCATCAACATAATATAGGTATAATATATTCATTATCTTTATGACTATTATGCAGAAAAAGGTGACATATTTGTCCAATTTTGTTATTACACTTATGTATAAAAATCCTGTGTTATCGTAGGCTTATATTTTAAGGGCACTATTACATGTTTTTATTTTTTTATTTTTCATGTGCCTTCAAGGAAAAAGATTTGAAAAATTCATTTGTGGGATTCATACCAGTGTTTGGTTATATACCTATGTAGAATTGTTTTTTTTTTGCTTTGAATTATCAAAACAACTTGTCTTTTAAATCAGTTAAAAGATGTTCAACGAGTTCAATTGAGCAAAACAACACCGTTTAATATGTATAAACGGTAATTTACGCGATACGATGCTGCGTTGGTGTTGGGAGAATATCGGTGCTAGTATTGACAACGTTTGGCAGCGTGCAAACATTTTAGCCATGGCGGACGCCAAATTCATCGTGCAAACCATGAAATGAATTCAGCTAAGGAATACTAGTCTTACTGGACTTCCTACATATCCGCGAAATATTCAAACCTGAAAAATTCGATGTGTTTCAGCCAACACTTTTTATTTCTGACAATATCGTAAGATATTCTCCTGAAGAGTATGATTTAATTGAAAAGTCCCGTCTCGACTACTTCGGACTCTTCTTAGACCTATACCTAAATTAAGAACCAGTTTTTTTTTTCTGATAAAACACGAATTGGTTGTGTGTCGAGAAAAATGGTTAAAAGAAAAAGGAGCAGCAAAACAAGCTTCCCATAACTGCTATGGATGCTATGCTATGCAATAAGGATGCATTTAGTATAGTACACAGTTTAATACTCTTCCATGCAACGATTCCTGTGACAAATTCATATACGTAAAGGTCTTCTCTTCGTTGCGAGATTTAGAGGTCTTGAGGCTCTAGGGCAACCAAAAAGTGCAGGCTTCTGGCCCCTACTTATTTTCTAAATAAAATGCACAAAATAAGTGCAGCCTATTCAAATTGTTAGCAGTAGATTTGAATTTCGCGTTATTGCGCAATAATAATTAATTTGTTAAAAAATGTAATAAAATTAATTCTTTACATATTAAAATAAAAATATAGTTATGATTTTATGGAAGAAAGAAAATAGTCGAGACACGGAATCGAACGCCCACTCAGCCATTGGGATTTTCAGTTAAGATGGGTAGTTAAGGGCAACTGTTTATTAGGGTCATTTGACATTTTACTGATTGGAGTAAGCAAATATAGATAAATAGTTTTTTTAATATTTAAGACCGATGTAATCATGTTTGTACAAGGTATTGTATGTAAAACAGGAAAGTTGTTTACTAGTGTTTACTCGTTGAAATTTGGAAGACATTTTTTTCGAAGTCTCTACTGTGGAGGCCCCGGGGCTCTAGCACCGGATGCCCTCCCCTAAATCCGGCCCTTGTTGCGGCAGTAAATACTAGAAACAAATTTAGTGCCTATGTTCATGAGACATAAAAGAACAGTTTCCTGGCTCTCAAAAATGCTGTAGTCCGTTATTTTAAGTGCTGCCGTAGTTTTTTAATACTTTTTTTATTTAAATTTTTTTTTTAAGTTATTCCTCGCGCCTAAGCATAGTACAAAATTATGGCGATCTCGATTAAAGAAATGAATTTCCTTCTCTATGAAAAGAGCAAATCTTGAAGTGCTCTCTATGTTTATTATGTTATGTTATGACTTCTATGTCAATTCTTAATACGACACAAATGTCCACGATATTGTTAAACAATTGCTCTGAACTCACCAACGCACACTAGCAAAATGTCAGATTGAAATGTTTGTTGTGTTGTTAGAAACAAAATTTGAGCTGTGTGATTCGAAAATATGCAATTCTGAATTTCAGTGCAATTCTTTCGGATCTTCAATAAAAATCGCCAAGATAATAATTAAGCGCAATTGACATATGGTTTTATTTCCTCCTTGGCAGCCGAACAAAAGAAAACCCGCCTTACGTCACAATATTCAATTTTGTATGGAAAATTTCGCCATTGTGAGTTCGTAAAATTTAGCCTGGACACTAAAAATGATTATTGGTATCGCGGAACGTCAACAAAGTAGCCAATGTATTATCCTGCTCCCGCAACAATTTATTCGAAGATAGTTACTTCGCAAAAACATTGAAACGAGTTGTTATTATTAATCATTTTATTTAAATAAATAGTATTGGTATTTGAGATACTTTGAATTTACAGAAAATATCGGCCAATAGCTTTTAATTCGCCTTCATAACACTGCAATTTGAATTACCGGAAATAGATAATAATTTATACTATCAATTTTATTGGTGGTGATTCATATTTTTTCTTTTATCAACCCCTATTTCCCCGTTGCGGACGGAAGCATTTTTCTCATCTACAGCCCCTTTTTGAACGTTGAACAAAAACCTTATCTTAAAAAGATGTTTGTGATTGCCAGAAATGAAACTGATTGCCACACAACGATATAAAATTTTATTTTTTCTTTGTTTAAATTTTTATCAAAAATAATTAAAATGCTTTAGAAATTAAGTAGAAAGCTTCGAGCGCTTTCTTTATCACTGTTAGTTCTTTTATATGATATACTTTTTATTGAAATCTTTAGACAAATATTCAAGTCTTCGAATATGATTGCGGCCTTGTAGCGGGTTTTAATTTTGAGAATAGAGTTGTGGGCTTTCTTTATTAATGTGAATGATGGTAACAACAATACGCAGGTTATGATTTTGATATTTTGTGCATTTTTATTCTACACATAAACTGTCTCGAATTTTAACACAATGTGTACGCGGCACACGGCCTAATTAAGAATACATGTACAATTTTCTTGACGGTTTAGAGACATTATTTACTGATTTAATTAGGAAGCTGCTATATTTAATAATATTTAAGATAAGCAAATCGGCTTCGAGTGAAAATTAATTATGCTTTAACATTTTATTGCAATGCAATCCTGAGCAGAAATCATATCGACCTAAATGACGTCAGATGAATCTTGACCGCTTTTGTTTATTATAAGGCGTTTTTCTTTTTTAGTTCAGACCTGAGCTCTGAACCGAGCTCGAGCATTATGAGCGAGCTCTGAGCCGAGCGTGCTCAGATTGTTCTGATGTATTTATGAAACACACTTGAGCACGTAGCTGACATTTTTAATAAATGTATGTAAAAATTGAATATTTATTAAATTGGTTATCCTTTAGTTCCAGAACAACAAAGTTCGTCCACCATTTCATTTATTTTGTTTTCCTGTTTTTTTTTTCTGTCAAATGTGACTGTGAGTGTGTATTCAGCTTTTTACTCAGCCTGCTTAGTCAATTTATTCTGAGCTCATCGAGCGCGCTCTGATAATGCTCAGATCGAAAAAAGAAACACAAATCTGAGCTCTGATGTATCTGAGCTAAAAAAGAAACACGAACTTTTTGTATAACAGTTCAGGTTGTGCTCTGAACTAAAAAAGAAAAACGCCTCTTATGTCAAATCCCAATATCAGTGTGTACGAATCGCGCTCACTGACAGTGATTCGGTCGGATAGAGACATCAATAGATGTCCTATCCGGTGTTCTCATTTCCTAACATCTTCCTCTCTTTCTATCCATCTTTCAATTGTTATAGGTTAAGCCTCAAAGTGACATCGTCTTGTTGAGTAAAAACAATAAAACGAAAAGACTCAGTCTTAAAAACATTAATGTACTTTAAAATAAAAACTAATCAAATACCTAATTTGTATAGCCTGACCAATTCTTAGTCGGCAAAATAATTTTTAGCGACTCTGTTATATATAGAATTAAGAACTAAGTGTATAAAAGAAACAAAATCTCAATAAACATACATGCATACATACATGTGGTACGAATCGCTTGAAATGTCACCTCAGAATCAAAAAAACTTGCCTTAAATATATGTTATGCTCGATCTGTATCGATAAGTAAAAACGCCAGTGTTTTGGCAAACTTTTCACTTTGGTACGAAGACCACCGAGTTTTTTTTTTCGCGAGTTATCAAAGCAAACAAATAAATTACACTAAACTCCAGTACTGGTTATTTTTTGTTACTAATTATTACTTTCGGATTCACTTTTATGTTATTTGTTATGCTATTGCTCATTGTAAGAAATCATCCGTCTGACTTCAGCGTTTTTTGTTTTTTAAAGATAAATAAACGAACCCGAAGTAAACTAGAATGCATTGAATTTAATTCAATAAACCGTCTGTTTGCGTGCACCCTCCGGATTTCCACAGAAAATTTAATTTCGGAATAAAATCCTCTCACGTTCGCTCTCAATTTTCCTTCTATGCCTGTGCCTTCCCTTTACTTGTGCTGTCCAGACAAAATGATTACCACATGGAGAAATTAAACAGCTGTTCTCATGATGTTTGCCCAATGTAAATAATTCGAATAAGTGGCCATTATTGGGGTGTGTTAACAAGCGATTGGAATAATCTGCGTAATTAATGTAATTTTCATCTGAGATTTCAGATTTCTGCTGCCAAATCGAACATAAAATCCGAATTTTATTGGTACTTGTGTGTATGGCCGCAAAAAATATTAATATACTATTATATTTAATATTTTTCATTTGCTCTGGGAATCCATTTCAATTGATTTTTACACATTTATAATAACGCATTTCGAAATAATTAAATATAAAAAATCGTTTCCATACGCGAAAAATTAATAATTCAGTTAAAAAAGCAATCCTTCCAACGATAAACAATTCGCAAGCTGTGTGTCATACACATTGGTGTAAATGTGTAAATCTGAGAAAAAAATTGAGATTTCTCAAAAGTGCTTTTTTTTGGCAAACCAAACATAAAAAGCAATCTCGATAAAAAAAATATCTTTTTTGCCAAATCGAAAACGACATAAGTTTTGTGGTTTTTGATATCTGCTGCTCAATCGAACATAATATCGGGATTTTATTGGTTCTCGTGTATATTAAAGTTGCCGCAAGAAAGAAACATTATGTTCACTTCCATAAGTAATCCATTGTATTTGTTTTCAAATATTTATACTAGCGCTTCTCGAAACGATTTAATATTAAATCGAGATTTCTGAAAACGTTCAAGGAGCAGAAAAAAAAAATCGAAAAAAACGCAATCTCCATGAAACATATATATATATATATATATTTTTTTTTTTCAAAAATTGATCTGTTTGTTAAATCGAAAATGACATTTTTTAGTGAGACCTCAAAATGTTTACATTTTATATTTTTGTTTTACATACATATAAATAAATAAAGCCGAGTTGGAATTGGTCTGGCTGTCACAGAGCCTTACAAAAAATCGCTTAAAAATCGTAAATTTTTCAAAACTGATAGCAACTCAAAGAGATTTATGAAATATGGAAATATAACTCCCTTGGCGAAAACAATTATTATTAACCAAACGATATCAACAAACATTTTTTAATTACCGTCGAAACAGAATACAATCCGTATTCATGTGGAGTTCGTATACAAAAAAGGAGTATGCCCGAGAATAAACCAGAAAAAATTGGTAAATACCAGATTAATATAAGTGATGTGTACTAAAATCTAATTCAATATTTAGAAATTTAACTCAAGTTGTCATCGATTCGTTTTAAAGCAACTGCAACCACTTCAAGTAGGTATATCAACGGAGAACATAGTATTTATTAATTGTATTGTCCTGTCCAGTATCACTATATAAAAGGACCCAGTAACAAAAAACACGAATGCGAACTGACAAAAACGTATTTCTTTGGCCTCATATTCTTAGAGCATCAATCAATGATATTGCTGAAATTCGACTAAATCGATAAATTTACGATTTTCCGAGTCTCTTAACAATCATTTTTATACCCTTCATAGGAACAGGGTTGTAAGAAGTTTGTTGGCTTTAGGCGCCCAAACCAGAGATGAAGGAATAAAAGAGATGGATATCTTTCGTACGTCTATCCCCCCAAAACCCATTTGTTTACATTGTTGTTTTTGTAATTTCAACCCCCGTCTGTGAATGCGTGTGAGCTACAAAAAAGCATATTGCTAATGGCCGGGCAACAGTACTTTTGCTTTTATAGGTATCGCGCTGTTCAATTGTTTTGTGTTTGGTGTTGAACTTGTTTAGTTTTTGTTAAGGCTTCGATTAAAATAAAAAAATAGTGAAATACACATTTCGGATTAGCGAATTCTTGCATTAAAGTCCAATTCATGAACTCACATATACTAAAAAAGAAATGAGCATATGTGCGTGACTTCATGAATTTTTCGGGAAAACAGCTTGTAGGCAGCAGAGATGAATGAATAAAAGAGATGGATATCTTTCGTACGTCTATCCCTCCAAAACCCATTTGTATACATTGTTGTTTTTGTAATTTTAACCCCCGTCTGTGAATACGTGTGAGGTACAAAAAAGCATGTTGCTAATGGCCGGCCAACATTACTTCTGGTTTTATGGGCATCGCGATGTTCAATTGTTTTGTGTTTAGTATTGAACTTATTTGTTTTTTGTTGAGGCTTCGATTAAAATAAAAAAAATAGTGAAATACTATTATCGGAATAGCGAATTCTTGTATTAAAGTCCAATTCATGAACTCACATATACTAGAAAAGAAATTAGCATATATGCGTGACTTCATGAATTTTACGGGAAAACAGCTTGTAGGCAGCCGCCTTTCCACTGGAAAGATATATATCTCTGTATTCCATTATCTTTGGCCCAAACCTTGAAAAATTGTAGCCCAATATCGTTGCCCTAAAAGTAGCCCAAATATCGTTAAAAATAAAAGTTTTTTTTCCCAATTTTTTATGTATTTTTTTTTTCTTACTTTTCCCACTTTCCCATTTTATGCGCCGCGACCATAAACAAACTACATATGTATATCTATTTATCTTCTGCTTGGTTGTGTTAAATCCAAATGTCATGCAAAAGAGATTGGTGTACGTGCAATACGAAGGCAAAAGTGCTGCCAAATTTAAGAAATGCGGATTCGTTGGAAAATATTTCTTTTTTTTAGTTTTGTCAAAGAATAAAGCAATCAAAAATAACTAAACAGAAAATACAACGATATGTAGCCCAAAATTGCGTTGGGCGCTCGTGGAAGAAATTTGTATCGTTTTTAAGAAAAAAGACAGCCCAAAATACTAGAGTTTCGCGAAATAGTTCCAATGATGAAACGAACATGGAACGATTCTTTTTTGAAAGGGAACTAGTTCCCGGAAACATGTCCTGGAACTATGTAGTTCCATTAAGCAATAGAATTTTTCCATTTTTTCGTTAAATGAAATAGGAAAGGAAAGGGTTGAAAGATACATTACATTTAATTTCAAAAAAATAACGATTCCTTATATTAAGAATATAACAAAAAATGGAATATGTATAGAAAATTTAAGATAACAAATGAAATTGAATTTCGACATGAATTTAAAGAAAGAATGGAAAGAATTCAATGGAGAGGGAATGCTTGCGCAAAAGAATATAAAGAAACGGATATGGAACTGTTAACATATCATTTATGCATATCAATGAATGTGAACACGAATTTCTTTCTTTCCTCTTTCTTAGCACATAAATGAATAGTTCCAATTCCAGAGGCACATGTATACACACCAACACCACACGGTTCATTTCCATTGAAGAGCGAAATGAACCGTGTGAAATCGGAACTATATCGAACATGGTTGGACATGCTTATTTGCAGGTAACGGAGAGATAGGAAATGTTTCCGACATGGGACATAGTTCAAAGAACTATACATGTCCGGAACTACCCAACTCTACAAAATACGATAAAGCGCCCAATCTGGGATCTCTGCATAGGAAGGTATATTCACTTTGTCATTACATTTGTAACACCACGAAGGAGTCACCGGAGACCTCATAAAGTATATATTTTCTGAATCAGTATCACGTTCTGAATCGATTTAGCTGTCTGTTGAAAGCACGATAGCGTCCGAAGGGATTGACATAGGCGAACGAAAATTTGGCGAAAGGACTTATTTTTATCGTCGTCAGGTTGGTATTGAAAATGGGCTATGTCGGTCAAGTAGTTCTCTACCTCCCATACAAAATCAACATTAGGCCCATAAGTCCTCTGTCTGTTGAAAAAAGGGTAGCGTCGAATCAAATCGACCTAGGCAAGTGAAATTTGGTGAGAGGACTTTCAATTTTCCATAACTTGTTTGCATCGGCCAGGCCGATGATAACACTTTTACTAGTTTAATTCTCATTATATTCCATGTAATAAGTTCTCGGTGCGAAAAATTGGTTTCAGAACGTGGCTGCTGATCGGGGTCATATTAAAGTACGGCTAACATATTTAATAGTTTATTAAGCTTGATCTTAAGATCTACAATTTTTTATTTTATTTTTTCAAATAAGGATTAAATCTAAAGGCAGCGGATTTAGTATACAAAAATATGTTTGGTCGTATAGCCTAAAATTAAATATTAAAAAGTAAAAATAAGACTTTACGAAAAGTAAAATACTCTATATAAACATCTTAAAATACAAATTATACAATAACAATCAAAAAATATTAACATAATACAGATTCATATTACATGTGAGGTGGAAATGAAAAATGTTTTATGTACAAAGTATTTTATGAGACCTAGAGAAAACATTACTAGATTTTTTAATGGAAGATTCATATAAGTTATTTTAATTAAAATGAGTGTTTACCATCCTTTATGTTACAGAATTTTATGAGATGTGCCTTACATACATCCACATGACTCTATAACCATATTGGGGAATTTCATAAGACTTGCTGTATTGTTACTGTCCCTGAAAAATATCTCCAGTGATGAGTACTGATTTGCTGTACAACATGGTATCAACTCAAGGGGTTTTTTGCTCGTAGTATCCCGATGCGAAATCACTTTCTGTGAAAAAAAATAAATTATTTATAACAATTCACGAGAGTAACAAGCACATGTTTTCCAATTTTGAAAAGAGGGATAAGAACAAAACCTCACTGAAGTTGTTATTATCTGTATTTGGGATTGTTATCATGAGTGTTTTGCCGAACATCTATCTCATTAAAGCAAAGTAAAGTAGAATAGAGTATAGAGACTAGACAGCGGCCTCAAGTTGTATAGGTACTTCGTTCTGTATATATGACGAGCTATATTGACTTAAAAAAAAAACAATCAAGCTGCGTTTTATTAATAATAATCATTTTTTATCTTCACTCTTAATATTTTGTAGGTAGCACATTGTCTGTAAAGCATAGTGTTCTTAGGTTCCCTTTAACCGCCTGGGATATGATATGGTGGCAGCCGCATGGAGAAATTACGGTGCTGTTGTGTATATTTTTTTATAAAAAAAGATTTGCATTGTCAGATTGTAGAATTTAACTTGGAAGCTAAAATGATAAGTTATTAATACCGCGCAATGACTATAACTTCATATTTTCAAAATAGAGTCACACACAGTCGAAATCGCAGGTAAAAGCAAGTCTATGATAAAAATATCGACGCCAATAGAGAGATGGAATTCACAAATTATGTTGTGATGGAAGTCAGCAGATAAAAAATTAAATAAACATTAATACTATACAAATAAATTTACTCACCCTCATCAGTGAACTGTGATGTGTCGTGCTCTGTGCTATACTCGCGGCGGTCGAACAGGATCCTCGACAAAAGTATGCGTCATAGCCTCTCGGTCGAATGATCCAATCGCCCCAACCAATCTCACCAAACGATATGTACAGCTTCTCGCGACAGCATTCCGTCACACCGTTAGTGCAGTTAACGCTTCGCTTTTGCCTGGATACTCTTCGCCGATTCTGGGTATCAATCATGATGAAAGGTCGAAAATCCTTTTCCGTTGATACCAGACCATCAGCAGAGTCAATCTCACACGACTGACAAGATATGTGAATTAAATGACTAAGATCATGAATACCAAACCATCGTTTTATGGGCCATTCAATGTCGATTTTCATCCAGCCCTCTGTAAACAAAATAGATTAAGAATGTTAGAATGTTTTATTTTTCCTATTTGATTTAATATTCTTGAGTGAGGGTGGAGACCAAAAAAAAATACCCAACAACAGTACACATAATAATATTTTGTATATTAAAGCAAAGGAGCGCGTAAATATCATGCCTCGAGGTTATTCGACTTTCGGGCGAAAGTCCACAGCAATTCTCGGACTTTGAGTATAATTCTGTGATAATATTGGTTTTCACCGTATTTTCGCTTGTTCTTATTTGATTACCGATGTGTTCATTTCATGTACTTAATATTATGATGAAATCAAAATAAATGTGAAAACGAAAATTAAAATTCTTGGTGGCAAGGGGAGCGCATATAAGTGTATCAAACTCACCTTGTACATCGACCAACTGAATTGCGATTGGTTTCACTTTTGGGAGATATTTTGAGTTATGACCCCCTTGTTCAACCTCAGATACAACAATTGTTTGTTTAAGCAGATCCTTGCGATTACGTTTTTTGAAAATCCATAGGACGGCTTTACTTACATCAATTGCCTCCGCATCCAGATCATCGATTTTAAATGAGAAACAAATGGAAGGCTGACTTAAATGGTGACACTCGTGTTTTTCTAAAAAGGAATAATATACTTGTGTTAACAAGTTGAATTCGATTTATTTTTTTATAGTAAACGAAAAACCAAATGCATCTTCTCTATACCTAAACGAAATTATTTTTTTAAGTAGTATGAAAGCCATCGAATTTCGCAGTCACCTTAGTGTAAGTTCACACTGAAGAGTTTGGGAAACTACCTATATAATTATACACATAACATATAATTATTATAGACTTGTATACATAAATATATACCTATATATATCAGATTTCTTATTTTTTTCCGAATGCGGTCAAGAGTTATCAATCAAGCAGAAATTGTTATTTTTGTTTTATTTAAAGAGCGCAATTAATAGCAAATCACTAAATAAGACAAATTAAATCGTATACAAAGTTAACAGCAAGTTAACTTATCATACATCATAAGTTGCACGGCAATGCACAATTTTATAAGTTTTGTCTCTTTAAACCATATCTGGACCTAAAGATACGTTAATATATAGGTTTTGAAGTATTGATAATAAGTCATTATTCACTTTGTGATAAACCGAAGATTGTTTTGTAAGATATACCTCCAAATGTGTTACATCAATTTTTATCTATCCCGCAGCGTCGGCTTACCAAAAGCTGGCTATCACCTGAAATATCTATTGATTGTATAAGGATCCAAGCAAACTGAATGTGCAAAATATTGTTTCACAATACCTTATTTGACACATTTACCAAGGATGCTTCATTTCCCTACGTATTTTGTTCACTTTCAGAATATTTCTGTTTCATAAAAATAAAACATCTCCAACACTGGTACGGTTAATCACAATGCAAATTTTGTGTTGACATCATTAGTAAAGAAATATACATAGTTATATACAACTTTAATTATCTATAGTTAATTAAGTGTAATAAAAATACGTATAAACCAACCGCATGGAAGCTTAGTTATTATCTTAGAAACATTTGACCAAAGGGTTCAACACGCTTTCAGAAAAGTTCAAATTTGTGATAAGAAGCCCACAATAAAAACAAGTGCCCACTCAACAATGCAGTCATTTTGACAATTTCAATCCGCTTTGGTAGAAATTGTATTGCGCATGACTATATATACAAATTTGAGCATGTCCATTCTGCCTAAACTAAATAATAAAATCCCGTATGGCTTCGCTGTTTCTCAATCAATCAGATTATGATTTATAATATTTGGTGCATTCGCGAATGAAGTCTACGAATGCATGTTCTTCACGATAAGCAATCGAAGTTAATAAAAAGTAATGCGAGGTTTTCAAACGTTAACTCGTAAATTTGGGCTATTATTTTTGCTAACTCGAAAATTGGTTAAAAGATAGCCACCAATCCTATCCAAAGCCCAATAACTTTGCTTAGGCTAGATTGACAACCAGATCACTGTCACATTTCTGATGTTAATAGTTTAATTTTTAATTTTTGGGTACTTCGTTTTACGGCTATTGATAACCATTGATTGCACCTTACTTTGCTAATGTTCTATTCCAATGTCAAAGTTAACTGTGGAATAGATTCTATAATTTAATTTTTCGTTTATTAGAACTTTGCACGATTGATATCGAAACAAATATATTGTAAGCGCACTAAACTATTAAACTCAATAAAAAAAATGTTCTTCTCAAATATTGCACTGCCAGAAGTACATGTCAAACAAGAAAGTTAAAAAGCTTACCCCTTTCCAGAAAAATGAATTTTTTGCTAGTCCTCGCATAGTAGTCGTCTAAATCTTTAGAGCTTGTAATTTCATCATGTTGTATTGTTGTTTCCTCATAAATCGGTTTAGGCATCCCCACAGCCGATACATTAGGCTTGTCTTTTAAACGGAGTTTCTCTAAAATCTGTTTTTTGACAAACTCAATACGCAGCCGTGTTAATTCTTCTTCACTGACCCGAACGTTTTGTCTGTTTGACTCGCATTTCGGACACTTGATCGACTTGTTCTGCTTTTGGTTCTTTCGCCATGTACCATCATTACTATCCAGTCCGTTATCATCTTGAATTTCATACATTTCATCCCCTAGCATATCAGCCTCATCAGTATTGCTCCGAAAATGGAAGGCATTTTCCACAAGAGCATCCTCGTCGATATCACTCCTGCCTAGTTCCGTATGCAGAATATTCCATAGATTTGGTTTATACTTACCATGTTGCCACTTATCTTCACTAGTTTCTTCTTCTGTTGGTCTCTGTATCTCCCATTCTCTAACTATTTGCTGTTTATCATCTTTATCATACTCTTCATGTTGTCGTTGATGACGCTGAAGTGCGGATTTTGGATTTTTATTAATATGATCGTGGTGATATATGTTATGGTCACTTGTTTCTGGAGATGCAAACTTTTGGTGTCGCAAATGGTGATGAGGATTGTTATAAACTTCTGATTTGGCAAACATTCGATTGTGTACATTCGTGATATCTAAGGCTACAAACACTATAAGAACAAGTGTGACAAAATATTTTGCCATATTGAATTTGTTCGGTGGCCTTCTTTCAGATTGTACAACAACAAACTTGAGTGCAGTTATACTATTGATTTTTTTTGAGTACTTAAGGATTTTGTTTATGTAACTATCAAAATAAGATATATTCCAATTAAGGTTATGTACTATCTTTTTGGGAGCAATAAAATACCAACTGGATATCGTAAAGTAATTGAGTGCATAGAACAATGGGCACTTGTCGATGCTATCACTTTGTAACGACTATTTTCAATTCTTTTATTTATTTAGTTGTGCATTTTGCTACAGGATATCTGGAAAGAAAAGAAAAATCATACAGATTTGATTGTGGAGAGTATTTGGCACCATTTCTCTTTTCTTCTTCTATATTTTATTCTGAGTAAACGGAATGAGTTGGATGTGCAGTTTTTATACACAGGTAAAGTATGTAGTGCAGTTTAGACTTTCAAAAGTAAGGTGAGAGATGGATTTTTGTTTTGTTATGAAAAATAGTTAAAATAATAATATATTTACTTTTGCTGATTTAAATTTAAATCATGAAACCGGTTGTTGTAGAGTGGGTTGCTTCACTTATTATATAGTTGCAAATAAAATTTAAAAAATATTGGGCCTACTAATGAAAAATTTTAATTTTCACACTAAAAACTTTTTAGGTCGCAATGGGTAATTTTATTTTGTCTCTTAACAATAACCAGGTACTTAAGTGTTGTCCTTTTATAGTTGTCAAACTTCTACATTTGTTAGTGATCTGTCAGTAAGTTGGCATGCATTCTGATTAGCTTGCATCAATTGAAACAAGTCATTAAAACTTAGCAAGGAGAAATATTGCGACAGAAGCCCCCGACAGTGAAGTACATGTAAATATATACACGCGGATTATGCGAATCTGTTCTTTTTTTAGATCGTAAGGTTTATCTCTTAACCACGCTTTATCTACAGCATAATTGATGCAACGCAGCAGCTGAGTTATAAGGAGTTAATAAAGAATCGCATGATTTTCTACAGTTGTGATAATTTTAACGTTCAGAAAAAATAATTAGCATGCATAATTTCTTGTTTAAGTCTGTATGAAAACTGAATCTCATATCAGCGCGGAGCACCGTAATTTTAATTGATGCATTCTTATTAAAATCGTATTCACCTTATCAATGAATTACCGCGCGAATTTTAATCGAAAATAGTATAACGAAATACGGACATTTTATGATCAATATGAACTTATTCTGCGTTACACAGAGAAAAAATACACTGTTTTTTTAGTTTTTATTCTGACATTTAAAAGACATATAAAAGGAAAAACCCACCAAGGACTTCATTTCCACAATATTTGAGCATTCCAAAACAAATTTGTAAATGCTCAAAACTATTTATCAAAATAAAGTATGGGTACCCTATCGGTTAATATTTAATTTTCAAAAATAATCTGATGAAATATTTTGCGTAACCGTGTCACGGTTTTGCTTTAATCAGCTTATACAATCATTTATATATATATATATATGTATTGTGGTTGAACGGCATGTGGTACATACTGACGAATTAATATGTATTAAGCAACCGGATATGTATATCGTAGTTTATTAATAAATATATTAAATATGTTTCTAATCCGATTAAGTTGATCAAAGAGTAGGTGCGCTGAACTTCAAACATTTTTTGAAACATAACTGTTGCTCGGATAGGCTCAGGAATAGTTTAGCGTTAGCTCTTGATATTAGCTTGTATATTTAATATTTTTACTTAGCGCTCTTTTTTCTACCTGATCTGTGATTGATTGTAGCCTCCCATTTTTTTGTAATTCTTTATTATTGATTTATAATGGATATGAATTATTATATAATAGACATAATATTTACTTATATTTTTATTTAAATAAACTACAAATATAGTGGAAAAATTAGGCTAAGTCACAAATGCATTAATACCTTACAACTTATTTACACTACACCGAAACTACATGCCACTTAACCATTTAACATTTATCTACCAATGTTTGTTGCAATTAGCACTTGGTAACAAAGGAAAGAGTTGAGCCGTATTCGTTGGACCCCTTACCCGAAAAATATTGTTGGATAAAATGTTGCGTAGATGAATTAGATGGAAGTTTTGTTGTTATGTTGATTAGCTACAAATGTTTGAATTTATAGCTTAAGCATCCCAATTAAAAACAAATATTCCTATAAAGTGTTCACATATGCTTTGCTGTGCATTTAAAGATAATCCTTAAGGAACACACTCGCTTTTCTTGGTCATACCATAATTGTTTAACTAAACATTTTTTTTTTGTTATTCAATTCAATCGCAATCTATTGAATATTCAAAAACACCTTGACCCCCTGCAAGTGGAACTAGTCTATGAACTGTTTCTTAAAAAAACAGAATGGCTGATGTAAGGATTGAAATAATAGCTTTAATAAAGAAGATAATTATTAGTCACAAAGTAGCTAAGTGAATATAAGTCAAATTTTGAGATTAAAAACTTGTGTGGGAGGATGGAAATTTTTAATTTCTTATCAATTTGTATACTTTTCTTTATTTTATATTTTAAATTTGATTTGTTCATTTTCCTTTTTGATTTTTGTTTGTGTATGTATGTTATGCGAAACTGATTATATCTTTTTCATACATTCAGGCTGAATTCATGATCAACTTTATTTATTCAAAAATTTAAAACATCGAAGCTACTGAAGCACATCCATTTTTTTGCTCCCTGTTCGCACTTCCACGCAATGGTTCGTCCTGAAGGTATTTGTTTTAGAGATTAGAACGTATAGATTTTCATCTTTGGTGAATCTTTTGTATACGATTGTTTACCATATGCTAAAGTAGAACAGGGAATTAAAGCAATCAAGAGCCTATTTCCACGATGAATAACTTGTTTCATATCTTGGAAAGCAAAAGAAATACCGCTAAAGGCTGACAAATTTAACGGCATAAGCATTTTAGCAATGGTTCTGCATTTAAGTAATGAGTCCACTAAGGCTTAGTCCTGATACCATTAACTATAAACATAAAATCCATTTATCTACAACGACTTACTTTAACTTAAACTTAAACTTAAATTTTGTTTATGATATTTTATAAAGTTTTCTAATTTTCCCGGTTAAATTTTAACGTCTTCTCCACAATAGAATACAATAAACTAAAATTTATTTTAATATCTGAGCTTGTTAGTAGTTATAAAGCTGTTTCATTAGTCAATTGAAGGTATCGAAAAAGTAAACAAAATTGATGATACACCTTGTACGCAAAATATAAATTTAATTCGCATAGTTTTACCAAACCTGATCATTTTAGTATTAGATAATTATTGATCTCCGTAACTGAATTAAATGCTTGTATGTGTGGTGGCGTCAATTTGTAAACTCGCGTTGGCACTAGTGGTATTTAAGCCATTTTGTGCTAGATTAATATATGCACACATGGAATGATATTCAACTTCCGACTATATTTATTACTGTCGAAAAAGCGTTTTTTATATAGGTAATAAATCTTCATTATTTCTCAGCTGTTAAATTTACAATATCACTATATGTGGCCGTTGTGTTAGTTTTGCATAAAATTATAAGATAACTTGTATGGTACATACATAATAACGGATGTATTTTTGCTCAAATTACCGTACCAACGGTTTAAACAAACAGCTCCTTGTATCATCGGTAAGCGGCTTAACAATTAATATCACAGACTTAACACTTAAAATAAGACACAGTATTTTACTAATTTTACGATATTATTCAATTTCTTTCTGCAATTTCAGCTGTATGAAAAATTTACTTAAAATCCCCTTAAATGCATTAAACTTTAAAATTAAAGGTAAATCGTATTGAAATATGTTATAAGTTCTAACAGCTCGCGTCGTAGTCGACTGATTTCTGGAGACTAACACGGATTAACTTCTTCAACTGAAAACGAGAAGACTTAACTTTAATATGGTATGCTCTACAATCTTTACCATTGGGCGCTTATTTCTTACTCTTCTTCGTGTTTACTAAAAAAAAAACAATTTTGTGTTTTAATTACCAGAGTGTGTGTAACGTATACTTAATGTACTGATAAGGAGGCTGCAAGAGAATTCAAGATTACTCTCTTAAAAGTCTATACGCAGCACAAATGTGGTTTTGTAATTGAATTTGTTGTGGTAGGACGTGTTTGTTTTACCTAGTTTTACAATGTTTTGTAGTGCACAAAATTAAATTTAATGCAAGTCGTGAAAATTAATGTTTAGTTTATTGGATTCAGCAAAATGTAACCACATTGAGTTATCATTAGTTTGATGTCAAACAATCAAAGTGCAAGTCTGGCGCAAGATTATGACAATATGATGGCAATGTAAATATCATTTTGAACTTTCCACTTTTTGTCAAGTAAAACGAATATTTTGAATTTAATAAACGTTTTTCATTTTATTTCTAGGATCGACCCCATTCTATATGATAAATACAAAAAAAATAATTTAATGGGTAGGTAGGCTAGTTTAGATCAATAATAATCAATTAACGACAAAGACGCCGAGTTGTTTGCATAAACATCTTCAGCACATATTAAATAGAATAAAATCTAGTTTCTGTTCTGCAGTCATAGCTAGCTGATCCCAGCAATTGTTAATTTTAATTATTATAGAAGCATTCTACGGACTGTGCTGGGCTAATGATTTTTTTTAAGTTCGGGGTCAAAATTGTTCGCCTAATATAATCAGTTAATTACCTCTTTGATAAATACTTATATGGATAAAATAAACGCCGCCAAATTACTTTCGATATTTTCATTTTCCATTACTAATTTTTCATTTTCAGTGTAATCTATCCTACTCGTTTCTAATTAAAATCTAACTTTATCGCTGGCTATACACAAAAACAAACGTTGGGAAAAATATATTTCGGCTATTAGGGTAGGTAGTGAAATCGAAAACACAAAGAAATTGTATGGGAAGTCAAAGTGAACGGTATTTTTTTTTTTGTTTTTACCAGAGATGAATGAATAAAAGGATGGATATCTTTCGTACGTCTATCCCCCCACAAAACCCATTTGTTTACATTGTTGTTTTTGTAATTTCAACCCCCGTCTGTGAATACGTGTGAGCTACAAGGAAGAATGCTGCTAATGGCCGGCCAACATTCCTTTTGCTTTTATGGGCATCGCGCTATTCAATTGTTTTGTGTTTGGTATTGAACTTGTTTGGTTTTTGGTAAGGATTCGATTTAAATAAAAAAAATAGTGAAATACACATTTTGGAATAGCGAATTCTAGCATTAAAGTCCAATTCATGAACTCACATATACTAGAAAAGAAATGAGCATATGTGCGTGACTCCATGAATTTTACGGGAAAACAGCTTGTAGGCAGCCGACTTTCCACTGGAAAGTTATATATCTCTGTGTTCCATTATCTTTAGTTTTTACCAGAGATTAATGAATAAAAGAGATGGATATCTTTCGTACGTCTATCTCCCCAAAACCCATTGGTTTACTTTGTTGTTTTTGTAATTTCAACCCCCGTCTGTGAATACGTGTGAGCTACAAAAAAGCATGTTGCTAATGGCCGGCCACCATTCCTTTTGCTTTTATGGGCATCGTGCTGTTCAATTGATTTCTGTTTGGTGTTGAACATGTTTAGTTTTTGTTAAGGCTTCGATTAAAATAAAAAAATAGTGAAATACCCATTTCGGAATAGCGAATTCTTGCATTAAAGTCCAATTCATGAACTCACATATACTAGAAAAGAAATGAGCATATGTGCGAGACTTCATGAATTTTTCGGGAAAACAGCTTGTAGGCAGCCGCCTTTCCACTGGAAAGATAGATATCTCTATTCCATTATCTTTGGTTTTTACTCTCTCAACGCAAGTTCCAAATGAAGATTTGTTTAGAAGGCACAATATATTTTTTCGTTCTCAATCTCTCAACTCAAATGAAAGAATGTAACCGAATGAGCAATATAATTAGGATTGGGTATTCACGATTCGCTGTAACATTCGTACACTTTACACTGAAGTATTTTTCTGATACAATAGAGTCAGGGTATAAATAAGTGAAAAGTGTAGCGAAATTTTAGTCGTAGATATATTTTGTTGTTGTAGTGTGCAAAAAGTTTAACACAGATACTAGAACTGTTGCATTAGATCGGTATTACCCGTTATGGAAACGAACAGTTATATGAATTGGGAGCTATATTGGGATTATATTTTTTTTTGGCCAATAGAAAATGGAATGAGATTACTTTTTTTTTGTATTTGGTTGGTGCGGGATTTAAAAGTCAGTTGTTCTTAAATTGTTATTTATGTCTATTAAAATCCATTTGTTTATGTTGATATCCATTGCAGCGGTCAAATGCATTTTTTTTCTATTTTTTACAGAATCATGGTCCTAAAACGTAAATAATTACACGCTTCAATGTTTGACACATTTCAAATGTTTTGTTTTAAGTGAAATTAGGTTAATATCTCGCTAAGAAATCGAGATTCTCAAAATTGCTCTGACTCTTTAGGCGTTTTTCTTTTTTAGCTCAGAGCTGAGCTCTGAACCGAGCTCCAGCATTAGGCGTTTTTCTTTTTTAGTTCAGAGCTGAGCTCTGAACCGAGCGCGAGCATTAGGCGTTTTTCTTTTTTAGTTCAGAGCACAACCTGAACTGTTATACAAAAAGTTAGTGTTTCTTTTTTAGCTCAGATACATCAGAGCTCAGATTTGTGTTTCTTTTTTCGATCTGAGCATTATCAGAGCGCGCTCGATGAGCTCAGAATAAATTGACTGAGCATGCTGAGTAAAAAGCTGAATACACACTCACAGTCACATTTGCCAGAAAAAAAAACCAGGAAAACAAAATAAATGAAATGGTGGATGAACTTTGTTGTTCTGGAACTAAAGGATAACCAATTTAATAAATAAAAGTTAATAAATATTCAATTTTTTCATACATTTATTAAAAATGTCAGCTACGTGCTCAAGTGTGTTTCTTAATACATCAGAACAATCTGAGCACGCTCGGCTCAGAGCGCGCTCATAATGCTCGAGCTCGGTTCAGAGCTCAGCTCTGAACTAAAAAAGAAAAACGCCTATTATGAGCGCGCTCTGAGCCGAGCATGCTCAGATTGTTCTGATGTATTTATGAAACACACTTGAGCAAATAGCTGTCATTTTTAATAAATATATGTATAAATTGAATATTTATTAATCGTTGTTTATTAAATTGGTTATCCTTTAGTTCCAGAACAGCAAAGTTCGTCCACCATTTCATTTATTTTGTTTTCCTGTTTTTTTTTTCTGTCAAATGTGACTGTGAGTGTGTATTCAGCTTTTTACTCAGCATGCTCAGTCAATTTATTCTGAGCGCGCTCTGATAATGCTCAGATCGAAAAAAGAAACACAAATCTGAGCTCTGATGTATCTGAGCTAAAAAATAAACACGAACTTTTTGTATAACAGTTCAGGTTGTGCTCTGAACTAAAAAAGAAAAACGCCTATTATGAGCGCGCTCTGAGCCGAGCGTGCTCAGATCGTTCTGATGTATTTATGAAACACACTTGAGCACGTATCTGACATTTTTAATAAATATAAGTATAATTAAAGGCGTTTTTCTTTTTTAGTTCAGAGCACAACCTGAACTGTTATACAAAAAGTTTGTGTTTCTTTTTTAGCTCAGATACATCAGAGCTCAGATTTGTGTTTCTAAAAAAGGCGTTTTTCTTTTTTAGTTCAGAGCACAACCTGAACTGTTATACAAAAAGTTCGTGTTTCTTTTTTAGCTCAGATACATCAGAGCTCAGATTTGTGTTTCTTTTTTCGATCTGAGCATTATCAGAGCGCGCTCGATGAGCTCAGAATAAATTGACTGAGCATGCTGAGTAAAAAGCTGAATACACGCTCACAGTCACATTTGACAGAAAAAGAAACCAGGAAAACAAAATAAATGAAATAGTGGACGAACTTTGTTGTTCTGGCACTAAAGGATAACCAATTTAATAAATAAAAATTAATAAATATTCAATTTTTACATACATTTAATAAAAATGTCAGCTACGTGCTCAAGTGTGTTTCATAAATACATCAGAACAATCTGAGCACGCTCGGCTCAGAGCGCGCTCATAATGCTCGAGCTCGGTTCAGAGCTCAGCTCTGAACTAAAAAAGAAAAACGCCTAAAAGAAAAACGCCTAATGCTCGAGCTCTGATTATGCTCAAATAGAAAAAAGAAACACAAATCTGAGCTCTGATGTATCTGAGCTAAAAAGAAACACGAAGTTTTTGTATAACATTTCAGGTTGTGCTCTGAACCAGCTTTTCTGCTCTAGAAATCAGCTGGTTGTCAAATTCATGTTGAACTGGGCCCAAAAAATTGCGTTTTTCTTTTGTAGTTCAGAGCACAACCTGAAATGGTATACAAAAAGTTCGTGTTTCTTTTTTAGCTCAGATACATCAGAGCTCAGATTTGTGTTTCTTTTTGCGATCTGAGCATTATGAGAGCGCGCTCGATGAGCTCAGAATAAATTGACTGAGCAGGCTGAGTTAAAAGCTGAATACACACTCAAAGTCACATTTGACAGAAAAAAAACAGGATAAACATAATAATTGAAATGGTGAACGACCGTTGTTGTTCTGGAACTGAAGGTTAACCAATTTAATAAATAAATACTCAAATTATATATATATTTTTTTAAAAATGACAGATACGTGCTCAAATATGTTTCCTATTCCTATCCAACAGTTCAGGTTGCGCTCTGAACTAAAAAAGAAAAAACGCCTAATAAATCCACTTTAAGGCGTTTTTCTGTTTTAGTTCAGAGCTGAGCTCTGAACCGAGGTCGAGCATTATGAGGCGTTTTTCTTTTTTAGTTTAGAGCTGAGCTCTGAACCGAGCTCGAGCATTATGAGCGCGCTCTGAGCCGAGCGTGCTCAGATTGTTCTGATGTATTTATGAAACACACTTGAGCACGTAGCTGACATTTTTAATAAATGTATGTAAAATGTGAATATTTATTAATTTTTATTTATTAAATTGGTTAACCTTCAGTTCCAGAGCAACAAGGTTCGTCCGCCATTTCATTTATTTTATTTTCCTGGTTTTTTTTTCTGTCAAATGTGACTGCGAGTGTGTATTCACCTTTTTACTCAGCATGCTCAGTCAATTTATTCTGAGCTCATCGAGCGCGCTCTGATAATGCTCAGATCGAAAAAAGAAACACAAATCTGAGCTCTGATGTATCTGAGCTAAGCGTGCTCAGATCTTCTGATGTATTTATGAAACACACTTGAGCACGTATCTGACATTTTTAATAAATATATGTATAATTTGTATATTTATTAATTTTTATTTATTAAATTGGTTAACCTTCAGTTCCAGAGCAACAAGGTTCGTCCGCCATTTCATTTATTTTATTTTCCTGGTTTTTTTTTTCTGTCAAATGTGACTGCGAGTGTGTATTCAGCTTTTTACTCAGCCTGCTCAGTCAATTTATTCTGAGCTCATCGAGCGCGCTCTGATTATGCTCAGATCGAAAAAAGAAACACAAATCTGAGCTAAAAAAGAAACACGAACTTTTTGTATAACAGTTCAGGTTGTGCTCTGAACTAAAAAAGAAAAACGCCTATAATGCTCAGATCGAAAAAAGAAACACAAATCTGAGCTCTGATGTATCTGAGCTAAAAAAGAAACACGAACTTTTTGTATAACAGTTCAGGTTGTGCTCTGAACTAAAAAAGAAAAACGCCTATTACTGAGTCTGAAGTAGCAATGTGCGAGAGAATACACCACTGCATTTGCAATTCATGCGCAGCTCAGTCTACGAATGTGAATGAGTGATACATATTTCACCCTGTACTGTACCATATCTCTCTGTCTTACTTTATACAAACTAGGTAGAAAACGGAAAAGCAAATCAGATAAATGAAAAAAAATTATTAAACTGGCGTCGGAAGGTAGCCTTGTGTCGTGTCTTTAAAAATGTATTGTACTTTTTGTTATGCTTTAAAATAATTCGTTAAATTATACCTATTGAGATTAAATTATTATCAGAATATAACCTACGGATGGGAGGAATATGCCATATAAACTTTAAGATAATAAATTGTGCCAACCGGTCTGAAATGCATAAATTGATGTACACTATATTCTATATGCGCTGTTAAAAAAGGAAAATTCGATAAGTTCAAAAATATAACTCTTGGAAATCACCGTAAGTGGTTAGTATTTATATGTTATAAATGAAAACATCAATATGATATTATTTAAACCGATAGAAACAGAAAAACAATTTAAAGGTTTGATCAAAAACTATGTAAAATAGACCGTCAGCTTACGTGCACCTATCCAATATCTTTCCCAAAGTGTTGAAAGGAAATCCTCTCACGCGCGCTCTCAACTTTCCTGGCTCTGAATAATGGCCGAATTGAAGAAATTACGGTGCTTTTGTGGACTGCTCTGTGAAACTGTTGAGGTAGCCTATGTAAAGATTCATGGTAGTGCCCATTTTGGGAGGTGTTTTAAGAAACTATGGGTGGAGTCAAGCTCTGTTAATGGCGTTAATAAGATATTCTAGTATGCGTTCGACGGAAATGGCGCACCTTTGATTTATATGGCCACAAAAATAATTTAAAAAGTTCTATGTGCACCAGAAGCTTGAAGACAATTTTCCCGTTCTTATTTTTAGCCGACGGTCTATATAATATAGTTTTTAGGTTTGATACTATATTACTATAATATGATACTATCTATACTTACAAGAACTTGTTGCTACTCACATAAAAAGGCCCAACTGCTCCCAATTTCCAATCAAAATATCATTTTTATTTTGTTATTCGGCCTTACTAATAAGCAAAGACTAATGTCGACGATCAGCTGGTTGCCAGCTTTATTAAAAATATACAGCATTAGTGAAACGGTACCAATAAATAATTAGTTAGTGCGACAACTTTGTTAGAAGCTATTACATTTGTTGTCATCGCAGAATTCAAATTTCATAATTTGTTTTCGTGAAAAACAAGGTCAATGGTGTATTTCACAACGAGGATTTTATTCTAAAGAACGGAATATATAAATTGCAAATTAATTTGCCCAACAGATATCTTTCAAAGGCTTTTTGAAGCTTATTATAAGCAAAAAACAAAACACAAAATATCCTCTGATCTGTCATATATCATATGCAAATCAGTAATGCTCTACCGTTCGATCGGACATAATTTTCAGTACTTTTTATAGTACGCTTTCCTTTGATTTCTAATACTTCACTATTGATTTCTGAACGAATTTATGTGGTAATAACATCTTTTTCAAATTATTCAATAAATGAAACAGTTTATAAGAATGCTTTGATTTATTCGTAGGCTGATGATGCAAATCAGACCTTATTGACAGTCTAAAGATCACATTTGAATTATTACCAGGTGAACATACTACCTGTTAGTCCTCTAGAAGTTTCTAAATTTATTATTGCGCGTGGATTTTGCTGAATGCTAACAGTTTTTGTACCTATATTTTCCACGAAGCAACCTTTTCGCACCAACCATTCTTTCATTAGAGATTCTCATTCCCGACTAACAGACTCAGGTATGAGCTGTTCAATCTTATGTGAACAGATATTTTATTCTAGCGACGACACTCAAGAAAGTCTTAAATCAAATTTATTTTTTACTATAAGCATTCGTTACTTGCAAAAGGAAAGCTTAAAAACCACTTGCATTGTTGTATTCCAACGAATAAAATTAGTTTATAACCGTAAACGTTCAGGCTGAACAACAGTGTATTTAATTTCGCCCCTATTACGAAATTTCATACCGCCATTTTTGGTGATTAGGCAACACTCCTCTTGAAAATGAAATTTACGGAGGATTTATTTAGCTAATGCCCGAGATAAACATGGGTTTCTCAACATTAACATTTAACCCTACAGTTAGCGATATTCTGGCAACTATCTTTGTTTATTGGTAAAGTGATTTTGGAAAGTGTGGGGTCTTTGCGTAAACTGCCAGACTATAGTTGATTATTGGTAAGGCCGATTGAATAGTACAAATCATATTTCTACACGTAGTTATCTTCTTCTGAAGTTTTAAATGACAATTATATTGTGTAAGAAAGACATTTTATGACATAACCCTTTTTTATTTTATTGACGTACACTGGCGTGTTATATGCCAAACCCGCTCACTATAAACTTAAATAGGTATTGTGTATTTTATTTACTGGAAGAAAAGATTTTTATGTAGAAGGGATCTGCAATAAAAAATTTTCGAATGTTCGTTTAGTAAAAAAGGCAAAATTTTAGGAATCGAGTACGTTTTGAATATAACAACTGCTAGTGGACTTTGCGAACACTTATTTTAAAGGACATTTCACAAGAGCTGTAAACCACTGCATCGGGGAGATCAATTTTTGAAAAACTGTCGTTGACAAATCATCAGTTTATTGACAGAGTCGCTAGAAATCAAAAAATATATTTTTTTTTAAACATTTTAATCAAAATGAAAAAAGGTGAAACATGTATCTTGTTAAGACATTTTGAACTCAGCTATACGAGTGTGTCACTTGAACTTAAACAAAGTAATAAACATACATATAATACTTACACGACAAATAAACAGCGATAAAGCAAGTATGAGTTCTAATACGTGTAGTTCACCCTCGGTTAATTTGTTAGGGTTTTTGATTGAAGAATACCCATTTCTATCAAAAGAGCGAATCTAGACATGCTCTTTCTATGTTTCATTAAAGTAAAAGTGCAGTTCGGGATCAATTCTTAATACGAATAAGAGTCTGAAATATTTTGAAGGAACTGCTCTAAACTCACAAACCACTCTTGCCAAATATCAGATTGCAGTGAGAAAAACAAATCGTATAGTGACGATTTCAAAATATGAAAATAAGAATGCGAATGCAAACTTTAATCAAAATACTTGGATGAATTCCATAAAAACCAATTAGAAATAGCAACAAAAACCAAATCTCACATGTGATAGAACAGCTCTGAATATTGGGGGAAATTCTTTTGGATCTTCAATGAAAAACGCCAAAATGTTTATCAAAGCGATTGTAATAAGGATAGCTAACAAGTTTTAGCTAATAATTCAAAGAACAAGAATCAAATAACTTCTACATAGTTGAGTTCCCAAATTGATTTGTGTTTTGGACATACAATTTAAGAATAATATTAAAAGAAGCGTGCGTTTCCCTAGAACGTATTTATTTTATTTGCCAGTACCTACATAATATCTTACTAAATATTTGATGTTTTAAAGTACCTGCATTTGTTAACCGTAAAACTAAGTAGCGGTTCTTAATAACAGATAATTCTCGTAAGTTTTCATTTCAAAGTTTTTTATCACTCAAATTTTTACCAGAAAAATAAATTTTTAAATTTTATACTCAGAAAAATTATAATGTTAATTTAAAGTTTTTTTTCCTTATGTTATCAATATTGTTCAATAATTAATACAGCGTGCTCTTTAAAATGTTAATATGTTAATTTGAGTTTTTTTCTTCACATTTTCCAAATATGTAATGTATGTATTTTAAAATATTGTGCTTAATCCCTTATATGTATGTATATTTATACAAAACAATTATATTTGTCTATCTTTTTTTTCGTGCATTTGGTGAGATACTTTTGGTTATAAAATTCTTCGCCGTCAGCAGTGCTAATAGACTTGACTGGACCAATAACACAAACAAAAAAAAAAACTTTTTTTCCAGGAGATCGATGAACTAACAACAGAGACCTTATCAAACTCGGAAGACGAGAAATTTCTAAATCGTCTGACGGCATGTCCCGTAAAAAAGAACAGCGTAAATATGAGATTGAATCTCGTTCGTGGACAAAACATATGCATACACCAAAGAATGTTCAGAATGATCGGGAATTATTCTCATTGGAGGATGCGGGGAATATTTATATGCCTTCACCAACAGAACATATAAAGTTAACTGCTTTACCCAAGGCCATAACAGATGCAGCTTTTGACCGCATTCTAAGAAGCTGCGAGCCCGGTTTCTTCGATTCCGAACCTGATCTTAGTGTAGTTAGATTTGCAGAGGAAAATGATATTGATGAGAATGCTATTACGGATCATATTATTACGGAAGAGGAGAATGTGCGATCTAAATTAAACACTGCAAATATCGCAGGTGAGTCAAGCGATGAGGAATTGGAGATCATTAATAGATTTTTGCTTAGTAAGCAAGAAAAAAAAAGTGAAACCAAATGGGATACAGAAAAGGATTGTAACATTGTAAAAACAAAAGCATTAAGATCAGATGGAGTTTACACATCTACTAGGAAAGCATATCCTTCAACCAGTAATGGAATTCTGACATGCGAAAGTGAAAGAAAAGACCCAACAACCATCAGTAAAACAAGTTGGCCTTCCACATCTAACGGCCCATCAACATCAGCACCTGTGACTGACATAAAAGTTTGCTTTGCAGAAATAGAGCAGCTTCTATCCGTAGACAATGAGAGAAATCGTTTAATGTTCTCAGCTCCTACTCCGCCCCCATATAACCGTGGAATGTTTAAAAGTAATCATAACAAAGCGTGAATATATTTCGTAACGTATGCTTGTGTGTTTGTTATTTTACCAAAACAACAACATTTTTCAAATACATCGTCTTTCACAAATTTTGACATACATATTTTTAAAAGATTTTAGTTCAAAAATGCACAACATTTTTAGTCAATCTGTATAGAATAAAAGATAAAAGCAATGTAAGTTATGAGAGGTCATTTTTTGAATATGTTACCCCCATGTAACCAACTTGCTTGGGGTTGTTGTTTGAATGTTGGTTTTTGAATTTAGCCTTGTTTCGTTTGAGTTTATTTCATGTTACCGTATTGAGATCAAAATAAGAAGAACCATACATGGAATGATTATGGCAAGGCTTGTTTAAGAGATAATATGTATACATACACGCAATTTTACACATTATTGTCTCTTGTGAAAGCGTATCAGACTGATAACTTTAGCTAAAAATCAAATAATAAACGTTGAAATCGATTTTAACTTTTAATAGACCAACTAATTTCGTTGTACGTATAGTATTGTGCAACAACTTCGATGACTCACATAGTTTACATTTTTTGTCCGCGTTTAATAATTTGATTATGACTTTCAATAAGTAGTTGAAAAAAATGCAATCAAGCATGAACTCCTTCGGAACAAAAGTTGGAAAAAGTACAAAAGAAAAAAAAATCTTTGTACATCCCAGTATATTTTTTTCTCAATTTAAAATTTTCGCTATCGTGCAAAACTCGACCATGTTCCATCTTTCAATTTTATCAAATTGAAATACAAAGCAAACGCAGACAAATCCAAGCAAAATAACAAAATAGGCCAAAAGAGAATTTAAGAATCGGATAAGAATTCGCGAAACATCCGTGTTTGGTTAGCCCCTGCACTTTTCATTCCCTTTACCAGAGATTAATGAATAAAAAAGATGCATATCTTTCCTACGTTCCCCCAAAACACATTTGTTTACATTGTTGGTTTTGTAATTTCAACCCTCGTCTGCCAATACGTGTGAGCTACAGAAAAGCATGTTGCTAATGACCGGTCAATATTCCTTTTGCTTTCATGGCCTTCGCGCTGTTCAATTGTTTTGTTTGGATTTTTTTAAGGATTCGATTAAAATAAAAAAAATAGTGAAATACACATTTCGGAATAGCGAATTCTTGCACTAAAGTCCAATTCATGAACTCACATATACTAGAAAAGAAATGAGCATATGTGCGTGACTTCATGAATTTTTCGGGAAAACAGCCTGTCGGCATTTAAACTGGAAAGTTATATATGTCTGTATTCCATTATCTTTGCCCTTTACGCTCAAGTTCACTACACTTACGACCAAAATCGCATTGTGTAGGAAATATTTTTTTCGTAGATGTCACGTAAATAAGCATGTATTTTCAATGAGTTTCAAGGTTTTCACTTTTTTGTTAATTTTTCAACACTTTTGTCTTGACGTAGTTCAGGTTTAATAGTGAAACTGTCGGAAATCAAAATAAATACAAATATTCTATTTGTATACGATGGAATGAATCCTCATCACCCATAACAATCAAAGCATGAACCATAGACTAACCAAACTAGACAGTCGACTTTCAGTGCACCCACCCGATTATCCCCTCAAATTTTGAATGACAGCTCTCGCTCGCGCTCTCTTTTTTTTCCTGTCTGTGAATACGTGTATTAAAAGCCGTCGGGTAGCACTATTTCAATAACAAACAGTTTGTAAATGAATCTATAACAATTTAAGAAAAGTAAATGTTGCGTATGGTTTTTTAGATAGCTTAATTCGTCCTCTACCCATCTTCGCCAGTAAAAGGTGTTTATTCATTCACATTTCAGTTTATTTTTAATTTTGTTTGTATGAATTCTATGTTTGACAGCAAAATGCATAAATGAAATTCGTGAGGGTTGTTCCAAAAATGAGTCAACAACATGCAGGTTAACCCAAGCTCCCACTAGACAAAATCGAATTTTAGTAAATGTTCATGAATATTGTATTAATTTCTATTAGGGTGAATGTTTTCAAATTCGTTTATTTAACACCATATTTGTACAAAATCAATGTATGATTGGAAATTCTGTAGTTTAATAACACTTAACATTGTTGAATAATGTTAATTAGGAACAGTAAGAATGCAAATGCTATTCTTATTTTAAAACCAAAAAAAAATATGATTATCGGAATGCAAAACAAAAAGACAATATAATGTATTTTAGTGGGTTCTGCAATTTGATTTCAGATTTTGTGTATTCAATCGAATGTAAGAATTCAAATTGTTTTGTTAATTGTTGGTATTCGCACGCTTTATTTCGTTTTCCATAGACATAATTCTTTTACAGATTTTAAAACAATGTGTTTTGAAATGTGCACAGATTTTTTCATAAACCTTATTATTAATTAACAAGTGCACTATTTGAGTTTTTGGAATACGAAAAGAGATCAAAACATTTTTTTTCGTTACGAGTAAAATAAAGAGCAATCTTTACTAGAAAAAGCCAAGCGCATAAAAATTTTAGAATAGAATAGTAATAGTAATAATATAAAAAATATTTTTTTTTTCAATTTAACAAATGCATACTTCCATAATTATATTATTGTGCAAGTAACATTTTACGTACTAATTACAGATTATAAATTATGCTAAAACTAAAAAAATATTTTCCCCACGACATACAAAAAAAAACGTTTTCGCTAAAATGTTTTAAAATATATTTTTTTCATTATGGCTTCGAAAGTTAAAGCATTAAAATCAAAGGAAAAAGGTGTATTTTCTTTAAATACGCACCTGAAGTTACAAATTCTCTTTTAACAAAAGTGAAAAAAACCGTGTTAGTTAATATTATGTTAATATTATGAGATGGATATTGACAAATAATTATTATATTAATTTATTTGGCATTGTAACGAAATTAATAAAGGAAATCCATTTGATACCAACAATTACAAGAACTTTAAAATTCTTAAAATGAACTGTGATGTGAACTCCGCATAACTAATGGGCACAAAGTATGCCGAACACAGTCGCACACACTTCATTTCCCACCATAATAATGGCCGCCCGAATGACATGAAGTCCCTGCAGCAAATTGCATAAGTATGCGTGCGGCATCAATGGCGCTCCTTTGATTTGTACATGCACGAATACTTATGCAGTACCGTTTCTGCTCTCGGTCGACTGTCTAGTTTGGTTAGTCTATGGCATGAACTAAAATTTAGGTCCCTATTATCCAGAGTATATCCATTAATGAGTATGGACACTCTCCACGTGTTTCTTATCAGTTTACAATTTGCAGTACACATACACGAGAAATAGACGGCACTAAAAGTGCTCTAGTAAATGAGGGATGGAAGAGTAGTTGAACTATTTCAAAATGTGGTACAGGGTGTGACGTAAAAAAAAGCAAAATCAATTTGTAATATTTCTTATTGAACATTTTATATCTAATATATATTCACATGTGTGCTACACTTAAATATTTTTGTTTGTTGGTAAATTTTTTGTTATTTTTATTTAACTGTTAGAATAAAGTAAACCCGTACTCGGACGTAGAATTAGATAATTCCTTATTTTGATTTTTGCAACAATTGTAATGAAATTTATTTTTCAAAAAGTTAAACATATTCCCCTCAAAATTATTTAGGTAGTACATATTTGGAAAACAAGAAATAAATTTTTGTTCAAGATTCTCTAACGAGTCTAAAAATTCTTGATTGGGCCGTGTCAATTTCGCATCTTCATATTCTTTAAAATCTGTAAAAAGGGAGGAAACGTTAAGTTGCGGACACAATTTTAACTCACACTTGTGGTTTAGGCGGTATTTTTTTAAAATATAACCTGCGAAATAGTAGAATGCATTATCAATACACAGTTCACAGTTTTATAATCAGGTTCAGTTTTGAAAGCTTAAACCAAATTGTCCTTATTTTGTTTTTATGGTTCCATCTGCACTTCAATGTCTGGAAGCAAGGGCGGATCCAGGATTTATTTCTGGGAGGGCACAAAGGCCAGATAGGTGAAGAGTGTACCCCATAGTATTGCATTGCAATTTGTTTTTGGGATTCATTCTTTATCAATAACATTGAAGAATAACAAAGAATAAAAAATAATTTTTATAAAGGTGTAATAATGAAAAATTATATGATTAATAATGACAGTTTTCTTTTATGTTTTCTGCTGAAGATATCTAGTACTTCTTCAGGGTTCATCTTTGAAGCCATGTCTAGTCCATTCAGGCGATCTTCTATTATATTGCTGCGAAGATATGTCTCTATCCGGCGTATATATACGTACTTGTACATTTTTAAGTATATTTAATTTTATATAAAATGCTCTTTTTTTTACGGCCGTCGGAAACACAAAAATTGTACGATTAAAAATGTGGTCTATACGACTTTGTGCTTAAGGCTAGAAATTTCATGCACGCGCCCCAAGATGCTAGGTTCTAGCATATCGTCGGTGAAACCAGAAAACTGTGTAACTCCATTTTAAGACTTTTTCAGGAGAGCATTAAAACATCATATTTTTAAGATAGCTAACGTTATATGGCTGATATTTTCAGATATTGTTATAATGTATTATTTCTATTGTATGAAAAGGATTTCAGGTCAACGTGGTGTGTAATTTCAACTTTTTAGTGGAGATACACAGTTCAAGGCCCATTTTCACTCAATATGGAGTTACACACTTTTCTGGTTTCATCGACGATATGCAGACATAGATTTGGGTAATTTTTCGTCTTGATTTCCATCGTTTGTTAGAAAAGTGACTTTTATTTTCGCACATAGGCGAAGTGTCTGTGTTGTTTTGATAATGGAATGAGCAAGCAGTAATAATGCAGTGCTCTCTGGGGAGGGGGCACGTGCCCCTTATCTATTTTGTCAATAATTTCAGCGGTATTAATAGCTGTTGAAGGTACAGCACCGTGCCAAGCTAGAGTATAAATACCGGCTGCAACTGTTGCACTTATCGTTTGTGCAGCAAGCCTCACCCTCATCTTTTGGAAATTGTTGGGAAAAATGTGCTCATCTGTCAATTTGGGAGCCATTTGAAATTAATTATTTTTCTCCCATAAATAAAAATTCACAACGTCTTTCCAATTTGCTTTTTTGTTATCAACAGCAATATCGTACTTCATGAAATTTCGCCAGAATGATTTTAAAAGATTAGACCTATCGAACATATCAAATATTTTATGCATGGTTGAGAGAGAATACTAATATACTGACAGTCACTCCGGCCCGCCTTTAAAAATGCTTTATGAAAAAACCCACAATCGTTCGTCGTACGCAGCAAGCTCCATGTAGTGGTTTAGGTAAAATGTGCTGTGTACCCTTTTCTTCTCAAGCAGTCGTTGTGTGCTGTGTACCCTTTTCTTCTCAAGCAGTCGTTGTATTCAGGTAAAAATGATTCTTTCGACCTGCTTCCACTTATAGTACGATTTTTCCTGCATTTTGCTTTGCGGTAATAGCAAATGCATATGTAGAGAGAGTGTTCCTACTCATTAATGGATATACTCTGCTATTATCGTTCGCGAGTCGAATAGAAATCCTGGCGAATATGATTATTTAGTATCGTGGTTTGGGAAAAGAAAATGATTTGCCGCAATTGTCGAAAGCCAGTCCAATGTAATGTGGTTTAAAGCTGAACAATTAACTTCGCGGATGGTAATAGGGTAAATGTACCCTATACTTTTTATATGCAAACTTTTTTTCGTAAATATATTTTCTAAGTGCATGTCATATTTATAAGGTCGGCAATGATAGGTTAATACTTATTTTGATGGAGGCTAGATCTGTTGACCTTATATAACCAATAATTTTTATATGAATCTTTATTTCCACTTGCTTATAAGTGTATACAGTAACAGTTTTTTTTATTTGTTGTGTAAATACTTAGTTCTCTTTTTATTATTGGATTACGCATAAATGTTGTAAAATAAAATTATAGGTCGACATTTCTTCTTTCTTTTGAACTCCCATTAATTTTTGCTAAGCGTTGGTTTTAAATTGCATATACATTTCCTTTCATGTTACTGAGCTCAAAAAAATGATGAAGATCTGGTCGTACATTATACAGGTTAACAGATCATATTCTCCTCCGTCAAGCGAAAAGTAGAAAAACCACGGAATATTGGACGAAGGTACCACCTTCTAAAATTAACAGATGATATTTTGTATGAACTAACCTTAGTATGATATGTATTTCTTTATAGGCAGCGAGGTACGGAAGAGAACGCTAATTCAGAATGATCCACTTAACATACTAGTCAAATATAAAAAACGATTCACAGGGAAGATTATCAGAATAGAAAATTCGTCCGATATAGAGATAGAACAGAAGCGACTTGCTACAAGTCCGAATACCAATTCATCAACAATACCAACAAATCAAGCTGTACCAGTCGATTTGGAGCAGTACGAATTGCTGCTGCAGAACATTCACTTTGAAGAGGAGCTTCGGCATCAGAAAGAACTCGAAGAGCAATTACAACAATTACTCCAAAAGAGTAACAAGAACATGATCAAAAATTGAAACAAACACTCCAAAAACAGCAATATACAGATAACCAACACACCCAAAAATAACTTCAAGAGCAGCCAAAATAACAACCAGATTTTATTATTAAGCATTTGACTGTTTAGGAACATTAAAAACCTTCGAATTCGGATGAATTAAAGAATCAGCTATTCCAATCATAATTGGATCGGGTAAAAAATATGGTTTCTCAATAATGCACTTAATATATATACTTTACAACTCCATCTTTAAACTTTTTTAAGTCGTTAATAAACTTATTTGACAAAGCAGAACTAACTTATCAGGCTAAGTCATCTTAAGTCAGTAACAAACTTATCCAAAAATTATTGGGATAATACTAATGGCGATGGTTAATGATAGAGTAAAATCTTGTCCGAAATTTTTAAATTCGAAAGGGTTGCCAGAGGTTGAGATAACAAAGGAGCTTATTGTTGTATTTAAAACAATTTGTAGTAAGGATCTTATGTACAGGAAACATGATAAAGAAAATGATAAGTGACAATCCAAAAAAACGCATTATATTGTAAACGCATTATATTGTGGTACATTGCTATACTTTATATTTTAATATTTCAAATTTCATAAATCGAATACCTATAGACTTAGCCATAAAGGTATGAAATAAATATTGATATATCTTAAGATTTGCAGCACCTAACAACAGCACCAACAAAATGGATATAACAAAATTATCATCAGACAAACAGGGAATGATTTGTCGAAAACGAAATGCCGCCTACAACACAATTTTGGCCTCTACAACAAGTTTGCTTGATTCATACTTACAGGATAATCAGCAGCAACCGTCCTCACCAGCTTCATCATCGACATCACAGACCACTGGTGATACCACATTTGAGCCATCAATAGATATGATGGTAAATGATTTTGACGACGAGCAAACACTTACTGAAGAAGAGGCATTAGCCGAGCTTGAAGCTCAAGATCCCGCCGATGAGATTACAACGCTTAAAAAAGAGAGCGAAATGCCATTAGAAGAACTATTAGCTCACTATACAAAACATGTGGAACAGAACTATGAAAGACGGCACAAGAGAAAAAAATCTTCCAAGAAAAATCAATCACAAAAACAATCCAAAAAACAGTACATCTTAGCAAAAGCAACGGAAACAAATGATCCTCCTATTACGTCAGTAGATGAAGTTATTGTGATTGAAGAAAGTGATGAAGAAGTGGAAGTGATGAAAACAGAACGAATTGATGCGGATATTGGAGATGATGGTAGTATAGAGGACGCGCAGGAAAAGTATGAAGGTGTTGATGACGACGATGATGCTGACTTCACGGAAGATAATGGGAACAATATAGATGCTGAATCGGAATACACTGATAAGGCAGTTGATTTCAGTAAGCGATCACATTTATTGGAATTATACCCGGAGAAATTTACAAACATTAATCAAAAGTTTGATGATGGTGAGAACAGTTCGGATAAATTTTCTTAAAACTGCTCATATTCAATAAGTTTTAGATTTATCAGAAGACGACGAGGATGATGACGATTATGATTTAGACTACGTAAAGAAGACAATAATGGTAGGTTTGGCTTTTCAAGCCACTATCCCAGTAGGGCTTTCAAAATACGGTGATGTGTTGCCATATGAAAATGAAGATAAACTCATATGGGAACCCTCCCAAGTAAGCGAACAGGAAGTAGAAGACTATTTAATGCGAGTCAAAGAAGTAAAGTCATCTATATCACCACTACTGGAAGAGGAAATTCCATCATCATCGGCATCTGTAATATCTGAATCGGATCTAGGTCTTGGTTGTAATCTCGTTAAAGACGATGAACAAGTAGGTTGAATGGTAGTACTTTATATAATTATTCTAACTTTCCTTAAATCAATAGGCCTTACATCTGTTAGTACAATGCGGCTATAATTTTAAGGAAGCTTTGCGTCGTAAACGTTTAAATGCCGTACCACTAACTGGTTCTATGAGCCTCTGGTCCGAAGAGGAATGTCGAAATTTTGAAGAAGGTATCCAAAAATTTGGTAAAGACTTTCGAAAAATTCGACAAACTCAAGTAAGTATCAGATGGAAACAAAGTATTTTATTATTTGCAAAAACTATGTAGTGCTGTCGTTAATAGGTGCGGACACGCTCAATACGCGAGTTGGTGCAATTCTACTATCTGTGGAAAAAAACGGAACGTCGAGACCAAGATGTTGTAGATTCCGATACTGTTGATCATATGGACATATATTTGGATTTTGATGAGCGCGATACTGGCTCAAATGGAGGTGCGAAACAAATGTCTTCATCCCTAGCTGGTGAATGTTTGATTTCAAGTAAGTAATTGTTAATATTTATACTATGTCTATAGATAAAAATATAAATAAATTATTTTATATGTATCTATATAGATATATATATCTATTATAAAAGAATGTCGAACTCAAATGAGTTTAGTGTATGAACAAATTTCACTGATCGTACGTATCGTGCGCATTTCTTTATTAATCATCTTACATGTTAGACAAAATTTTCAAATAAAAATGTATAAGTAGACAAAGAAAGCGGCTATTAAAAAATCTCTCTTCATATTTCCCATGTAATAATTTACTCTAAAAATGTTTTCAGATCAAACATTTTCTACGAAGAAACAGCAGCATAATGCTGTCTCAGCCCCACTAAGCAATTTTTCTATAATGAATGAAACTAAACGCTTGGTTAGATTGAGCAATCACCAAAACAAATTATCCGGTAACAAAAAATCACATAACGATGGAAATACAAGTCAGAGTAAACAAATTGCTCATCGCCGGCGAAACGGTCTAATAGCCAACAAAGCTCATCATACTGAACAAAATGGTACATTTGGATCAAAATGCAAATGGGATGCATCTTTGCTTGCAGGAGCAAAAAGCTGGCGCAAACATTCTAATAATTTAACTAAAGCATCACCTACAAACAGTAGCTCAACAGGTATCCATTGTGGTAAGAAGTAATGGCTGCTTTGGTATCCAAAATTAGATACTGCAAACATGTCTTTAGTTTGTATGAAACTAAATAGGCTCCTTAATTGCAATACACAGCGGGCAATATTATTAAATAGTTCTTACTAAAATGTGTCAAGAATATATTTTATAGATGGAAAACAGAGTAGGTACAATATATGTTATGTGTGGTTTTTGTAAATAAATCTTCTAAGTCCGGTTTTGAAAATTGTGTTAACGAAATATTATATAAGTAAAATTAGTTATAATATAAAGAGTACTGGACTACAGAGGGAGGAATTACAGTTCCGATCTTCAAAAAAGCACAAATCACATAACAAAATTGTTTCACCACTCCTGTAGCAAAGGTCTAACAAACATCATAAAATATGTAACTGTCCTAGAAAAGCCGTTCGGAGGATAAATTGTGTGCCAACTATTATTTTCTTATTTGTTCATCACTAATTTTTAATTTAATAATATTACACAATGGATGCAGTTTTGGTCGTAATAAATTCGGGAGCCAGCAACCCACTTCGAGGATGTGAGAACAGCCGTTGGCTAATTGCGTGCTTATCCGTCGCCATCTCTGTTTCAGAACCCTGACTATAACATACTTACATACCTTTGCTCCAAATATGTCATAGTAGCTCACGTAAGATATCTGCCGTCTTGCCTACTGACATCACCGTTGATTCAGTCTTATGCATTCATCCACTGTATGTCCTCTTTCTGAGGCGCTCGTTCAACCAGTCATTTCGCTGAAACATTATTGTGTGTCTCTTTTTTTTTTAGTATTCAACACTCGCGCTTATAAGTTTAGCAAGTCCTACGCGGATGGGTAAGATCAGTACCCGGTTTTTACCACTGGGAGTTCAAATAAGCACAAATGATATGTATGAGATATTTATGAGTAAACTTGACACCACCAAGTTAATTCGTATCTCAGGCCATCCCTTTTCATACACCCATTCACCAAGTTAGCCCAAATAAGCTCATTACATTTTTGTGATATGTATAAATAATCATGTAAACTTCAGTGAAAGCTTCTTGCGATCTTGACGCAGTTTATTTCATCAGTGGCTAATAGCGTTCGAATTTTTTTTAATGGAAGGTGCAATTCCCTTTTTTTTTACTCCCACGTTGTGTACAATGACACACAAAGGAACACTCTCGGGTCAAGCTCAATCGGTTATTTGGTTTTGGAGTTCAGGGCTAATGTAAAACCAACATATATTTATGTGTATTAATCTGTTTATAAAGATGCCTTAATATTATGGTAATTTAACTTACCGCACGTTATGTAACACACAATAGCGCATGCGCACTTCGTCGTTTTGAACGAAGAAAATTAGTCACCTTCTACGTTTTACCGACAAAACTGAGTGTGTGAGAGAGTGCTTGGAAGTGTTCGGAGATCGACAACAACACCACCTGTCAGGTCCAAAACGATCATATCTTTCAAGCTGGAACCAAACATATGCATCCACAAAATTTAATTTAAGTCGGCGGCACGATATATCTACATAGAAGAGGAAGATTACGCCACTTCTGTTGCATCACAAGAAAAATTTTCGTAACCCCAACTCCAGCGTGCCTTTCTATATAAAATTATTCATTCTGGCGACCAGCGACTGTAAATAGTTACACACGAAAACGCACAAATCCTATGATAACGACAGACACTGCTGCATGATAAGTGCAGATTTAATGATGATAAATGATAATTGAAGTACGGTATAACCATTTTTTGTTGGTTTTTTGTGGTCTTAATTTTATAAGATTGCTACACATAGAACATTATTCTATATTTTAAATGGAATGGAAAAACATATAATACAAAGGTAACAAAGTAAGTAAAACCGACACATGTTTAAATGAAACAAGATACTTTTTTAGCATAGATTTAATTTTTAAATGTAAGTTCAAATTCAATACGAATACCAATCTATGAACAAGCGTATTATTGTATTTTATTAACAAAGAAATAAATCTCGTTATTATACAAAAAGAACATATGTTGCTCCAGAAAAGAGTGTCAATATGCACTATTAGTGTTTTTCAGAATAGCATTTTTTCTTTTTATATTAGAATTATTTATATCCCATTTGTTCGTTACTTTTTTCCTATATACATTAATTGTACAGAAAAACTTATGCAAAACAGAACAACATATAAAATGTAACGTACCCAAAGTTGACACAGTGCATAAGATATAAAGCTAAATTAAATTAAATAAGCATTACAATAGTTATAACCCATAAAAAATATTTAGTAAGCAGTTTTAAAGCAAGATACATTAACCAGTAATCTCAAGATATGACCAAATCTGCCTTCTGTTTTTATTTATTTGATTGAAAGAGTCGCAACATTGAAAATATTAAGAGTTGTGGCTGTCAAAAACTGTTGATTTTTGATTAATTGAAAACAGAGCCAAAAGCGCATTTTAACTGATAAACTGTTTAGAATTGTTGAATGCTAACGTAAATGGAAAACAATAATGTTCCATCGAGAGGGTCTGATATGATCAGATTCTTTATTGAGTTTTAAGCCACCCTTTAATAAATGTTAGAATCTGTAACAAAAGCGACTGCATTTGTTCGTTATATTTTTATTCTGAATTACTGAGTGTTTATGTTTAATATTACTAGCTCAGCATTTAAAGCAAAATAGTATTTTTGCAGACATCTAAACAAATATTTAATTATGTTTGTACACCTAAAATTAATAGTAGCTTAAATGAAAGACGAAACTATTTTCTTACATATTTCATATTGATACCAAGGAACATAAATGTATCTGAATGGAGAATATTTTAGCTGTTTTAACCAAGAAAATAAATTAAAAATTATTTTATAAACAGACAGGTTCACTTTTCATGTAATTTTGTTGATATCTGAGAAAATGAGAAATATATTCTTTAAATGTGTAAACACTTTTACAAAAAAAAAACATTTCATAAAATTATGTAATTAAAGTTATTTATGCACTATTAAAAGGCAACATATAATACATACATATTTTTCAAACTTATAGGTGTTTAAATAAATGTCGTTTTGGTGCACAAAGAACTTTGTTTTAATTGCTATAGGGTATTTTTGTCAATGAGTCTTAATTATTACTGTATAACTTGTTTCGTTAGATATTTCACTAAATAAAGATACAATATAGTTAAATTGCATTATTATAAAAATCAATTTAATTTTATTTTAATTCAGTTGTATTCTTGTGATCTATCAGTATTCTGTATTTAGAGACATTTGTTTGTACAGAAACGTGGGATAAAAGCTATGTAAGCTATTCCTCATAGAATGTATAATGGAACTCCTACGATATTGTGGAACAGGCGATCTTGAAAAGGATAATTTTATCACCAACTCGAACTTTATTAAAGATGTAACTCCGCAAAGTAAAGTAGAATCTTCACCCCACAATAACATACCTCTACAATCCGCTTGACGTTTTACAGACTCACCAGCAGCCGTGTTTATTAGAATTTCTTATATCTTATACATGGGTAAGAATTTACGCAGCCCTTATGTAGCTTTTCTGAAAATGTTATTGATAAACATTTTTTCGTGATTAGGCGCTTTTCTTTTTTAGTTCAGAGCACAACCTGAACTGATATCGAAAAGTTTGTGTTTCTGTTTTTAGCTTAGATACATCAGAGCTCAGAATATGTGTTTCTTTTTTGTTCAGATCATGATCAGAGGGCGATTTTAGTTTTTAGTCTATATCTATAGGTACATGTCAATAAGCGTTTTTCTTTTCTAGTTTAGAGCTGATCTCTGAACTGAGCTCGAGCATATTATTAATTGTAATTTATTAAATTGGTTAGCACAACTAGGTTCGTCCGCCATGTCAACTATTTTATTTATACTGTTTTTTTTTTCTGTCAAATGTGACTGTAAGTGTGTAATCAGATTTACACTCAGCCTGCTCAGTCAATATATTCTGAGCTCATAGAGCGCGCTCTGATCATGTTCTGAACGAAAAAAGAAACACAAATTCTGAACTTTAATATGTCTGAGCTGAAAAGAAACACGAACTTGTTGTATAACAGTTCAGGTTCAGCTCTGCTCACAATTTGTGTTTCTTTTTTGTTCAAAGGAATGATCAGAGAGCGATCTAGTACCAACTTAAAAACAGAACGGAAAGCAATTTCGAATAGTATTAACTGTCGGAACGAAATATAGAGTATGGTCCCAGAATAAATTGACTGAGCAGGTTGCTTTAAAAGCTGTTTACACACTTGCAGTCAAATTTGACAGACAAAAAAAAACAGGAGAAACAAAATAGTTGAAATAGCGGAACTGAAGGTTAACCAATTTAATAAATAACAATTAATAAATATTCAATTTATACATACACTTTATTACAAATGACATCTATGTGCTCAAGTGTGTTTCATAAATACATCAGAACGATCTGAGCACACGATCGGTTCAGAACGCGCGCTACTGCTCGAATTCAGTTCAGTGCATAGCCTTTTTGCTAAAATTGTACTGAAACGGAACTTTAGAACAACGAACTTGGAATAAAATAGAAAGAATTATGCGGCCCTCTCAGTTACAGATATAAATCCCAATGGATGCTCTTAAATTTCATAAAGAACTTAAATTGAATCTTCTACACATTTCATACAACAAATTAGTAGAAGATTGACACGGCTTTATTTCTATCTCACAGAGTGAATTAACGACGAGTTTTGGAATTCGGCATTATTTAACGGCACCGCTATAAAATCCTCGTGCATGTTATTTTTTCCAAAGACTTTACTTTTACTTTATCGTCTATCAGATTTTTTTTTTGATTTTTTTCAAGGAAAATGTATATGACAATGTTTTCATTATCTATTATTGTCAGTCAAAACAAGTCATATAATTGTTGACAAACAGACTATTTCAGGACCTACGGGCTAAGAATGTTAAAAATATTAGGTAAAAATAAAGGTAAAAAAACTTAAATTGTGTAAATTGCGTACTCTTCAACTTGTAGGTATGTCACAGAATATACAGATATCTGTGATTCTACCCGATGATAAATTTATCCACGCTTTAAGCTATTAAAGCAAAGAACAGAATGTTCTGGATTTATCGGAGGTGCACGGAATAGTAAAAGAATGAGTCCCTATATATACAGTAGTGGTCACGAATTTAGCACATCTTATCAAAGAAAACGAAAATTATGATTCTTGTTTTATTTTAAAATACCAACTTTTTCTATTCATATATTTATATAACATACATAAGTAAGCCTTCTTATTTTTATAAAACAGAATTATATATTGTACCTGCAAAAAAAGAAGAACATACTATATATTGAAACAATATATACCTTGGACATGAGTTTAGCACATTTACGGATTTGACTAGATTATATACAAAAATGATAACTTATTTAAACAACTTACCCTTATTTCTACTTTACTTTATTTAGTATTTTGTAGGAAATCCTTTATTTTTTATCACTGCAGTACATCTTCTAGGCAAGTTTTCTACCAATGCCTCGCAACGTCTCTTTGGAATGGCATACTTTGAATTTCCTTCCACAGATCGTATAAATTGTTCGGTTTTTTTTGTGTAACATGGTGTTCAACATCGTTCCAAAGGTTTTCGATCGGGTGATTGCGCAGGCCACTGCAGCACGTTAATCTTATCATTTTCTAAGGTACTCTTCACTAGCCTAGAAGCGCTGTGATTTATAATGACGTTATTATAAATGTGTTGATCCATTTTGCTATCAATTTTTATTATTGGACCAACACCATGCCAGGAAAAAGCAGCCTAGACCATCACACTTCCACCACCATGCTTAACTATTTTATGAGTGTACTTTGGGTGATGCTGCATGTTTTGAGGACGCCCATACATATTTTTTCCCATCTGATCCTAACCTACAGAATTTGAATTCATCGCTCCAAAGTACATTTTTTCCAAAAACTTAGTGGCTTGGCAAGGTGGTGTTTAGCGAAGTCAATCCTGGCCCTCAAATTTTTTTTGATACAAGCGGTTTTCGTTGTGCTATGCATCCACGTAATTTTTTTTCATTAAGTCGGCGCCTTATGGTCCTCGACGAAACATTGATACCATATTCAGATGACAGTTCGTTTTGTATGGTGCTGGAGCTTTTAAAAGGATCTTTAGCTGAAGTCCGATGAATTATTTGGTCTTCCTTTGGTGTCGTTTTCTTAGCTCGAGGAACTTGTTTCACATTTTTAGTGACCCCATAAGTTTCAATATGATATAAAACATTGTATACCATCTTCCTTGAACACTGCAATAGTTCCGAAATTTCTGCAACCTTCCGGCCTTTAGCTTTCATTTGCGAAATAAGAGCTCTTTTTTCCTCTGAACACCATCGCCCTTTTGCCATACCTAATAACACTTGATAAACTTGAAACTTATCACAAGGAAATGCATAAATACCTGATAATTTATTCCGTTTAATTAAAAAAAAAGCAAATATAAGAGCAAGTTAATATTGTGCTGAAATCGTGTCCAGAATAAAACTGACTGCAGTAACAGAAATAACGAATTTTACAAAACTAAAGTAGAATGGTATCGGAAAAATAACGGAATTTGGTTTGAGTGATTACTATCAACAGTTGAGAAAAGAGAATACAGAAAATTTGAAAACACACAAAACGGTGTGATGTGTGCTAAATTCGTGACCACTACGGTATATGTATGTAGGTATATTTCGTTTAAAAATGTAAACCACTGGTACATATGGATAATATGCATTTTGACAACTGATAGATATTATTAAGGAAACAGCTACAAAAATATTAACATGTATTTAACAAAACAAATTAATTAATACCCTGCTAAGAGTCAAACAAATAATCACACATACATAGTACTAACTGTGAAGTAAAAGGCTAAAATACGAAATGTATTCACAAAAACATATTGATTAATAGCTGACTCATATGGAACATGGCACGTCTGCAAAATCGTGCGAATAAGAAAACGTCATACAAAATTTTTCCAATATTCAAAATTAGATAATTAGGAACTATGAACATGTATTTATTTAACTGAGTATACTTTAGAATAGAGAACACGATGTTGGTTAATTTTTGTATAAATCAACTTTATCAAGCTCAACGAGTTAATTATTCTATCTTTCGTTTCCATTTTGACTTGGGTATATAACGTAAATAATATGTGCGTGAATTTTTAATCCTTTTCCATACATACATTAATGTAGATGGAAACTATTCATTCCATTACAAAGCTCAAATGGACTTAGCAACGCAACGGTACGGAACTAACAATGTACAAATACAAAGCTTTAAGGGTAGAGACAAATCATTTAAATCTCATCATAGTATTTGCAATGACAAGTAAGTGACTATTGCGCTTGCCTCCCCCAACACCAATGTATACCATTTATGTCAATTCCTGGAAATTTTACTCAACACAGGGCACAGCAAGTTTTGTTTTTTCTTCTTTGATGTTTCGTGCTTTCGGATACCGGAGTCGGGAGTAATATAAAACCGATTTTTTTAGTTTTCGTTAAAAAAAATATATCTTCCAAATACTATTATTTAAAATCAAATAATATATGGTATAAATACCTATTCACTGCATGAATATATGAGTATATGTTTATACAATATATTGCTTAGATTTAATAAGGAAAAATTCGTTTGTGGTTCAACGGGTGAAAAATCGATATATAAATACAAATAAAATAAATAAAACGGAAACAAGGATTGGATTTAAATGTAAAAAGTCTAAGATCGAAGTTAAAACCAAATTTTCAGTGGAGTGTAATTATTACTACTATCTTCTACGCGGATACTCAAAGACGAAACATTCTATAAGTCGAGTTTGAAAGCGAAGTCTATATCTTTACTGAAAATATATTTTCTAATTCTATCGCCCTTGTTACATAAATTTTGTAATAGAGAGTCACAGTAACCTCAAGCTTAACTTAATAGTGTGTACTAGATTCACAATATCCAGACGGGGTAAAACCGAATGGAAAAAGCTGCTTTGGAGCTTATACCTTTTTCTCCAATTTTAACAATTTACTATGTGTGAGCGAAGAGATAAGAATGTACGTTTCCAAGAGCTCAAATACTGCCGAGAAAATAACCCAAAATATATCGATTTAGTTGTTATACTATTATGTTCTTTCCTGTGTTTTTCGTTGCTTTGGCTGTCGTTATTGTGCCCGTTGTATAGTGATTGAACTCAGCGACAAAAACAAAAATACATACGTATATATAGACTATACACTAACATATTCCGTGTATATTATCGGAGAAAAAAATAGATTTGAAAATTGCAAACAATTGGGAAACATACCGTACGTGTACATTTTTCTAGAATTTTTTTTATCCATTTTGTGTTTATTTTAATTATAAATAAATTAAATTATGCATTTTATTATCCGTTTTTTAAAAAATTTGTGCCAAAAATTACAATTATGCCATTAAAGTGTAAGCAATGTTGATTCAAAATTGATTGCAAGAGAAATTCTTTGTTAAAAAGAACAACTCTTGATAAAACCGGTGAATACCCAAAGCGAGCACCCCTTTCCTAGGTGAAAAATTTCTGCTGAATAAGTGTTTATGGTAGTCAACATATATTGAAGTTGCATATGAAGGAGAGTGACGCCTAACCTCTGTTTAGTAGGATCCAGGTAAGCCTTCTAAAATAATTGTTTTATATCGATAATGACATAAACTTTTCTGTAAATCGATATTATAATTAAGAGTGAAACAAAATTCTTAAAGAACACAATGATGTGACAGCTTTTTAATATTTGTTATTTTTTAATTGAACTATGGAGTTTTTCATTCAATTTCCTTGTGAGTACGTTTAAAACACCAATTTTATTATCTGCCATCACCTTACCAGCACCAGGGCACTAACGGTAAATGGTAATATACAAAGGTATTTAGATAGGATCAATAAAAAAATTGCAGGAGTAGCACGAGCACAAACTACTAACGTATGTACTACATACTACCTCCTAATTAGTGTCTGAGTACGAACCTGATTAAAGTCTATATATCGATTGCGATGGCAGTGAGTCATAAACTTTAACAGATGACGATATTGACATGCTATCGACTGATTCTTCTTAAAATCACTTGAAAATATATTTAAGGTATAGAGAAAGAAGGTTTTTTTTTTAATCTAGCGGTCACTTAAACTTGAAGAGAGTTTTTTGCCTTTCTTATTTATGATTTCAAATATGAAAGCATTTTTGAGATGTTAAATTGGAATAAAATTTCATAGGACACCTAATGCCATTAAATACATAAATTTCATCTAAGAATGCATACCTCTACTCTATATTCGGTGTATGTCCCTGCACTAGGGCTGAAGTTTACTTTTGAAGCTTAAATTTTAAAAAGGACATGAAAATAGCTCAAGGGAAATTTAGTAATTCAGGGGGATAGTAAAATAAAAGCATACCATAAACTGCATGAAAGGTAGTTTATTGTTAACATATAGTTGTTTTTTTTTTTAAAGAGGATTCCAAATTCTGGAGCACTTAGACGAGTCTTAGTTTTGTGTAGAGGAATATGAACACTTATATTGCTTGGTATTTTTTTGTACGGTGGCAAAGCATTGCTGCCCCCGGAAGGGGTACAGTGTGTGTCTGTGTGTGTGTGGGGGACTCCATAACTTCACTATTGCCACCCAATTGTTAACTGGTCATTGCAAGACACAACACAAATTATTAGCTGAGCAATGCATTAAATAATCAATATATTTATAACAGTTAACATATTAAAAAAATATATTTATGATTAATAATTTATTTTACAAAATCCAGCACCATAATTTACCCTCACTAAATATCTGCTTACGGTTAAATCAATGCTCAACTTGGGCGCCCCATTGCTCACCCCGAAGCCCGAACACACGGACTAGCTTAGTGCTATCAAACTTAGACTCGACTTTTACGCAAAAGTCGAAAATAAATAAAATTGCGTGCTCCAGCCTCCACTGCATGCAAGTCATGCAAAACTGGTTTTGTATGGGAGGACTACTGACCGAACTACTTGACCGACATAGTCCAAATTTAATATAAACCTGACGACGATAAAAGTAAGTCCTCTCACAAAATTACACTTGCCTAGGTCGATTTGTTTTGACAATATCCTGTTTCAACCGACAGAGATAAACATGGGTCTAATATTGATTTTGTATGGGAGGTACCCGAACTACTTGATAGGCTATCTTTGATGTAAAACGTAAACCACTCTAATTTCCTGTCATCCTTAAATTTAGAGATGTTAGCTTTTTAGTAGAACTACTGGTGGGTTTTCGTTCACCTGTAACACTAGAAAATTGTATTATACTTGACCCTTTAGAGTGGATTTAAGACAGATAATGGTATAACCACCATCTATATTTAAGTACTTGTGAGATGTTCTTATTGCTAATTGTTTTTCTTATTTTGGGCATAACTGTAGCCTTAGGCCAATCTAATTACTTATACAATAGGCAAATACATTGTTTGATGATACGACGTTAAAGTTGGCAACTAAAAACCCTGGTCCATGCAAATGAGTAATATTAAAATAGTTCTCAGTGTGGTTTAGGGTTGTAACAGCTACATATGACATCAGAATTCAAGATGCCTTGGAGTTTATAACACAAAAGGGACGTGTCCCAATTCACGTCATGACATAATTCCTCCACAGACTGACATCATACAGACATGCGCAATATATAAAAACAAAGGCGTTATCAGTATATCACAGCATGTAGTACTCACATATAGTGTTATACTTTTTTTTTCACTTCCACGTGCTGACCTCGTGTGCCCCTATTGTGTTTTGCAATTTCTTGGAAGCAACAACAATTTCACCTCAATTCGTATCCATTCTTATAATGCTGTCATAGAGTGGTAAGCTTTGCTAAGAAAAGCGAAGGTATTTCGATACAAAAATGCTCTGATATTATTTTTAGATTAATACAATTTTACGATCCCTTCCCACTGATTTGAATTTATTGAACCTTTTCGAATATTCACTAACATTCTAAAAAAAATCGATGAACTTTGTATATAATTTAAATACGTACAAGTAAGTTAATGATAAAAATTGAAGAAAAAACCATACATAAGGGGAAGTGCGAGCATGAGCTTGTTGTTAATATAGTAACGTTATTTGATTATTATACTTTTACAAAAGTATATCATAATTTCTAACTCACCTTTATTTATTAGCGCAACTAAAACTAAAAAAAGTTTTAAGATATTTGCATGAAAAGCCCAGACCAAATATTATTTTATTAAACATTCTATATTTCGAAACGAGTACTATAACTTTGGTCCCGCAAAGTAATAACAAGTTCTTGTAGAAGGACAGAATACAAACACTTATTCCTATGGTAAAGAGCGGGATCTATTTTCCCAATTAAAGCGAAAGGGACGATAAACGATAACACTTACAATAAAAAAATATACCAGTTTTGAAAGTCGGAAATCTGTTCGTTCGCATTGATATTTCTATCAATAGTGTTTGATAATGTTACTTCTAAAATAAACATTTTGAAACGGTTGTATAGAGTCTGTGGCAGCTATAAGAATTAATTTACAAACTTTTGAATTTCGTTGTGTTTGTCATTTTCCAATTTGTATTATTATTATATTAATAAAAAATATAACGGCAATGTAACACAACACAATTTTGCAGCCCAATATAATTTATTAGTTTGTGGGCTAGGTAGCCTTTTCTTACCTCGCGCTGGCATAGTGTGTAAAGTATTTCCAGTGCGGGCCACTAATAGACGTACAAACATTGCTGTGTTATATATATGAAAGTGCCTAGTCGACTAAATGGCCTGATCTGACTAGCAGTCACCACACCACAAACCACCAACATCAATCATACTTCTTATTCTTCAGAATTGTTCCGTTACATTCATTCGGGTGACGTCACATGCAAAAAAGTTTTAAATGTAGAAAGTCTATGATGTAATATGTAAGATAAATTGACATTTATATTCGGGCTTAGGTTTTGGTTATCAAACAAGAAAGAGCTTTCGTTCAGTTCTCTTTAGCTTTAAGATTGCTTCGATTCAATTCTCGCTTACGCGCAATGACCCCCTCTCTTCCTATGTTAAATAAAAAAAATAGGAATTTACCCAACCTAAACCCTAATATAAAAATCATGTTGTAGGTCATGGCAAGACAACATTTGTAAAAAGTTGTATAATGATTTATATAGCGATTGTTTTAAGAGATGTCTTACATATATTCTTTTATCGCGCTAAGAGAGGAGAAAAAGGAGCAAATTTTAAGATACGTTAACGTTAGAATGGTTGGTCCTGCTCGAACTTTCAGTTGTCTCTATAGAAGATATTTGTTCAGGACATGCGCATATCAAGTAAATTAAGTTCATTTCTTTGTAATTTTACCCACAGATGATATATCTCATTTCCATCTGTGTTGTCTGGTGTGGTGTAAGCAGTAGTCAGTTTTCGGATTATCGCTTTGCTCTCTAGAAGTCAGAACTGTCCTTTCACCCTAAAAGGGTTGACTGCAGAATAATCTCTTACCATTTGAATTATCGTCAGCGTTAAAAGGAAGTACATATTCTGCTTTTGTGTTAAATTGTCTCAATAGTAAATCAACACTTTTTTGGAGGGCGGGCCGGGTGAGTTCATGACAGAACTACGTGCAAATGAATACTTACAAGGCCAGTAGAATATGTGAGTGTAGATTCGTTTGCATAAAAAGTGTTAATTTGCACGTTAAAGAATATCCTAAAGGGGAAAAAAAAATAGTAAGTTATCATGCTTACGAGTATGTATGTCATCAAACATTTGACATAACATCAATCCCGTTTATAAAAAAAAACAGTAATTAGGTTAATATCACACTACCAGATTTTGGTATGAGAATAAGTTTCCCATTTAATTTTAGGCACAATAAAATCGTATGCTCATTTAATATTTTATGTGGACTCTAGTCTTGTTCATGAAATTTGGTAAAAACGAGTGATATGGAAAAATTCTTTAGGTTTTTATCCGTAGCTCCTAAACTAAATACCATATTTTACTAAAAGCGGTTTGCAACTAAATAAAGCCACTTTTTTTACGATCAAAGAACCCACACACAAAATTTTGATTTGGCATGCCAAATTCCTAAATTTACAAGCAAAATCACTATGCTTCGTAGCAAGTTGTTGTGCAAAAGTATACAGTACTGAAAACCTCATCAGTCAGACCAGGGGGGTGTTTTTTATTTATATAACTAATCATTTTCTATGCTTACAGTTTTTTGATCATTCGATACCTCCTTACTATTAAAGCCCACAAAACAAAATGTTTTAACAAAAAAATAAAAGCTCAGAAAATAAAATAACTTCTGTAAACGAATACTATGTTTACTGTTACAATTTGGGTACCACTGCAAGCCAGCAATTCTGATTCTGAAATAAGTTGCTCTATTGCCTTGTCAGGTAATATCAACAGACCAACGCGATAGCATATATTATGTACTTATCTTATTAGGAAGACGTCTCATTCAGCAGTACATAGCTTTAGGCAACGGTTTATTTTACAATTTGTCTTTCATGGAATATGTGCGAAAGATTTCCAATGTCCCACCTGTAGCGCACGTCTGAAGAAAACGTTACTGCTATCTACACAAAGCAGAATCGGGCAGGCTTTGATTTGTCGATTTAAAAGACGACTATTTCAAGAATAGTCGAAAGAAGTTTACCGTGCTCCTTTACCAACATATACATAAGTTATACTATATATTTTTACCACTTGGTGTATTCTAAATACAGTATTGCTCGAATGAAAACGTCTTTTAATACCATTAATATTCTCATTACTAAGTTAAATACTCATCGACATTTAGAAAAACTCTTGACAGTAGTGCTTTGGTGTAAAATATTTACCACAACATGTAATTCATATGATTCATATAATATAGTACCATCAAATTATGATCAAAATGAAAGCCCCACAGATTTATTTTTATTCGATTTATTTATTTATTTTAAGTGTCTATGATGGGAACTGCATGTTGTCATTTTTAAAAAATCATCTACAGTTAATTAAAGAAAAGCAAATACCTGTAAACATTCCCACAATCCTAAAAGGCTAAAGACATAGAGTCTCAAATTTGGCGAGTTTTTTTAAACGCATTCTTAATGTTGATAATATTTATTTATAATGCATACTTTAAAGAAGTTTAACTTGTAACATTAAACAAGTAAATCAAATTATCGGCCTATAACATTAAATTGAGGTAAGTTCTTGCGAGTTAGAATGAACAATTCACTCGAGGAAAACTTTTTCAAGCTGATTGTTACTGAAAGTAGCAGTAAAAAGCAGAATTTGCAACAATCTGTAAACGGCAGTAGGTACTTATTTTTTTTTAACTGCATATATCTAACGTGATTTTTTTACGAATGCAATAGTTAATATTTAAGGCAGCTAGCCGATGTATGTGGGAACTTGCTTATTAACCCAGTATTCTCATATCCTAGTGGGACATTTCTGAATTTGGACTAGAACGTTTAGCCATCTGCTTTCATTTACTCATATCATATCATATCATATCAGTCGATTTATTATGTTCGAATGAACACATGCTTCAAAAATATGAGTAAAGTTGAGGTACACTCCATAAGTATATAAATATAGTTATGGCGCAAACGGTTTGTATAGAACTATAGACATAGCTTCTCGCAACCATTTGTTGGTGTGCCTTACAATTTTTACCCGAGTCAGAACTGGTGAATTGAAAAGCTTCTTCAAGACAGATATTCTCTCAGACCTTTTTTATCCGCATTTTTGTTGAAATTTCTAAGGATTGAGGAAGATGCATGCAACCGGTCAAACTTTTAATTAAAAAATGATGGCGACTTATTCGTGGTTGGAACAAAAAGTTCAAATTACCCAAAACCTCGAATCACTTGAGAAGCAAATAAATGTTTTTTTTTTTAAAAATCTGCATGCATGTATGTATCAAAAAAGAAAAAAAATACTTTTTTTTTGTGAAATCATCTATTTTTACTCACATTTAAAGTACATGTGACACAAGCACACGGATTATTTTAAACGTTTTTGAATCCGTCTGATGTGTAGGAAGACCTTCCCCTCATTGACCTCAGCCAGAAAACACATTTTCTTGTTCCTTATAATAACTAAAACAAGTGATGCCTTCTTAAGCTTTATCAAATAGGTATATGTGTTCTAATGAACTAAAAAGTGTAGCTGTTACAAAAAAGAGGTCTACTCACTACTCCGTTCCACTTCCTTTGCGCAGGATTCTCTATAACTTTCGGGGTGGATTATGGTTAAAGAGTTCAATTCGCTCTCACGATATACTTGAAAAAAAAAAGAAATAAGCAATTTGAGCGTGACAGTAAGAGAAGACTTTAACATAAACACGATATTGCTTGTATACAAATTTTCTATTTTTAAGCGATTTTCATAAAAAAAAAAGTGTTTCCATATGAACCAAAAGCATAAGGTTTAGAGAAGTACAACTTGCGAGAGAAAATTTTCTTTTTAAGTAGGAGACTGAAAATGTATTGAAATTTATTTAAGTAATTTGTTGGTTATCGGGAGGTGGAAGTATAATAAAAATGGTGTTTGATTCTCCTTTTAGCTTTTCTGTATTCTCAATATCTCTCTCTATTCGTCCAGTATTCAACCACCCGAGAATTAAATTCCACTGTCGCGCAGAGCAATAGGAAGACAAAAAGTTTACGGCAGAAAAATTGCAGTAGGTTGTGGTCGCTCTTCGGTCTTTCTCGCGTCATTTCGGGTGCCCGGACTTACATTTGGCAAACGAGGAGATATCGTCGGGTTTTTCATGAAGCGGGTCGTATCCTGTTTTTTTTTTTTTTGTGTTATGTTGTGTGCTTTAGTTTTTATTAAATATAAGTAAGCAGAACACACTACAAACAAAAAATGTTTTTGTATTATTTTTATTAACGCATCATTGATAATCAAAATAAGTAAAAAGACTTATTTCGAAATTTAATTTTATCTATAGTTTTATTCATAATTTATTCATCTCCCATTCAACCCTGCTGGCTGCTGTATAAAATGTATCTACTTTGAACAAATGTAACCTTTTTAACTACAAATTTGCCCAAGTGTTTGTTCTGTGCAGCGATTATTTGTGTTTATGAGATTGCGTGTGTATGTTGTGCGTGTGATGTAAGTGTATATGACAATCTGCTATAGCCACGTTTTACTCGGTTGTCAGGTCAGATGCCGTAAATTACAGTAAAAAAAAACTGCAAATTATTTGAAATTACTGTTACATATACCCCTATATTTTTCATAATGACTTCCATATTTTTAAAAATTAAAAAACCAAGCAATTTTAATTTTGTTTTCATATACCAACTCACCTCAGGAGAGGTTCAATGCCTTTTTCTCCTTTTAACAAGCTTACGACTAAGCGAATAAAATTAGAAGGTTCAAACTTCAATAATTTAATATTTTATGCGTATTTTTATAAATATGTACCTATTGGGACAAATTAATAAGGATATGATACAAAACATGTATACTTATTTTATCTCTCTGTTATATATGAGTATATTATATGCTATGGTTTACCAAGTATGATGTTGTGCTATTGCTATATATATATATATATATATATTTATTTATATTTTTAGCTCACTGTAGTGTATGTGAGCCTTTTTGGGTGTGCTTTATATGGTACTCTAATACAACGAAAAGATAACGAATATCCTTATTATCCTTTCATGTATCGAAATGAAACTGGCGACACTCGTAGCATTTTCTTTTTGCCTATAGCCTTTCATGCTAATCGCAAGTTTGACTCTGTTTTTGTACGGTTGCTTCTCTACTTATCTACTAAATGACGATGGTAATGATAATGATTATGACTTCGACAATGACTGTATTAAAGAAGGTGAAGGTTGTGAAACATAGGAGAACAACGGACATGTTTAAGCGTACTACTGATATATTTCCTGGTTTTTGTGGTGCTCCTGATCTAATACTAGTAAGTTTCTCCATCGGCGTGCCATTTACTTGAAATCCCTTGATTTCACACTCCTTGTAGGGGTTTAAGTTAAAATAAGGCACAATAAGAGGCACTTGCAGTGATTGTGGAGTCAGCACTTATAGCTATAAATTCGCGCGTTGATTTTTCCATACATGATATGCACTACGAGTTTGTTTTTAAAGTATGTCTTCAAATCTTTGGAGTATTTACGATAATATAGAAAACACAACACTTATTTACACTTACAAATTTTAAATTATTTAAAATTTTTCCATAAAAGTCTTTGCAAATAACTTATTTCTGTTAAATCGGTTAACATCATTACCGGAATTGAATTCAAATTAGTTTATGTTTTATTTTATTTCGTGCTTTATCGACTATTCTATTCTATTCTATTTTGTTTTTAAACGAAGCGGGCTTAATAAGTATTAGTTTTCTACTTTGCAAAAATGACATCAACACCCCTTCATCATCTGCAAGAGTACATTCTCCTGGGGATCGCTTACTGAAACACAAATGGGACATTTTACAAAGTCTTAGTCATCATGATATGACATGCCTTTCTCTACGCTTCTTGAAGCTTTTCTCTGACCTGATATGAATACTCGACAAATAAGCCGGTAATTAACACGCAGTTTTTGTGGTGCTCGATACTCTAGTTTCAGTTATACTTTGAACTCTCAATCTTCCGGTTGCCTTAACAAAAAAAAAATAGAATAAACCTATTTAACATCAGTAATAGAATAGCAAAAGAAAAAAAACCTTGGTTTTGTTGGTTAAAATTGTGGTCCGGCAAATAAATGTATAAACAAAAAGCAAGTACAGTATAAACAAAATTACTGCCCTTACTTTGGCTTATTTTTACTGGGCTATAAGGTTTATATTCTTTTTGTTTTGTATACCGCCACCGCAATAAAAAAACAGAATCGGAAATCTTTCAACTTAATAGTATTCATAAAAATGTTATTTGATTTGAGTGGTACTATTGATTTCGTGCCATACGTTTAATAGAACTTAGGGATTAGGTTAGAATGGAATTGTTATTCAGCACAAATATTTTCAGAAAATTTTGCAAAAACTATAGTCTGGAAATATATTTCTTGCTGTTGTGTCTGCTTTGTATATTAAAAACTAAAACCTATAGAATTGTTGCTTTTCTACAAACTTGCATTAACTATAAATGTTTCACCTACACATTCACCTTAAAATATATGTAATTTATTATTTATTTATTAAATACTTTGTTCATAATTTCTAAATTACAGATTATAAGTTAAATGTTATGGCACGTACATGTAGTACTTTGATGAGCCCAAGTTTCTAAATACATGAAACAGCTCTATTCTTTGATTTGCGATTTTGTATTTAATTACTAATGGATGGTTTCAAAATAGTTTCGTTTTCATTACTTGTGTGATATTTTATTTTTGCAACGAATAAAATGGACCAACATTTCTCTATCGAGTGCAAACGTCTGAATTGAGAGACTTTCTCAGTGATTTTGGTAGAAATTTGCAACGGATAAAGCAATGAAAATAATTTAAAGACCTTAATTATATTTTTCAAATACGCGGAATATATTCTTTTAAAAACCATGATTTATTATTATATTTTTATTTTTAAATGCAAAATCTGAATATACCGGAAATAATTCCTAAGATTCCAGAGTCATTCAGATACATGCCAGAGTCGTTCAGATATATTTACAACAGATAGAAAACTAGGTATTTAAGGTGCACAGAACTCAAAAAGTAGCAGAAACATAATGTAATATTTTGGTAGGCAAATATTTAGTATTATAAAAAGTAATATATCTAAAATGACATGAAAAAGGTCCCACTTCGGATTTATTTCATACTCTCCGCTATTTGCTTGAATAATACAATATACTCATTTTTTTGATAGTTCAATCTTGCCATAAAAGTAAAAGCCCACAGTGTAGGTACATCGCATATGATCGAATTTTACCTGCATAAACCTCCTGTATTTTGATTGTTACTAACAAATTAGGGTTATTGGTCGACGTTATATTAATTTTTCTTTTTTGGTGGACTAACTGTGGCTCAATTCTCTTCTCTCTTTTACCAATGCCAACTGCTTGGTTTTACAGTATTTTTATAAAAAAATTTGAGCACGTTAAACTTATTTTATTTTGTCTATACCTTTATTTCAGATTGTAACTTTGCCATCATAAATACTTAATACAAATCACGTAGTAAATGAAACGGTGATCTCGTACGAATATCTGTTCCAAAATTGGTTTGGTAAGTAATAACATAAATTAATTCTAATTTTTAGTAATTAATAATATTATTATATATAGTGCTAAAAGACTTGCTTAAAATATTAGTTAATTTATTTATTGTGGAAATTTTTACTAGCCATCAAACCTGATAAATACCAAAGGAGGGGAACTGGTATTAAGCATTTTTTAGGCTTGCGGTTTCGTAAGCAAAATTAATTATTTTCACACAGAGCTGCCAAATTTTGAACTAAGTTCTTACCATTATTCCATTTTAACTCCATTAGTGACACCAGTCACTAAATTTGTATATTTTTGAAAATCTGTTCGCTCTTAACTAACATGGCGCAGCGGCTCACTCGTTTCTATATACTAACGACTCTTCTTTCCACTTACACAACCTGTAGAAACACAATATGATTAAATCAATTGTCAATTGATATATTAAGAGCAATGTGCTTACATCATTTAATTCATCGTCATTTACCTTTAAGTAATTAATGCATTGAAATAATTCTGTTTCTTATATTTATGTAATAAATACATAAATATTTTGTACGTACAAATACTTATAATCATTTACCTTAAGGTTTCGTTCATTCCTCGTGAACGGAGATGGGAGACCTAAGACTTTTCGCTAAGTACATCCCTACGATAAATTAATCTCTACATTCTGATTATAAAATCATTAAAAAAAATTGTGGAAAATAATGAAGCGTATATTACAAAACCACAAAAGGGATACAAACAGAATATGGATCATTTCGAGCAGTAGCATCTATTGTTTATTCTTGGCTGCAAAAATTAAATTCAAACCATCACAGCTTTAAATAAGCAAATGGTAATAAAATTGGGAAAATATCTTAAAATCTGAATCGTTAATTTAACATTGCAACAAATTATACAATGCATCGTATGTTGATATAGCTAATCGGACAATTCGGTTCCATTAAAGCTAAGAGCCCCTTACGTTGCTACTTATGAATACGAAACACACTCCAATAAAACAATTGCGTACTATAGTGAAGCCAACAAATTATCAATCTCTGCTTACGACATTACCCCCTAATTCGAATACGTCAGCTACTCCGCTATACCTACCCCACTTCAAACATCTTTACCATCAGTTGTGGCAGCTAATACCTTTGTCACCAACATTTGCAATTGTTATCTACGGTTATAATGTTTTTCAACCTTGATGGGTTCGGCAATCTTATATGATTATTTTGCTACTGACGGCATCATAGAATACTTTACGACTATTACCGCACACCTAATTTCTAATGAAATATTCTCTATTTTTGTTTAGGGGTTTCTGTTCCTGCTCGCAACCGTGGTCGTGACTTGTTAGAGTACGGCTGTCATCAATGACGTTTGAAATACCATGAATTTTGTCTTTTCAAATTGTTATCAGTTAAAAAAAAATGTAAAAATGTCTGACGTTAGACTTTTTGTTATCTTGACTCTTGGCTTTTGCAATTCCCGTACACGTTGTTACCTATTGTTACAATTTGTATGTACTTCGTTTAAGAGATTTTAACATTATATTTTTAATAATGTCTAGCTCCTAAAGAAATTATTCGATGAATTTTTTTTTGACGAATAGAAGAGACCAATTCTTTGTTGCCCACGTATCTGATCGGCCGAGTTGAACCCTCGCTTAGTGCCCAGTGCCTATTAGGATATTAGGCCTTTTTTATTATGCTCACATGATCTGTATAGATCATTGATTTTCACGGCTTACAACAACAGTACAAGATCCAACTTTTGTTGTATACCATGGAAATCAATGATCTATACAGATCATGTGAGCATAATAAAAAAGGCCTATTATATGCTGACTGGTTCTTGTAGACGGGGTAATTAGTTTTGAGATTTAAGTTAAATATTTGTTTGAATCTTTAGGAGCATTTTTGTCTATATATATAGAGTCTTTATATATCCCAGAGACTAAATCATATAATAATAAGTATATATTTAGAATTGAATTCATGGCTGCGGTTATTCGCAACCGATAAAACAAATCAAGAAATTCGTAATTTTCTGATTTATGCGTACGATTATCGATGTGAAAAATGGTGACGGGTAATTATAATAGGTATTTTGTATGCATCAAGGTATTCGTTTAAGCTTATATACGAAAAGAGAGAGATTCTTCTAAAAACCTAACAAACATCAGCGGTGATTTATTTTCCGATTCAGAATTTATCCTGTATTTTGGTGTTAATGAGTAAATTGTGACTTAAGTATGTTTAGAAGCTTAACTTTAGATTATAGATATATTTTTAATTTGCATGTTTTAATGTATAGCTGGTAGACACAAAACAGTTATTCTTAGACCAACTCATTATTTTTATAACAAAAAAATCACTAATGTAAGCTTATTGATGCATCATGACTCCAATTGTGGGGATGTGAATGTTTCTCCATATTACAATCATTGAATTCACATAGAGGAAATATTTTCCCATTATTCCATCGCATTTTACTATATATGAATGAAGGAATGTTGTAATCTCAATTAAAATATTTAAAACTCAATCATCGACTGTATTTATTTACTAGGTTTATCCATGTGTGTCTCCTTGTTGTTTTTGCATGGGATATCCATCATTTCACGTAGCAGCGTATCAACCCTAAAACAAACTGGAATTGTAGTCTGTGTGCGATTTAACCTTCTTCTGACGGATGTAATCCTGATAAGAACTTGATATAACTCATTCTGCAGTATCTGAAATATATTCTTTTTCTATACGTATGTCTACACGAGTGTTCTACGAAAAGTTATATCTGATGTAGATTATGCGAATTATCACATAAACAAATAAGACGATCATTTATAAATTTGGTTTCAGTAGTTTAACGCTCTTCGAAGGCTTCGGTTTAATTGCTCTGATGAAAGTCACATCAAACCTGACTTAAAAAGAAAATATCCCCGTTATTGTTGTGGATAATTTGTTCAGTGATATTCTGGAATAGTAGTTTTTTTTACTACTTTTGTTTGGTGGACGTAAAAAGTGAGTATTATCGTTTTCTTTTGAATTAGTAGTCTAACGGCTGTTTAGAGATGAAGTATATTACTTAGAACATGGTCCTTGTAAGCGGAAGCATACATGTTAAAATGTTCCAAGGAAATAATAAGAATTCGCAATTAAATAATTTCAAGCTTTAAATAAAAAAAATTCAACCTTAATTATGATCACAAGAGTATTTCTAACCGGACATTTGTTTAAGCAACTTTTTGAACAATTCGTAATTTTTTATGGCCGTAATTGCGGTTTCCTTAATAATTTAACAATTTCCAAATTTCTCCTCAAATACAGTTCCTAAAATTTGGGGAATACACAGTTGCCTTTTTTAACAGTCTTTATATACACTATACCTAATGTTAATGCCCATACAACGGTTTCAGATAATTTGAATTGTCTTGTTGTATTGCTTACTTATATTGCCAGTTAAATTTTTTTTTAAATGAGATGAAACTAAGATTTCGTTTTCATTTGTACATTTGAAAACCCACTCAATAATGTATTACCTACTCGTAAGTGTAGGTCATGCAAATGGATGGAAATTACATTTTATGATCGTACATGAGAGGATGGGCTTAACTTAATAACATTTAACTGATTAATGATAATATTTTTACCAAATCAAGAACAATCTCACAGTTATCCCAATAGAGGCAGAGTCCGAAGAGCCCACAGACATAAAATTGTATATTGTATATTTAATTAATTTACTCATTCACACCGGTTTAATGCCCTAACTTATGAAAAGCGATATAGTCTAGCTCATCTAAGATATAGGTAGTTACAAAAAGTTGTTCAATCTGATTACTAAGCCTTTGCGTTTTGTTGTGCCTGTGACGCTTTGATAAGTATTTATTATCTATATAAACGACGCCTTTCAGATAATACCGCTTATAAGCAGTAAGGGATTATGGCATATTAAATAATGTATAAAGAGAACATTACTGCTGTGACTATATATGGTGTTTACTTTTAAGGATATAATTATATAAAACCAAAATGAGCCAAGGAGGACTTACTCTGCAATTAATGAAGTTATGACAATTTCCAATATAGAATGTGTGTTTAGCAATCATTCAAATACAGAAATAACAAACAGTCTCGTATGAAACAATCACAAGAAATTAAGTATTAACCGCTATTATTAGTTGTGATATACATGTACTCTTGTTAATGTTCTTTTCTTCTCCTAACCAGTGTCTTACTGAAAAGCTGTATTGACATTATTATTTTTTTTCTTAAACGGTTTAATATATTAATAGGTATTAAATCAGAAATGGTTTCAAAAACAGACGCAAAAATTATCCTCGCAGTGACACATATAGTTTGTCATTAAAAAAAAAACAGTGCCAACACCTACAAATCGTTGTTGCCGAAAATCGTATGCTATAAGGTATTCGTATCTTAGCAAAGCATTGATTTGTTGTATCAGTTTGAATTGTTACATTAAAAGTTCTTAAAAGTGGAACCTAAAAATGTGCGAAGACTGTTTGAGTTATTTTCGTCACTTGAGAATTTAACTCTGAAGGTTATCCTATATCCTATCCTATAGGATTACAAAACGGTGATAGTTGGACAATGACGAATCAAAACAGTTTTTCAAGTTAATGACATAGATACCTTTTCATTAACTAACTTGCAACTGATAAACTTATCTCGTTCACTGCGGAACATAAAATCTTTTATTATCTTCGCGTTATTATTTGCATTGCCGCATGATAACCTACTTCACTGTCACAGAAAGTCAACGTAAAACACAAATTAACTTGCAATAACGGTTAGATCAGATACTGTAAACATCCGCATTGATGTGAGTTTTTACTTGTGTGGAGCGCTGGTAAAATTTTTCAATATATATGAATATTCTTCGTAAAATGTTTATTTAACGAAGACCCATAGTTCAAGACAGTAAAGCGAATGAACACTAATTCTTTGGGTCGTAGAGTCTTCGAGTTTAACCTAGACCGGAGGGATAATTTCAGCTTTTGTTGGCGCGTACAAGAAAAAGTGGACCTCAGCCGACTTATTAATTTCTAATTTTTCTGTTGTCAAACATATAGGTAGATATCATGTTTTCTTTGCTTGAAATTATCCACTTCAGCATAATTTTGCCACGGAACAGAGAACTGCAAAACGGAAAACTATTTAGTTTGTTTAGGTTTTATGACTACCGACAGAGACAATATTATTTATTGTAATTTGTCAACATTGCCGTTAATGCCGTTTTTAATTGTTGAACAATCGTACCTTTTTACAAAACAGTCCAAAGCAAAATCGCTGACGAATATTAAAGAAAGAATAGCAGGCAAAAGTCAAAGAAAAATCCATAGGCTAACATCGAGAGAAATTCGTAAGCGAAAGTGGAAGCAGTTGTTTGAAGTCGGTACGAATTTACAACTATTTTCATATCATGGTCGGTTGTGACCAAAATCCGCAACTTTCCATACAAGCTGCTTGGTGCGGATAGGATTTTTTCATTGACGCCGCAACAAATAATTAGGATATACTACGAACAGACTTAACACAACAGAGTCTAACTCATCCCTATTCTCTTTGTTTCTTAAAACTTCTCCCAAAACGGATACTAATAGGCCTTTTTTATTATGCTCCAACTTTTGTTGTATACCATGGAAATCAATGATCTATACAGATCATGTGAGCATAATAAAAACGGCCTATTGTATTTCATACTTTCAAAAGGCCACCGCAAACCGAAATAAACGTTGCCAGGAAAGTTAAGAGCGCGCGTGAGGTTTTTTTTTTAAATTTTGCGGGAAAAGTTAGGCACGAAGCTGTAAGATGACAACATTTTATTTGTCCAATAAAAAATCGTCTGTTTTCTCGATTATAAGCTCTGATGTGGGGTGGTGGATAGGGTACACATAACATATCACGCAGCAAAGATAATGGAATACAGAGTTATATATCTTTCCAGTGGAAAGCACATATGCTCATTTCTTTTCTAGGATATGTGAGTTCATGAATTGAACTTTATTGCAAGAATTCGCTATTCCGAAATGTATATTTCACTATTTTTTTTACTTTAATCGAAGCGTTAACAAAAACCAAACAAGTTGAATACCAAACAAAAAACAATTGAACAACGCGATGCCTATAAAAGCAAAAGGAATATTGGCCGGACATCAGCAACATGCTTTTTTGTACCTCACACGTATTCACAGACGGGGATTGAAATTACAAAAACAACAATGTAAACAAATGGGTTTTGAGGGGATAGACATACGAAAGATATCCATCTCTTTTATTGTTTCATCTCTGTCACGCAGTGTTTCGTACGGTGTGGCCAAGCTTGGCTCCGGAGCAAAGATAATGGAATACAGAGATATATAACTTTCCAGTGGAAAGGCGGCTGCCTACAAGCAGTTTTCCAGTAAAATTTATGAAGTCACGCACATATGCTCATTTCTTTTCTAGTATATGTGAGTTCATGAATTGAACTTTAATGCAATAAGTCGCTACTCCGAAATGAGTATTTCATAATTTTTTTTATTTGAATCGAATCCTTAACAAAAACCAAACAAGTTCAATACCAAACACAAAACAATTGAATAGCTCGATGCCTATAAAAGCAAAAGGAATGTTGGCCGGCCATTAGCAACATGCTTTTTTGTAGCTCACACGTATTCACAGACGGGGGTTGAAATTACAAAAACAACAATGTAAACAAATGGGTTTTGGGGGGATAGACGTACGAAAGATATCCATCTCTTTTATTCATTAATCTCTGCTCCGGAGTCCGGAATCGAAAATATCACATCTGAAACCGTTCCATTGGCACACAAAATACTCTTCCTCTGATTCTGAGAAGAGAATTTCGCTTCTCGATTTGAAATCAGAATCCACTCAAGAAGCACTCACAAAAGTGTAATTTATGCATTTTATACATGCCAGCTGTAGATAAATTTTTTGGCATTTCACCAATACTTTTGGGGATTCAATCAGAAGCAGTTTTCTTGTTCCATTAGATTACAGAATGAGTGGATCCCCGAGTAAAACCAATGGAAAACGACAAGAGATTATTATTCCGTATAGAACGGTCACCCGGCTGAGGGTCGCCATTGGCAACGGCTTACGCATTAGAAGTTGTGTCTTCTTAGTTAAATTTGTATGATGTAGCATGTAGGTATGTACATTGTACATACCCATACCCAATATATTTTTTGAGTTTCTCTGAAAGAAAAGAGATAAGAGAACGAGAGGAACATTATCGTATGGAAATGGGATTGGTTTCCAGTGTTACCATTCTGACTGGAATCTCGTCATATCTGACCGTAATCTCTTCACTCTGACCGAATTTCATTTTTAACCGAAACGAAAAAATTCTTTAACCGGAAAACCCTCTTTTGACTTGAAAGATAATATTGTTCTTTGACTAGACATAGTCTCCATTATTTAAATGATATTTAGCCATAATTAACGAACACACTCACAATATCATACAGAAACCAATTTATTGTGAATAATCCCATAATACAGGGACTCCTCGCGGCAGTTTAATTTGAATGCTTTGACCAACTGTGTGCATTCAAACAAGACTGAAGTGAAGACTATTTAGAATATTTTGCAGTTTGGGTTTTGGTTTTACCAAATTTAAACGTTTTCTGCAAAACGTTGTGATGCAAAGCTTTTTTAATAAATTGTTTTTTTTAAGATTATGAAGTTTAGAAAAATAAAAAAAAAACTTCATACACATTATACCTAGAATATAATTTTTGTTTTCAATTTTTAGTTAAAATATATTATTATATTAATTCATTACGCTTTGATTTCGGTTGAAACACGATTGTGGAACAAGTCGTATTCATAGCGAAGGTTTTATATGAGAACGATGACCTCACCCACTCCCATCACTCTATCCGATCTCAGCCTGAAGGTCAACGAAATCCCGGCCTGTTGGCAAAGTGCACCTGAATTTGCCTTGGTATTCCTAGCTATTTCCCCTCAAAGTGTAGGTACCTACCTTGAAATGACGATTAATGAGCCTCAGGGCCAACGGCCAATCATTAAAATACGCCAGTGAAGATGTAAGGGAAGATTATTTCTCCCACAGCCAGTTTTACGTACATAGCTTGCTCTTAGCCTGATAATATTAGGCTTGTACAATTTACGCGAAAGCAAGCTACGTCAAAAGTGTCGCTCAGTAAAAATAAAAGAAATATTGTTCATAAGAAATCTTTCACAAAAAAAAAACAATTAAATAGTTTCCCAAACTTTCACGGCAGCATAAAATCCATGCAAGGAAAGTCGCGGGCAATGGGCGTTAGTATAACAATCTTACCTATAACTTTTGCACTAAATATGTATTTTAACTTGGAACTAAAAAAACATTTACCTAGCACACCTTCGCATCCGATAACCTACTGATAACCCATCACACAACTGAGCTGAGATTTTTTTTAGCATGCGTTTGCAGTAACGGCCCTCCCGTGATCTATACGGGCACTTATTCATGAATTTATCCTGGGTAACATCAAGGTCGTATGCCGCAACTTGTAGGCTGTGGCTGATTTTTGGTCGAAGCTGGCAGTCTATTTATAGGTAATTTGTGGTTTTCCTCTCAGCAGATTGCTGCTGCTATCTATTTTTCTCTGTTGCACTTCAGTATATTTGCACACATCTAAATAAAAATCATTAATATTTATATTGTGTGTCTTCGCTTCATAGCAGTAGAACAAGAACTATATGGAGGCGAATGAATGCTGACGATGAATTTCGTTCGTATTGTAAAAAAAATTAAATATGAAACTGTAAGTGATGCCAATTTATATTACTAAAGTGAAGGTACTAAAAACACTAATTTATTTCATTAGATCGGCATTTTTATATTTTATCCGTGCCACCTGCCATTTTACGAAATTCCAGTTTGATGTTAAAAAACGTTGACTACAGTAGCAACAAAGTATTAGCACTGGATTTAACTTAAAAAGAAACACAGCGCAAAAGAAGATCCGTCACAATATAACTGTTATTTCAATATAAAAAAATATAAGGAAATATTAGATCATCAATTAATTTCCAGTTTTATGTTATTAACTTTGCGTGAAGTAGAGAGAAATGCGACGAACCAACGTAGCCAAATGGCTTCTTTTTTAAATGATTAAAATGGCCCCTTTCTCAATCTTAGTAAATTTAATGCTTCGTAATGAATATATTTGATTTTTGTTTGTTGTAAATTAATGTTTTTTTTTTTTGCTTATGAGTATTTTATGTAGAGGCCCTTTTTTGATTCGGGCAACCTTTTTGTTCCCTTTTTGAAAATTTTTAGCGGCAACGCTGCGGTGAACGAGGAGATTCGTCACCACTCACCACCTAATGCCATGAGTATTAGCAAAACAGCATTGTTTGGTATATGTGTTTACCGGGCACAATACTGCTTTGCTTGACGGTCGACAGCGACACATAATCAAATTCAAGGTGTGAATGCTTGAAAGCCTTTTAATTCCGATAGTTCGGTGAAAATAGTGTGTTCGCGCGGTCATGCAATACGCATAGTGTAACGAAAAAGAGATAAATGTGAGTGAAAGTGCTAAGTTATGTTGCATTGATCTAGTCGCTATTGCTAGCCCATAAATAAATTACATCAATACACTCTACAGTACACGACGAATACAAGCGGTGTAGTATATCGTGGATGGAATTGCTGGAACGTGAACTATTCAAACTAATAGTAATAAAACGCTTTTGACAAACAAGAATTGAGAAATAATAATCAAATCAACTGAAAAGCACAACAAATTTCAAACACGCAAATATTTTATTTTTAATTCGTTCCGTTTTTATTAGTTTTTTTTTCTTCCTTGTGTTGCTTTTCTTTTCATTTGGTCGTTCGGCTGTGCATGTTTGCTTAGAGGAGGTGACAACAATAAAAAAACAAATTTAACAAGAATAGTGTATAGTGTTGATCAAAAGTATAGTGAGACGTTCCTTTTTTTTTATTTTTTTTTAAGGTAATAAGGATTTTTTAAATACTATTCTGAAAACAGAGAAGCGGCGTTAGTTATTGCATATGATTTTACAGAACTTTTACATTCATTATTATCATCATCGCGCAATCAGTTGATTTTTGTTAAAAGAAATCACGAGAAGTCTTGAGAAGTTAGCAGCACAGACTAAAAATAAAATACTAATTGATTCCCTTTTTGTTTCGTTTACGTGCAAGAAATGCGAAAGAACTGCTAGTTTCGTGTAGCTAAAATAAAAGTTCACTCCCAGTTTAAGTTGTATTACTTTTTATGTAATATGTTAGAAAAAAAAACAATTAATTAACCGACGCGATTAGGTCACTTTTTTGCCGAATTAACAATTGGAAAAAAATGCTATAAATAACACAGTTTTGCTGTTATTTAGGCCTATGTATATTGGTATGAGAATTATTTAACAAATTGTATCCTTTTGTTCTAAATCAATCTATGACAGGTCATTTTGTCCCATACACTTATTGCTTGTCACGTTTCTCATTTTGTTTTATGGAGTATTGTCTTGAGTGTAATAATGTACCTAAATAAATAATCTTGCATACCATTCCTGACTACTTTAAACCGGTAAAAGCTCAGTTACCGCTAGTTTTCTGCACACATGTCAACGCAGCGAAGCGATTTAATTCACATTGTGTAAAAATTCAAGATAATATCAAGTTTTTTTTTTGTGACGTCATATACACTTTTCTAACCTAAGTACAATGCAGGGATTTGATTGAAGCGAACGTAGTCCAATGAACAAGAAAACTGCTTCTATTTAAAACCACTAATGGATTGTTGAAATGTCAAAAATTAATTTACCATCCTTGGTTACTGCCAGTTAATAAATTGCACTTGTGTAAGTGGTTCTTGAGTGGATTGACTGATTTGATCTCGAGAAGTGTTCCTACCTAATTCTCTTCTCTGAATTGTTGCCTAATGAAAAACTGAAGTTTGGTAGCTTGGTTTAATTAAATTACTCGTGAATCATCGAGTAAATTTCCCTGAGCTTAGGGTTATGAAGTAGCACATTACATATTTTGATTTATCATACATTAAAGGTACGTCTGACGCATTTTAGACCTACAAACAACTTATAAAACTACACATTTACTCGATCGCCGTTCATTTTAATCCATCCACACATACCTACATACAAGTTTGTTGGCCTACAGTATACCTATATTCTCTTATATCTCCACAAACTCCAAAGTTTTTGTATTGATGTCACAAATTAAGGTACGATGAAGTGTTGATGTAGCAAAATATGGACCGCATTCAATAGCATCAGCGCCTAAATTCGCAGGTGACATTTTCTCAAAGTCAAAATAAAATTGACACTTTCAGATACATACTTTTGGCAAAATTGAAGATTTCCTTGATTTACATTTATTATATGACCGGATTGTACATAAAAATAATTATTACTTATTCATTGAATGGTTTAGATATGATACCTATCCAGGTTTTTTTTGTTAAATGAAGCTTCTCTAAAATTCATATTTCTGGTGGTTAAACAATATTTTATGTTTTTATGTCTGTAAACAATTTCATTAACAATGGGAGTGTTAAAATATTGCCGGAAAATTCTATGAAACCAGACTAGACCATTATTTATTCTGAAACCAATTCGGAAATCTGAGCACCTTCACAATAGTGACATGTATATTATGGTCTATATGGAATGTGGCCAATATCATTTTTCAAATCACAGTTAAGATAAATTTCAAAATGTATAGCTCATAGCTCGCTTAAATCTTTATCTGTCCCTGACGTGCGTTGTAATTTTTGTTTATAATATGGTTGGTGCATCTATATAGATACCTATCAAGATACAGAATATCAAGCTTATTTGAAACTTAACCTTTGAGAAACATTACATTTCTAATTCTGCAAAAATATATCACACGAGCAATGAAAAAGAAGCCCACGTTCGTTCAATATGCATATAAACATAAATATTTGTATTGAATCTTATGCCTGTTTTGACATTAATATGTTTAGGTATGTCGATTTTCTTTAATACAAGCGAATATAAACGAACCCCATTTGTATTCACTTATTGTAACATGTCCCTATATGCAGAAAAGTTTCATGTTACATAAAATCAATCATAAGTATTTCTATTCAAAATTAATCAAACCTTAACATTGTTTCTAAAATGTTAGTTCACTATTTCTTGGCCGGTGGAACGTTAAAATGTATCTAAAACAAACCTAAACAGCAATTTCAATTATAGAAAAATTGAATCAGAATAAACCAATCAAAACCAACCTTATTTTTAGAATGCTAAATAAAATAATACAATATCAGCTACCAACATATTTATTCCGAATTACTTTTTGTAATGCCCAACAGGTACTGTCATTTGAGATTTATTTTGTTATTATTTGTTTCACGACGTTATATATATTATATTAAGTTTGCAAGTCAATACGTGACCAAATAAAAAATGGAAACATTATCGGCTAGGCAGCCCATACCTTTATACAGCTTAGGTTATAGTAAAGATAAATTCATATCTTTGATAATAAAGATTTCTGTCCTAAGTTTGCCTCTAAATTAACAGGAAATCACAAAATATTTAGATAAAGGAGCTTTTTCGGATGAAAACCTAATAATCATCCTTTTGACAGCAAAATAAATTTCGAAAATTATCCGAATTTAAAAACACCTATTCCTTTCGAATTTTGTTTTGCAAACACTTTTTTCAGTGATCTTTAAAAAATGCACTTTTTATCAATATTTGATCCAGTCGACATTAATTTTTCAGTAGGTATATGTCTGCTAGTTATTTGAACGGTATTTGAATCCTGGGTGCTGTAATAAGCATAAAGGACTATTGTAAAAATACGATACCCACATACATTATAATTTTTCATGTATACAAAAAAAAAATGATTTTGAGAAGCTAGAACTGTCAACTAGTTTTATTTCTTTTTATTAGCACCAAATACAGATTTATTCGCATAGCACATTCGTACAATTATGAGTTGACTACATAGCAAGTCAGTGAATTACACATGAAGCCAGCTGCAAAACTGCATATTTAAGTACAAGAGACAAGTACAAGTTTGCGTATTTTTTTTTTAATTGATATAAAAAAAAAAATTGTTTATCTTTTATCTTCATACAAATAGTGTGTAGCTTTCGCCTTGTCTTTCCATTTTTAATTTAATATTCGAGGAGCTCATAAAGACGAAAATATACGTGCAAATTTTTATTTAGCTCAACCTGAAAATTTTATTTTTAACTCCCCGTGAAAAAAATGTTTTCAAATATTCTGACAAAAAAACTTCAACAAAATGTACTACAGATACAAAGTCGTTGACTTTAAAATATTATAATTCCTAAATAAAGAATTCCTTCTTCATTCGGTCATGAAATAAAAGTAATCATAGCACACCACTTAGAAAATTGTATATAATATAGCGGGGCGTTAGACTGGTTTCTATTCTGTTTTATTTCTGGCAATAAACCATGACTATTATTACGATTAAAATACTATAGACGTAAAATAATACCGACTACACTACGACTACAAATTAAATTTGTTGTTCGTACTGTAGTTATTTTGCTTCGTTTTTTAATCCAAATCTGAAAAGACGCCATTACTAGGCTATGTAGGCCATACGCGATAATTAAAACGTTATTTAAAGTCCATTCAATTACACACAGGCACGTAGTGGAATACGTCAGCGAAACGTGAGTAAATATGTCTGACTATGACATTCAGTCTGTCTCGCTAGGAACTACTGGATTTATATTGTTCAATAATAATAAATGAGTGTCAATCGCGAAAAATGAGATTTTAAATCCCACATTTGTTTCCTTTTATTTACTGAGTCATTCATGACAGACATAGTGGCAAGTCGAATTTTGTGTTTGTATTATTTTATTAGTTAGATCACCGCTCCGAAATACTAAATTTTGGGTGTCAGTAGATGAGCTAATTTATACAGAACTGTTTTTTCTTCAAACATGTGCGAGTTTTTTTGGTATTATTACCTCGTATGTTTGTATATAAAAAAGTCAACTGAACTATTGAACATAAATTAAAGAAATGGCTCCGTATCTTAAAAGAAAGTCTATTTTTAGTTGCAATTTAATTCAGCCATTGATGCTCATTGATGAAAAAGTATTTATGTCCCTTTGTTGTGTACTCAAATGTCCTAAATTGTAGGTACTTAGAGATTTTAGAGTGGGTACAGTGGTAAGGCTGTTGGACTGATTTAGATTCAAATACCGGAAAAACACAAATTACATTTTAAGCGTATTTTTTCTCACGAGCGTGAGACAAACGACAAATATTAGAGAATATAAGTGCACAGAGAAAACTTCTCAATTCAGACATGGAAACCAACTACGGTTAGTTTTGTGGCTGAAGCCAAAAATAAATAATATACAAAATGCAAGCAAAAATAGTGTCAACTTTCATATGTCAGGATTTTTCATTTTGTTTTATAGTTGCTTAATTGCAGTTCACTTTTCTTAGGGCAGCTTTACCCAAGAACTATTGAATCGATGCAATGCCACTTTGACATTCTTGGTTGCACATACATATAGAGAAAATTTTTAATAAGAATTTTCTTTGTACAGACAATATTGCTTGTATCAATAAATGTTCAGCACTCGAAAGTTTTCAATGTATAAAAGATTTTTCCCTGTTAAGAGTACAGTAATTGTTTAAACTGTTCAACCTATTCTTTATGACCACTTTCTTGTGCCACTCCCAGTATTGAAAGGTGCATACTCAAGTGTATTAATCAAAGTTATTGAATCAGAATGTTAAACATCAGACGTGCGTTGATGTCATTTAATTCATCACTACAGTAAAAATATTATTTTTCATTGTAGTCTCTGATAAAAATATATGATGATATATAAGTTATGTATGACGTACAGTTGTACAAAAAAGAAAAATCAACTCTATACTATATTTCTTTCTCTTCCAAGATTGTGTTGAAACCAACTAAAGGTAATTACAAATTGTTAATTTAAAAACAAGCTGAATATACTGAGATTATTAAATATGATTCGCTAAAACAATTGGTGTTTTATCCTTGCTGCAATCCAATTACATTGAAAATTAAGTGTTTCTCAGCTTTCACAATAATAATTAACATATTAAGCCTGTAATGCTGCTTCGTAGCTAGATAATTCGCTTTCATTAAGTTTCACCGGGGTAAATGTACATGTATCTACTAGGCTGTCGCCCAGCATTTGTTTAGCTCTTGGGATCCTAGGTCTTAGTTTTTCATTTTATACCGAGTTCAAGCGCCTAATTGAGACGCCCTTTCATGACTGCTCTTGGGATCCTAGGTCCTAGTTTTTCATTTTATACCGAGTTCAAACGCATAATTGAGAAGCCCTTTCATGACTGTTATACTCTCGGCTGTTTGTCAGACGTTTGCGAGAGATGGCGCTGTAGAAAAAAATAACCTTAAGTTGGAATTTTTATTTTTTTTCGGCGCCCCTCGCTTAGTGGTCCAACATACTAACCACTAACCATAAGCCACTGCGCACTGCACTTATAAAGAAATATTGCTGACATTTACATTTAATTCGAATGAAAATTATGAACAAGTAGCAAACGCGTCGCGGAAAAACTATGAGCAGCGTCCACCACCGAATCGACGTACATTATTGCATGTGGACTTATAGATAAGATGTTATTTTGGCAGCTATTGGTGTTGCTGCCAACCACCGTTTTCGTTGTATAAACAATTAAAAACAGTGCATTTGTATTCGTATAGAATTCTGTTTAATTTTTTTTCACGTATTTCGTATTATTTATCCATATTTTTCGGTTTTGTTTCGATGTATTTTGGCTGCAGAAAGAAATGATGGAAACATGACAATTCAATCTTAAATAGAGTTACATACGTATTAGAAACCTGCATATAAGCAAATTTCCACAAATATGTTAAAACAAAAAAAAGTCCGATCAGATACGATTGACTAAAGTGTGCATTGAAAGCATAAACAAGGTTTGCGTCTTCGTTACCGTCATCGTCTGGGTCCTAAAATAGATACCGCGTGATTATTTTGATTTCTCTTTCTTCATTTATTTTGGTTATTTATTGTAATTTCGTCACACTCTACTGTCTAAGAGTACGAATGCCAACACCACTTTCATGTTTCTTTGACCAGGCGTTGCCGATGATGACATTTTTTTTTTTTTTTTTTGGCAAACTTTTATATCGTTTGCTTGAAGTAAATATTTGAATGAGTACAAGAGAGCCGCATCTATTTATGTTATGACAGATTGCGGGCGGTTGTAGATAGAAAACTATTTTATCGCTCAAATCTTACACTCGGCATCAGTTACTTAGTTAGAAACAAATGAAAAAATTCAAAATCTAAGATTTAGCATTTTTAGTGCAGATCTTAAATATTGTTAACCTAAATTTATTCTATTTGAGTACATAAGGCGGACAAGCTTATTTGTTTTACTAGATTATTTAATAGAATTTGAATCAAGTAATTCTCTAAACTTATATTTTCTTTCCAAATGTATCACCCATATTATATTCCAAATAATAGAATATTAACATTAGATAACATTGACTTTTTTTTGTAGATCGCTGGATTTAAATTAATACTTTTCTATTTAAAAATATTAGTCTATAAAAATATAATTTGAAGAACATTAAAAAAGGTGGACAGAAAATAAATATAAAAAACTTCTTTGTCTTTGCCTGAGAAATTACCAATAGTTAATCCGTTTTCAAAGCCAAGCTTTTGCCTCTAAGTTAATGTTTTTGTGGGGCTTCATTTTTGCGATACCATTTATGTCATTTGGTTTCATTGCCTCTTTTCATTTCTATTTAATATTATTCTTTTGATTTTATATTTTTTCAAGGAATATTATATTATAACGTTTCGAAAAGAAAACCAGAATGTTCTATTTATGAAAAATATTTGAGATCTGGTCCAATAGCATGTTCGTATTTGCTTGACTAAAACGAATTGATCATAATATAATAAACGTTTTTAAAATTTGTATGCTTCTTGCAAAACTACTTCGTTTCAGACTGGTTTCAACAGCAAAGAGCTAGCGTACCCCCTTACGGATTTTATGACCAACTGCTCCCCAATCGTCTGTGCTATCTATTTCTTTTCTTTGATTTCGGGCTAACAACTTACACGTCATAGAAGCGAAGTAGCGTCAATTTCGAAGTGTTTGTGCTGCACTCATAAACCAACGTTAAAGCAGAACAAACGCAGCCTGGTGTTTAAACTAATTAAATTCCAAATAATTGTCGCTTGCTTTTATTCGAAAGCGGCAAATTTTAGTTGGTAAATTCTTGTCAAGTTTTTATTTGAATCGTTCTTAGAGAGAAGAGTTTTCAATCATATTCATATATTGCTAAGAATGTTTTCTTTTGCTAAGCAATTATCAAATTTTCATGACGTCGATAAAAATATTTAAAGGGCACCGCAATTTATATATTATATATTTTAAAAATATATAATATAATATAATAAAATTACCTGTGTTATGCTTTTAATAATCGATTAAAAATTTAAAGTAGCAAAGTTTCTACTAGCTGTATTAGTCCATTGTTGTCAAAGTAATTTGATTTTTTTTTTTGTGAATGTATCAGATTAATTTGTTTTCTGATGCTACGCACTTACTATTATTAAAAAATGGTCCACAACACTTGTGTTGCATTTCCAAATAATTTACAGAGTGAAACATGACAATTCATTGAGACATAAATTGCTATATGCCTATAAATTGCACAAGAAATATTGTCATTCCTATATTATTAAACTAATTCTTAAACTGACCACTATATTTGTCAAAATTGCCTCTCATGTTTTAATCGCTATGAACAATATTTATAAGGGAATGACAGAATTAGTTTATGTATGCTAATAATATTTTTAAACATGCCGTTTATCATAAGGAACCTTAACTGTAAACCTTTGTGAACGTTTTAATTTGTACTTTCAAAAACTTTTTTTTTTTTTTTATTTGCAGATTTCATCGTAACAAATGGCCACAATAGATGGAAGACCGGCACAATATGGGATCTCTCTTAAACAACTACGAGAGCTCATGGAAGTCAGGGGCCGGGAAGGCGTAGCAAAAGTAAATGAGTTTGGGGGTGTGCAGGATGTTTGCAAAAAGCTATACACATCGCCAAACGATGGTAAGTATCTATTTGAAAGTTTTTTTTTCTTTTTAAATCCTCATTATGTTGATATCATTGGCTCTCAAATAAATTATTGTAGCTTCAAGAATCGCTCGACTTCGGTCTATTTGATAGTACTTCAATAGCTGTACCTCTTATTCTGCTACAAGTTTCGTATGCATAATATTATCAAAATAGTACTATGTATCTATTTCTACACTCTTACAATTCTGTTAAGAACTTATTTACTTCGTCAATATTTGTTATCTTAATTTCCAGGCCTGAGCGGATCAAGATCTGATATAGACCATAGAAGGGAAACTTTTGGTTCGAACGTTATACCACCGAAACCACCAAAAACATTTCTAACACTAGTCTGGGAAGCTCTCCAGGATGTGACACTTATTATATTAGAAGTAGCTGCATTAGTATCACTTGGTCTATCGTTTTACAAACCCGCCGATGAAGATGCTCGTAAGTAGAACTACATTACAGTGTATGTATCTGTACATATTTTGAAACACGTCCATTCAAGGGTTTTATAATGAGAATTTAGAAGTTTATCAACAATCAAAAGATATTCCACACTTAAAAATGTTTTTTTTTTATAGCTCTTCTTGCAGAGGAAGAAGATCACCATGGCTGGATAGAAGGCTTAGCTATTCTTATTTCAGTTATTGTGGTTGTGTTGGTAACAGCATTCAATGATTACTCGAAAGAACGACAGTTCCGTGGCTTACAAAATCGTATCGAAGGCGAACATAAATTCTCTGTTATAAGGGGCGGTCAAGTGTGCCAAATATCTGTTGGTGACATTGTTGTCGGTGATATCTGCCAGGTTAAATATGGCGATCTGTTACCGGCTGATGGTGTTCTTATTCAGAGTAACGATTTAAAAGTAAGTAAACTCTCATGTTTATACATATTAATATGAGGGCATCAATACGAAAATTTCTGATTGTATATAAATAATACATAGGTTGACGAATCATCGTTAACTGGTGAATCCGACCATGTTAAAAAAGGACCAGATACGGATCCAATGGTATTATCCGGCACCCATATTATGGAGGGTAGCGGTAAAATGGTCGTCACTGCTGTAGGTGTTAATTCACAAGCGGGTATCATTTTCACCTTATTGGGTGCCGCGGTCGATCAACAGGAAGCCGAAATCAAAAAGATGAAAAAAGGTAAGCATTCCTTATCCTTATTATTTCATAAATGTTTGTATCTTTTTCTCCTTATTTAAAAAAAATCTTAATCTTTCATCTTTCAAAATCATTGAATAATAGTTATCAAAAGTGTATTTTAAAAATAATTACAAAATAGACCAACGTGGAAAAACGCAACATTTTCGTTTTTAGTTTGATTTTATAATGTGTTTCGTATTGTTGAATGTGTGGTTCCCTTCCAATGCGGTCTTCTTATTCTTACATTCATAGAGCAAATAGATTAAATTTAAAAACATTTTTCCCTATTTTGAATGTAGCTTGTAAATATTTTGTTTTTGTATTATGGGTTCACAGTCCGTTGGTGCGACGGTAAGTCTTTTGTTTTCCCTTCGTGTTAAACATAACATTTCCTTTGATTATAAGTGATACAATTTAGGTAAACAATCATTTTTACAGCGTTTTTAGAAAATGCAAGTCTAAAATCAGTTTAGAACTCGTTAACTGTATTAGATCGAACACTCGATCTCTTGTTAAAAAAAACAATCAGTATTTTCTTGTTTCTACACAACGCCTTTTCATTTCAATATTTGAATAACTGTCTACCAAATTATGACAAAAACAGATTGAAAACAGTGACAGCAACTTTATAGGGTTAAACAAAAATTGCTGCAGTTTGAATGTATGTATCAATTGCAGTGCAACATGTATACCATATAAAACCCATTGGTTCTTAATGGTTGCTATCTATTTCTTTCATTCGTTTTTCTCTTACATTTTTAAATATGTAGTACGGAACAAGTTAACCAATTTATCCTTAAACAAACAATACAAAATTGTATAAAGAAGTATTTTGTACGTTTGTCCCATTTTAGTCAGGTTGAAGCCAACCCAAACAAATTTTATATCTCACCACTAAATTAAATATTTTAGTCACATAAATAAATTTTAAGTTTTTTCTCCACTCTTACGTATAAGAGTAGATAAAAGCTTCTCAATTGAATAGATTTCAAAATTACTTTTGAATATCTTTTGAAATGTTATCTATTAGAACTTGTGTATAGCAAGAAAACTGAATTAAATTGAGAGAGAATCGTTTTATATCTATTACGTCAAATGTGACTAGCCCGGTGTACAATTTTGAGTATAATTCTGTATTAAGTTATTTTACCGCGATCTCATCTGTATTAATATGTATTTCATTGTGTAACTACACTAATAATTTAATAATTATTTGTGAGTTCACTTGTAATATTTTATGTATGATTCAATCTACACACAAATGTACTTATTTATCTGCAAATGAGTTCAGATACAGGCCCATTACTTCGACACTATAACTTTTGTTTCTAGTGCAACAAATAAAACTAATTCCGGTGTTTTATTTTAGTAATATATTTATTTGAAATTTATTGCGCTTTTGTATCTATTTTTGTTACATAAAATTTTGATGCTTTACTTTAATTCAAATACCTATACACTTTTTTTCTCCACTTAATAAATATAATCAAAAATGGAAGATAAAAGATAAAATTTCGTTTTACTTAAATTCGTGTGTATGCAAATTACTGTATATTTTTCTTTTTAAATTTTGATCAATGTACTTAATTTAACTTGATATTATAATAAATTGTTTAAATAAAAAACTATTTTATTTTCTCTTTCTTTCTTTGTGGAAATGATATGTATATATGTATATATAAAATATATATATATGCCTATGTATGTATACGAATATATATTTATATAATCAATTACAAAAATCAAACGAAACTGAATATTTCGTGTTGCATGATGTGATTGATCGCCCCCCTCCTCTTCATCCACACCACTCTTCACCATCAAAAACATGAAAATAAAAAAAATATACAATAAATAAATATTTATAAAACAATAAACAATTGATAATAAACACACAAAAATCATTGGCAGAAGCTAAAAAGGCGAGGAAAAGCAAGAGTATAACAGGTGATTCCCTATATTTGTTTTTCTTTATTGATTTTTGTCACTTATTTATTTTTTATCATTTTTTTGTGTTTCACATTAGCTTTAGTGCTTAGTCTTTTCACATGATGTATTCCCAAATTTTTCTTTTCTTTTCTTTTTGTTTTTCTGTAACGCATGTGTAGCATATATACATATTTTTTGGTTTAGTTTTAGTTTGTTCGGAGATTGTTTGCACTCGCGCTTTTTTTGCAAAATATAGAGATAATTAAAAAAACAACCTAAATTGTTTAAATACGTGTTTTGCTTACAGAGAGAAAAGAGAAACTCATATACCTTTATGTCACTTACAATACATATATATATATGTATGATAAATAAATAAAATATATATAATTTATGTTTTTGCAAGTCTCTTTGGAGAATATTCTTAAAATAATTTATTTTTAATTTTTTTTTAACGCTTTCAAAGACGATGGTACAACACCTATCAGCAATAGTCATATGAGCTCACCAATGCCGGTGGATGTTGTTAAATCAGAATCGGATGATAATCATGTTCAACCAACGACCTCAAGTTCCGAAGGATCCGGTCATAAAAAGGAAAAATCTGTGCTTCAGGCTAAGCTTACGAAATTGGCAATCCAAATCGGTTATGCTGGGTCAACAATAGCTGTACTCACGGTTATCATCCTGATTATACAATTTTGTATAAAGACATTTGTCATAGAAGAAAGACCATGGAAGAACACATATGCCAACAATTTAGTTAAGCACTTGATTATTGGTGTTACCGTATTAGTAGTAGCTGTACCTGAAGGTCTGCCCTTAGCTGTTACATTGTCATTAGCTTATTCGGTTAAGGTGAGTGATATATTAAAAAATTATTATTGAAATAAAAATCTATGCCAACAATCAGGACAAAGGCCAGTATATCCACCACCATACATTTATATATATTTTTAATTCATTTCTCTTTCATTTGGTATTACAATAGACCCATAGATTATTAATATATTTATGTGTCTTGACTTTTTCAAGACTGGTAGCTAAAAATAATCTAGCAATCACAATCACTAGAAGTTTCAACTAATTAAAATAATCTTTTCAGAAAATGATGAAAGATAATAACTTGGTAAGACACTTAGACGCATGCGAGACAATGGGCAATGCCACTGCCATTTGTTCTGATAAGACTGGAACATTAACTACCAATCGTATGACCGTCGTTCAGTCATACATATGTGAAAAGCTTTGTAAAGTGTTGCCAAAATTTTCCGATCTACCGTCGAATGTTGGCAATCTAATTGTCCAAGGTATCTCAGTAAATTCAGCGTATACTTCAAATATTTTGGTAAAGTATTAATAAATCGAATTCTTTTAAAATTTAAAATTTATTTTTGTTTTCAGCCTGGAGCAAATCCCGGGGATTTACCGATGCAAGTTGGTAATAAAACAGAATGTTCCCTATTAGGATTCGTACAAGCCCTAGGTTGTAAATATCAAACAGTCCGAGATGAAATAACTGAAGACAAGTTCACTCGTGTATATACATTCAATTCGGTGCGCAAATCAATGAGTACAGTAATTCCAAGAGCGAACGGTGGCTTTAGGTTATATACAAAAGGCGCCTCCGAAATTGTACTTAAAAAGTATGCTGCTGGCTTACGCATACTTGTACTAGATAGGGTTTTTCAAATATTTTTTTTTTCTCCGCACTAGGTGTTCATTTATATACGGTCACGATGGCGCTTTAGAAAAATTCACACGAGACATGCAAGATCGGCTTATACGTGAGGTTATTGAGCCAATGGCTTGCGATGGATTACGTACCATATCGATTGCATACAGAGATTTCGTTCCCGGTAAAGCGGCAATAAACGAAGTACATATCGATAATGAGCCAAACTGGGATGATGAAGAGAATATTGCCAGCAATCTGACGTGTCTATGCGTTGTTGGAATTGAAGATCCTGTCCGTCCTGAAGTACCCGACGCGATCCGAAAATGCCAAAGAGCTGGCATTACTGTGCGTATGGTTACTGGTGATAACATAAATACAGCGCGATCGATTGCTAGTAAATGTGGTATTCTCCGACCAAATGAAGAGTTTCTTATTCTGGAGGGTAAAGAATTCAATAGACGTATTCGAGATACAAATGGTGATGTAAGCAATTATTTTCAAGTTTGTCCTATTAAAGTTTGGATATAGCAATTAGTTATACTTTCTTACAGATTCAGCAACATCTTATCGACAAAGTATGGCCAAAGCTGCGCGTTCTCGCTAGATCTTCGCCAACAGATAAATATACTCTAGTTAAAGGTTTGTATTTGGCTATCTTTAAGAAATACAAGTTATCTAATCTACATTTAATTCTTATTTATTATAGGTATAATTGACAGTTCAGTCAGTGAGAATCGTGAAGTTGTGGCTGTTACTGGTGATGGTACAAATGATGGGCCTGCGTTAAAGAAGGCCGATGTTGGTTTTGCAATGGGTATTGCTGGCACAGACGTTGCTAAAGAAGCTTCCGATATTATTCTGACTGATGACAACTTTAGCAGTATTGTTAAGGCTGTTATGTGGGGACGTAATGTTTACGATTCGATTGCGAAATTCTTACAATTTCAATTGACAGTCAATGTTGTTGCTGTAATTGTTGCATTTATTGGTGCGTGTGCCGTACAAGATTCACCACTTAAAGTAAGAAGAATTTAACAAAACACTTTAACTGCATTCTTTTAGCGTTTGTTTCTTTTTCAAGGCCGTTCAAATGCTTTGGGTTAATTTAATTATGGATACACTTGCATCATTAGCATTAGCTACTGAACTTCCAACGCCGGATTTATTACTTCGTAAACCATACGGTCGTACGAAACCACTTATTTCACGCACAATGATGAAAAATATTTTGGGCCAAGCTATCTACCAATTAACCGTTATATTTAGTCTATTGTTTATCGGTAAGTGTAACATACTTCGTTTGCTCTAACTTTTGGTTGATTTTGGATTTGATCTGGCCTACATGCGTTTGTGTTCTATTATTGAGGCATCCATAACAAATCTTCAATCACCGTCAGCTCCTTACTTTTCCTGTAAGGAATAACAATACATGACTACTTCGTTTATTGAAACATTGACAACATCAATATAAAATAGATGTTCGCATACACATTTTCAGCGTAATTTTTATTATAAATCGGTCATATGATGGTGCTGCTAATTATATTCTGAATTATATTACTGTACAAAATATTATTTTAACTGACATGTGCCATCTAGGCTCTGTAATGCCTCAAAAACACAGTAACTCCAATAATCTTTCCATAACGGAAATCTGTCCGTATTCTTTCTATTTAATCAAAATCTTTCTTTCGTTATAGGTGATTGGCTACTCGATATCGAATCCGGGCGTGGTCAAGAACTAGGAGCTGGGCCAACACAACATTTTACTATTATTTTCAATACGTTTGTTATGATGACATTATTTAATGAGATCAATGCTAGAAAAATCCATGGTCAAAGAAATGTTATAGAAGGTCTCTTCACAAATCCAATTTTTTATACAATATGGATATTCACAGCCATTTCACAGGTGAGTGAATTTATGCTTAAACATATTTTCTTTAAATGGAGTATATGCATATAAGCACCAATAAAACACTCCTTATTTGTTTATAGGTTGTCATTGTCCAATACGGTAAAATGGCTTTTTCCACAAAAGCCCTCTCACTAGACCAATGGCTATGGTGCATATTCTTTGGTATTGGAACATTAGTCTGGGGACAATTAATCACTACAGTGCCTACAAGAAAACTACCTAAAATATTATCGTAAGTAAACTCAGAGAGACAAGTCACCCAACCGATTTTATTCTTTTGTCTGTGCCTCATTACTTTTTTTTAACACATTACACAAACTACTTGTGCACAAGAAAACACAGTCCTAAAGTATGCACAAAACTTTTAAAGTACAATATACTCGTTTAAACATTTAACCGCGATGAATACAACCAAGAAGGACATTATCACAAAAAAAATTAACTATAAAAAAGCGAACAAAACAGTTATGCACAAGAACCATTTATGAAAGAAAAATGATAAATAAATGAGAGAATTCTGAGTTAAATAACTTTGAATTGAATTAGAGACAAAAATATTTTTGGATTTGGCTCTGATTTCTTTCAAGTGTTTTTAATGTAGTTATTAATTGCTACTAAACATACACAGTATTATTTTGAATTGTTCGGTTTATAATCTTTCATATTACTGAAGTAAGCTTATTATCTTTGATCATGAATGAGTGCTAAATTTTGTCTTGATTTCCTTTGTTTTTAATATTTGTGTTTTGGTTTCATTAATAATAACACATAAATTTTAAATTTTAGTAAAAGAATTGCAGTATTCAAGAACTAAAAATAGTATATTACTATATTTATATAACTTTAGCACAAGTTTATAAATGGTCCAATGATTGAAGAAAACAATTTTTGGACATTGAAATTAATTTCTTAAGGTTTATTTTGGTTTCTTATTGGACTTGTTTGTAGTGTTGCAAAAGCCTGCCTATTAAAGGCAGAAGCTAATTTAGAATAAACACTATTAAACGCTATTTTTTTTTATTAGCTCAATTGTAGTCGAGGATTAAAGTATAAAACAAAAAAGTATTATGTATATTAACAGTTGTGATGAGATGACAAAAAATAAATGAATCGTTTGTTTTTGAAATTGTAAGTTATTTATTGGAAAAATTGGTTGTTAAAATAACAAAGAATGAAATGAAAGAAAATATGAAAATCTATTTAAAAAAAAATAACAAAAGTGCCAAATTTTATTTGACAAGGAAAAGAAATATTTATACTATTGATAATAATTGCTTCGACGAACTGTATTGCACACGCATTTTTCTTTCAAAGAAAACTCGGCGTGTTGTTGAACTCTATATAATACTATATCCTTTTTTTACAACATTATAAATAACGCTCAATGTATATCCATGATCTTTCCCAATATCCTTCCCAATCAGATACGAATTCGCCTGGAACCTTGAAGTGATTTTATATATTTATCTGACTTAATTTTCAATCTTTTGTCAAAATCGGCAAAAACATAAATAAAAATCAAGTTGTAGTTTTCTAAACGTAGGTCAGTAGTATGTATATCACACTTATTATTTTTAAGTCTTAAAATTCGTAAGCATTTGAACAATTTTCAAACAAAAGGTATTGGCTTAAAATTTGAACCAGTTGTTCATTGCTAGAATGCATACTTCGTTATTTAAGGTGAATAATCAAACACTTTTATGTCGGCACTCTTTCACTGTCTGTTACCAGACATAACAATATAAACCGCAACTTTGATTTTGAGCTAAAACTTCTTCAAATCACACAATCGGAAACTTCTATAAGGCCAATGCTGTTTTAAATACGTGTTACTTTTGCAATTGAAAATAACATACAATTTTATATTCCCTCCCTTAACTCATGTGCATATCGTTTTTAAATTTAGTCAACTGTGTTCGTATATGAATTTAATCGCGATTTGTCCTGGAGTCGACTTAGTTAAATATAAACGTCATTTTTAAACTAATGGGATAAAGTTTTTTTTTTTTTTGTGTTTTGTTACGGGCGTCGGTTTTTTAAGAAGCTTTAGATAGTTGTCTTTATTTAAAAACATGTGTGATGGGCTTACTTGCATGTTTTTAAAAAGGTTTCGGTCGATCTTTTGAAACCTCCACTTGGATACGAAAAAGTATAAATGAAAGTGAACAAAGACTATTTTCAAATTTAAAAGAGGGCTTTAACAGTATTTCGAACTGGGTATGTACCATTACATTAAATGTTATGTGATGTTAAAAGCAAAAACTGTTCAATCGAAACACCAAAATTCAAAATTTCATAAATTTCATAAAAAATACTTACAACTACTGTAAAACAATTTATAATTACAAATTATTTTGTTGTCTTCTTTTATTTTTCTATATATATTTTTGTTTCATTAATGTACAAATACATACTTTGTTCGATGATGAGAAAAAACCTTGCTAGCTCTTGCGCTCGTGAAATCAGACTAATACATTTGTAATCATATAACTATATTCTTTTTTACCTATACATATATTACATAACTATTGTAATTAATTGGATTGTCTAATTGATAGAAATGTCAACTCTGTTAGAAAACAAAAACAAAAAGAACTGTTTTATACAAAGTGAATATACTGTTCTATATGTCTGCATGTTCTGTTAAGCACATAGTTTTCTATTTGTTTATTAACCCCTGTACTAAAATCGCAAGAGTGTAAAAGAAAATACTATTCTACATTAAACTAAAACTAAAAAAAAATTATACTTAATATACACAACAATTTCAGATTTGCTAATATAATATTTTTTTTTTTTATTTTTTTTATTTTTTTTTTATTTTATATTGATTGTATAGGTGGGGTCGTGGTCACCCTGAAGAATATACAGAAGCAATGAATTTAGGTGAGGAACGTTTCGATTCAATTGATTCCGACAAAAAACCGAGAGCGGGTCAAATACTTTGGATTCGAGGCTTAACACGTTTACAGACACAAGTAAGTTTTAATGTGTTTCAGTTAAATTTGTTATTTATTTATATGTAATAAATTAGAAACCCATTTTTTTAATTGTTATTCGATAAAGGCAACTTAAGCGTGTCTTTAAAGATATAATAATATAAGTAAACAAAAAAATATTAATTTTAAATTCTGGTTAGTGGAAAGCGAATATCCGATACATTTAAAAGTAATTGACTTACACATTAGCTGTTTTCGAACAGGTTGTAAGTTGTCGGAAACGTTATATATATTCTCTATGCTTGGGGAAGTTTGTCAATGTCCATGGGACGCATTATGATTATGTTGCCCAAACTAAATTAAAAAAAAATAACTTATTAAGGTTAATTTATTACGGTTGTTTTTTGTTATTTTAATATCTATTGTTTTACATATTTTGACTTAGTTTGGTACAAAAATCCCTCTAAAACAAACTCTCTAACAGCACAAGCTAGGACCAGAAATGACTCTTTAAAAATAAATCGTACTATATTTTTATTCCAAATACAGTTTAAATCAAAACCTATGCATAATAACTATACAGGTTTATTTCGAATGGATCAAATAAGTTCATTGAATACTTAAGTTTTGCAACGATAAATGCTTCAATGTATTCATATTATTCGTCAATTTTCAATATTTCTTGTTTGTTAAAATCGGTTAAAAAAAAATATCTACATATTTCTGAACATTGTGAATCCTGATGTTCGGCCGGTTAAATAATAGCTCAACAAAATATTTTAAAATATTGTGTTATTAGGAAAAATACATATTTTCAAAAGATAAATAGTCCTAACCGCAAAACTCGGAATCTTATTTAAGTTATCATTATACTTATTTCGTTTTTATTTGTCTGTGTTTTAGTCAAACAGCCAGCACATAGTCGCACAATACATAAATGAATATGAACTAAAAGTATTAGATTTTCTGTAAGGGTATTCAAAACCATAACATAAGCTAAAAGATTGCTTAGCAAATACAGATAGCATAATGGTTGCCTACATCATTTTGTTTGAAAAAAAGAAAATAGATAAAAACAACACGCCCACATTCACATCCGACGAACACTTTCATATTCTCCTTATTTATTAGTATTATTTTATTTATATTTTCATGCATATTTATGTACCTTAGTATAACGTTTTCCGCATAAAGCGAATAAATTTGCCTCAGAGTATTTTTTACAGCCACACAAAACAAACACTATATGTTTACAAAACTCTACTGCGTTTTTATTGTTACGGCATATAGAAAAAACGAGAAAGGGAGCTATCAATGATACGTACTTCAGTTTTCAATTTGTTTTAACCACATTTATATATTTCTTGCCATTAACTTTTTAGAGAACTTAACCAGTTTATTGTTTTCTTTTTTCAATATGCAACTAGTATTTTATATTTGCTACAATCTCTACCTACTCTATATTTTTCTGTTTACTGTTTACTTTATTCTTAACCAACGATTTTGACGGATTTCACCAAGAATTTACTAATTATAATTTGAAATACTTTTTAAAATAAATTATATTCTTTTAGGATGAGAATACAATATAAAAAAAAAATATGAGATTGAGCTTGAGAGTAAATTTTTTTTTATTAAGGGTGTACCAGTTCTTCTTTCCGATATTACGTTCCTTTTTGTATTCAAATACTTAATACAGCTAAAAATACTACTTATATTTAATTAATAATTATTTTGTAAGTAAGAAGAGGTGCATGTATTTCGATTTTAAATTTTCGTTGATATATAAGTAAAAATTATAATATTGCTTTATTATTCTTCTTAGGAGAATGTTTAATTTTTATCTCATGCAAACACACAGTTATCTATGCAAAATTAAATAATTATAATACATTTTTCCTTCTTTAATTACATATAACATTTTTTTCTTTCATTGTGTAGAAAAACCATTTAGGCCCATTTTTTGTTTGCTAAAACAAAAAAATAAAATAAAATTGAACAAATTGTAAATAGCATTGTCAAGAAAAAATAAATAGATATAATGAGGATCATTTCAAGAGTATCATGCACCTTGTATTCTTCTTTTTCAACTTATAGTTGTGGAGTGTTTCATAACTATGCCAAAACTCGCCTTTTAAGCGGAATATACACTTTGTTGTGCCAAAATTATAACCTTCCTACAGCAACAATTCATGTTGCTCCGACTCCTTTTATGTCGTTAAATCTGTTTGAAATTGAAATTATAACATTCATTTCTTATTAACATTTATACGTAATAATTTATTTATATGAAATATGTAAACGAACATAACAGTGTGCATTTGTATTGTGGACCTCGATCCAATACAAAGCTGATTGCAACCAATTGTAGGTTTTGCAGTATCTTAAACATAAAGATTTTTTTTAATGGTTATTGTGATTGCACGAATAGAAAATTATTCTTAGGTTACATTTTAGTAAAAATTACATGATTTTTTAATTGTTGCGTATTTTATTGGCCCATTTTATTGAACACTTATCTCAACAAAGTAAAGCAGGCGACATTTATGATAAAGCGGTATTGACTTGTGTATTTTGTTGTATGTCTTGACTATCAGTTTGATTCAACGTTTTTCTTTATTCCGCTCTTTGAAAGCAGTAAACTGAAAAAGTCATGGATACATCGCCGAAAAATTTCAACATGAACTCCTGTTGTCAAGTCACTTTTACTTGGGATAAATACCTTGTGTGAATGTCAAGAACAGTGTAGTTATTGTATTTGATTGCTAAAGATTTTACTTTACATTGTTTTGCTGAGATAGGTGCTCAATGAAATACAACTAATGATAAGGTGTGGGTCGCTCTGTAAGAAAAAAGAAAAAGCAATAAAACCTTGCCGCCGTGAATCTATGAAATATTTGACAACAGCAAATTGGTTGCTACTCCAACATAAGTTTTGAATTTAGTGTGAGTATAGGTTAATTTGGTCAATTCTACCTCAATAAGTAGCGCTTTAAATATATCGTCTAATGACACTTCTATAATTTGTACATAATATGTACCATGCAACCATATTATCGAGTGACGAAATTTATGAAAAAAAGCAAATTATACGAAAATCTGGTCTTCTACGTGGTGGATAGCTTCTAATTGCTATTAACATAACAAAATGTTTACATTAATGTCAATACATAAAATTTCAAAACAAAGCACAAATCTATACTAAAATTTTCTTTTGTTAGCAGTAGGAAAATGAAGAATAGAAACAAAAGTACATTTTTTAGCAAGAAATCACATTCAGTGTATTCGTATATTTCTATTAAATTTTTATTAATTCTTTTTCTTTTAGTTTGTTTTTTTACTTTTGGACCCTTTCTATTTTTTTTATTTTTACACTTATTTTTTCAAAAATATAAATTGTTCCTAAAGCAAAACCTTAAAGATTTTATTTAGCTAAATATATGAACAAAATTATTTATTTTACAAAATTGAATTACAATAGTAATCAACATTTTTCCCGAAATTTTGTAAAAAACAATTCTGTTTTCTTTTTCTTAAAGTTATTTACTTTTTTATATTTATATTCCATATTTGTTGTTAATTTCTTAAATCAGCCGGCGGAACCAATGCGAGAGACTGAAGTGTAATATGGGGCAGCTATACATTGAAAAATATATTAGTTAAATCAAAAAACTCAGTTATTTAACAATAGAAAGGAAACAATATAAAAATTAATAAATTGAAGCAACATGATAAAAAAAACCACAGTTATAATATTTAACAGTTTTGTAGAAACAAAATAACACTCAAGTCAGAAACAAATAAAATGATAATAAATTCATATAACCTAAAGAAATTTTTTAATAGATTAGTAAAACGGTGTTTTAAATGCAATAATACAAAAATACATTTCCACACGCATATATACATATCTAGATTTTAATTTTATTTTATTAGTTTTGTTGTCTTATTTGATAATGATTGTGTATATATGCCTGTGTAATTAGCGAAGCTGATAATGGATAATAGTATTTAAAAATTCATTATTTATATTTAAAGGATGAAAAATACACATACTTTTATTATACAAAGCGGCTATATCTAAATATCTAACGTTCTAAAATATCGTTAAAAATAAGAGAAAATTCGGAAAGAATAACAAGTAAAAAAGAAGCAATAGATTCTAAATTTTTTAAAAGCGATTTAAGCATATCCTTTATAAGAAATTGCAATTTACAGATATTATATCGAAATTTGTACCTATTCATTTGAAAATTGTTAAATCTTAAAGAAGAACAATAAAATCGGTACATCTACAGAGCGAAAAGAACAAAAATAAGATAGTGTAAATTTTAAAAAAGAAAAGAAGAAAAGGTTTACTACCTCCAAGCACATACTGTTTACTCTTACAATTTTAATTTCTACTATTTCTGCCAGTACTTCTCCTATCAATACAAGAACTACACTACGCCTGCCTTACTTAAAATAAAATTAGTAAAATGAAAGACTTGATCTGAAAAATCGTTATCCAAAGTACGTAGGATTTCCTTCTACCAATTTTTTTTATTTTATTACAAATGAAAACTTATACAAAAATATTTAAAAGTCATATACGGAATGTTTAGGTGACCTTTGTTACTGAATTCGATTAAAATATCGTTTTCTATTACATTTACCATGTTCGTCCCCTTTTTTATTTTATTATTTATATATATATATATACACATATAAGCGATTTAAGCATATATATATATATAAATATATATAAGCGATTTAAGCATATATATATTTTTCAGTTTTATTTTGTTCAAACACAATAAAAAGAAATGTTTGTGATTTCATTTTGATTCAAAAATATTTTAGTAGTGATAAGTGTTTAACAAAAAAAAAAACATATTGTTTGTTTTAGTGAGAAATAGTAAACAACAATTGAAATACCTATAACTAGTTTGTAGAGTTTTATTTTGTCGTTTTTATTAACATAGTGACAACTTAAAAAACAGATACTGTCATATCGTCCCTTAGATCCAAAATACAGTAACCCGTTTTTAGAATACGATTGTCTAATACGAGTTATTTTGTCTTTTTCCACCCAAGTATATTTATGTGCTTTGTATAAAATATTCAGTAAAATAATATTTTTTTACCTACCCTCGTGTAAACACACCCACCACACCCACCGAAACAGACATAAGTAGTCTCACTTTTTTTCTTAAAACTATTTTTTATGTTATGTATAATTTTATATTTTAGTTGTTTGGGTTTGCAATACTTAAGTTAAGCTAAACGGTTTTAAAGTGAGTTGATATGAAAAAGAAATCCTATTGGGTTAAATAACAAAAACTGTAACTTTTACTCGCATATGGTAAAACGTATTATATTTTCATTTATCTTAAACCTACCTCTTTCATTTTAATTTTAATCAAAAAAAATTCAAGAGCAAAGCTACAAACAATCGGAACAATATCTTATTCATATAAATAATATCGTAAACGTAAACTTTCACTCATTCTCATATTTTCGTTGGATATGTTTAAAGAAATACTTTTTGTTGTGTTGAAAATCCATCTCGAAATTGTCTGCTTATCATACATAGTGTCTTCCATTGGTGTATATATTCTAGTATCGTAGAGTTGGTAGAGTTTTTTTCTCTAAGTCTTTCGTCAGAAATCACTTATTTTTTTTCTTGCCGTCTCTATACCTCCACCTAGGTACTTGCTCTCCTTTTATTTTTGTGTATAAGTAGAATAATTTCTTTTTCTAAATTGTTTTCATCTCATAGTTGGAAATAGTTCACAATAGTATTTTTCAAACAATATTTTGTGCCACATTTTTATATATTAAATATTACGCGTGCTACTTGTATGATACTTTCTCTATCTAAATCATTATCTATTCTACCTTACGTTCGTTAAGCAATTTTCAAATCTTCTTTTTTTAAAGGTTTTTGACTACGACTATCACCGAAAAAAAAACTAATGATTTTTATTTCTTCTATATGATCTACCAAAACATTTCGTTTTTAATTAAAATGTGTGAGCTTGTTGCCTTTGTCAATGGATATGATATTCGCAAGTGAAACTTTTCTTTACTTATTGCTATATGTCGCAATCGATTTGACAGATGATGTGTATAAACCCATCACCTTTAGATATGGGATGATGGTTTATAAAAAAGGCTTTTCCTGAAATAAATACGTTCTTTTTTTGCTCAAATTTTATACACCACACTTCATACAGTTGCATAATTCTGCTGCTCTGAGCATTTCAATTTATATTATTTTTATTTCAAGGTTTATAACGTTTATAACGCATTTTCATATTCTGTCAGTACAGAATATGGAAAAAAAAACAATAATGTTCATTTCTTACATATAAAACTTAATTTCTAAAGGTAGACACGTAGACAGCGGGTTAACTTTAGACAAATGGCACTTTGCAATACAGTTAATAAACACATGGAAAAAATAAACAATTCGTTACTGATTTTGTGGCACAAAAATCGTAATGTATATTTACATATTCTAAGCAAGTTTATAATGGTGGGGATGATTCAATAACAATTAATACAAATATTAATATCTCCTCCAAAAAGGATGCATTAAGTATAAAAGTACGGTACAAAAAATGTAATTTCTGTATGCAAACACGAAAACATACAACTAAATTCATTTGGAAATAATCATTTCACACAGTTTTGGGAGCATTGTCCTAAGCATTGTCCTATTATATCAGCCTTACAGATTCAATTGTATTATACTTACAAATATTGAATTCCTAATATGGGTTAAGGTTATAAACAAAACTCATACTACTCACACTTTAGTAAAATAAAAATTCACATAAAATGCAAAATACTATTTTGGTAAGTTAAAAAAAGTATAAATTGTCAACAAAAAAATGCAACAAATTCGATTAAAGCAAATAACAAACATATTTATTGTTAAGAAAACTTTCAACTAATAAAAGTGTTAAAAAATAATCTTCGAATAAAAATCAAAATGGATTTCTGGTATGTTTAAAAAATCTTTACGGTTTGGTTTTTAATTAAATTTTTAAGTTGTGTTTGCATTTTCGAGTGTTTGTTTTCTTACATTTTATTTTAATATCTACCAAACTTTTTTTGATTGATATTTGCTTTTGTATAAACGCTTACTGCTGCCTTGCCACTTTTGCGAACCCCTATTTGTATATATATTTGCTTTATTATTTCTATGCATAGAATACTCTAACATGCATTTTTTTCAATATTTTATTTGTTATGAAAATTAATTAGAACTTGAATGTTTTGAAATGAAAAACTATTCTCTCCTGGTGTTGTGATCTCTGATTATATATATATTCTACAAAATTTATTTGTCCAAATAATAACTAATAACATTGCGCCGTACTAATAACAAATTTTAGTCTCGACTTTAAATTTCCGGAAGCTCACAATTGCAAAATTTGTATGAAAAAAAAACTGACACTGTGAACTAAAATTTAAAGTGGAAACTAAAAATGTTTATTGGTAAGGCCCACTGAATATACATAATAAAAAAACTGTTTTCATTAATTAGCTGTTTTCAAGATTTTTATTTTCATTCTATAAGTAATAAAGTCTGAGGTTTCCATATTTCAACTCGAATAATAACCGATTAAGTACTATAGTTTGTTTAATATTAGTCCTTTAAAATAGATATTAGCTTCATTATAAATATAGAGCCAAACTTTCAAATTTCAAATTTATCAAGTTACATTTACTAATTATAGTTATTTCGATTATTTGGACACGCTCTGTAATACTACAAATTGACATTTATTTTCTCTACCTACCTATCTACCTATCTGTATCTGACTCTGCAGTTTTTTTTTTTTATAGTTATTATTTTAAAAATCCGGGGGCCAAATTGTGTGTGGCGATTCGACCCTACTATACTGTGATTATGATTTAAGAACAAAAACACTATTGTCCGAGTGACGTCTAAAAGCTCTCGTTTCTGTCCAAAAAATTTAAAAATTTCGCGAAACAAATATCGTTTAATTTAAAAAAAAAAATCATTATTTTAACCTGGTTCGGTTTTGTTCAAGTTTTGAAATAAGCCTGAATTGTAAATAACTTTGTACAGATCTTGCGTGATCAGACTTCTCGTGAGGCTTGTGAAATATGATCTTGAACGTTGTAATATTTTTAGCTTGTATCAGAAATAAATTTATTATAAGTCATAGTCCAAATAATGTGGTGTAAAAAGATATTTCTTACCCAAAATTCGTTAGGATGTTTACGTTTTAACGCAAGACTTTTTTGTTTACCCATATATTAGACTTTGTAAGATAAAAGTATACTTAAGCGGGTACCTTGTCATTCAATTACATGCAGCAGTTTTCTCCCTTACCTCATTGCATACTAAAGTATCCCCTTGTGCATAAATAATCATAGCTGTTAATCGCTAATGCATCCTAAAGATTTTATTTTATTTTTATTAAAAAACGAAAAGTCTTTAAATTAAAAAAAGCAACCAACTTCACATAGTATTTATTTTTTTATATATTGCTTATAAATTAAACATAAATTGTTTTGATTTTTAACCCTTCTTGTGTTTTTTTTTTTTTTTGTTTGATTTATAATTGTTTTTTTTTTTTTGTTTGTTGTCTTACTTTGTTTGTTTCAGTTACGCGTAATTCGTGCTTTTCGTTCAACGTTGGAAGACTTAACGGAACGCCGTTCTGTACATAGTCTGCACAGTCTACGTAGTCCTCGTACCGCAGTATCAGCTGGTGGATATCAACTGGTACAGTCTCCAGGATCAGCTAACTTTTATAATGCTGCTTTGATGTATACTGGTAGTGGACGTCAGCAAAATACTTTACAACCACCAACACAGCATCGACCAACACAGAATTTAGCAACTACACCTTCTACATCTGCTATTTTGTCAGAAATATCATTTATTGATGAAGATCCACAACAATTAGGTAGCAATAGAAATGGCACCACTAGTAGCAATCATACTAATCGTAGTGTTCGTAATAGATCAGAGAGTCCGCAACAAATTGAGACAAGAATTTGAAATGAAACATCATCAAACACTGTAGGACTGTATAAAAAAATGTTTGTTTATATATTTCTTTATTCAACGGCTGTTATTTTTAGAGAACACAATGAGAACACTTTGGCTTTGAATATTATACATCGAGAAATAATATACACTTGCTTATTCTAACAATTTTTTGTTTTAAATTTATTTTATTTAATTCGTTTTTGTTTTCTATCCATTAAATGTAAAACTAATTGGAGGTGTAATTGAGAATGTTTTGCGTTCTGATTAAATGTTTTTGTACTGAATTAGGGAAACACCCTAGGAAAATCACAAATTCAAAGATCTTCCCATTTCCACATAAATTCACAATTTCTTTATTCTGACAAATTCACAGAACACAGTGAAGCATTCCTTAAACTAGGTATCTTTTTATAATTGTATTGTGATTTTAATGATAAATAACTACGTAAATATAGAAAGCTACATATTTACACCTCTACGCTGATTTTGGTATTTAATTCGTACAAGTTGGTTGCAGTCAATAAGCTTTCGCAAAACTACCTATTCATTTCAGAATTCCAAACAAATAACATTGCCTAGTATTAGAACAGATTTATTTCGGTGAAAGGGACAGTTGAAATGCAGATATTGAGTTACTAAAGCAGCATAGTATTAGTAACAGAGTCGCAGTAATAAAAACGAAAACCCTTTTTTTTTGTTAAGTGAATAGTGTCTTATAGCTGTAATTTTTATAATTCTTAATATTATTTCCTTGCGAAATATATTTTTATAACGTATTAGATTTAATATTCTAAATCAACTTTTTAATGGAATCCACATAATGCAAGTATTTGGTTTAAAGTGTATTATTTTGCACAATTATTTCGTAAACGGGAACGATTGTGGCAACACGAAATGGTGCTTGATGATTTGCACAAATTTGGCAGAAATATCCTTATATTGCTGTTCATCATGTCTTCTTAAACCTCTCAATCTCTGTCGACTTACAAAAACAACAAAAGTATTAGGTATATTAAAGAGAATTTGTGTACTTATATGTAAAGAAAAATAACTTAGGTTCTTAAAAAAAAGATATAAATATATTTTTTCTGTTACTTACTTGTTTTATTCCTATATTGCTACTTTTTGTTGCACAAATATTATTATCGATATTCGAATTTTTGTCCTTAAAATTAAGTATTATCCATTCATATTTAAAATGAACTCGTCTTTTTCAAAAACAAAAATATATGGTTATAATAACAGTAAAAATATAGTTAACTGCAATTTTTACCAATGTTAATTTTTTGTATTCATTGTCTACCTCTTTTAACTAGAAAACCAACTAAAACTACTAAATTCCTTAACATTACAATTGTTGTGAATCTTCAAATTATTTAGTAAACAACCAAATATATTATTTTAACCAAAAAAAAAACACTAGTAATTTGTAAAAAAAAACAATAATTACGAAATTATAAATTTGTCTAAATGAAAAGTATTTTGTTTCTAATCAAATTATTATAAAAAATAAACTTCGTTTTATGACGTAAAAACATTAAAATATTTACTTACAGTTATTATAATATAAACGAAAAGAAAATACTATTCCAAAAAAAAACGTAGAAAAGAAAATCAATTTATTCTTACATTTGTGTGTCTTTATTTTCTGAATTTCGTTTTGTTACTATATGAGTTAGCTCCTTTCAAATAAAACCTTATGTAAATATTTTAAAATAATATCACTTTTGAAATAGACTTATTTTTTTACTTGTTATAATTTTATCTGATAATGTATGTACTTTCCGGATGTTAATCGAAATTGCTGCATTTTTTACAAACAAAATAATACAATAATAATAATATTAACATTATGTGAATTTTTTCTAACTTTGTTTTTATGAAGGTTTAAGAATAGGTTAGTCATGGAATTTGTGGGTTTACTTAAGCGGTGTGAAAATTGAAAAACCTGATGATTTTAATATTTTGCTGCGGTAAAATTTTGAAAATGGACATTAGTTGTATCAAAAAATTGACTATTGATATTGCGCCTGACTTCCAATTATTTAAACGTCCAAACCTCTTAATGTGTGTCCCAGAATATAGTGTTAAACTTACTAAACATACATTTATGTTTTTCTTAAAAGTTTATCTTTGCTTGGATTTTAGATAGCAATTCCCATATAGTGTATAATTTTTGTTTTTGTTTAAATAGTTTGACTGTTAATTATTACATTTTTGGGTGTCATTATCAATTTCCGAAAAACAGTGTGATAAACTAATTTTATGCACGCATGTTCGTATGATCATTAAATACATGGACAGAAATTGTCTATTGCTATACAGAAACCCATTTAAGTGTTGATTTTACACGTCTCGGCAAGCATCGCGGGACAATGTTCGCAATTCACAAGCGAATTATATAAAAAAAAAGTGAACATAAAATATAATATTAAAATCAAGTAAAGTTTGAGGCTTTCTCTTTGCAAAAGGTAAAGTCATAGGAATTGAAATTATTTTCTTTCTTGCAATTGTTCATCTTCAAAACAGATTTTTTTTCGAGATTAACACATACTTAGAATATAACGTGGACAGCTGTTTGACATCATTCAGTCGGAAATAGGCTTAAGCCGCAGAAGCATGAGCACGAGAACAATTCAAATATTGTTCTCGAAAAGCAAATGGAACCGCTCGCACGAATGCATAAAATGTCCTTCATCTTGTTTATTCTATTAATCCATGTTTTAATGTACTTTTTTTGTAGTGAGGTTTTGTATTTCTATATTTTATGAATCTCCAGTGCTTCCCATTGAAGATTATAATTGGTTATTGGCAAGTGAATGAAAAACATTTAAATTAACAGATTACGCATACCAATCCGTATATTATTTCCATAAAAACAATAAAAATGAATTATTACTGCTTTTAAATAATTCGGTATGTTCTTCCTTCCTAATTTTGTTTTCATTCTGTCCCTATTTTAATTATTTTTATTTTCATTTCCATTTTTTTAGTGTTTAACACAACCCGTACTTTATTCTCCCAGAGTAAGTTATGCTTTAGCTATTAGATTATTAAACCTGCCCTAAAATCATACAATTATGAATTAAGATATTAAGAAGCAACACGTCACATATATGTACATATATTATTATTTGAAAACATGTACAATATATGTGTCACAGTAATTTAATTTTTAAGTGATAATTCCTTTTCATGTTTTTTATTTGGTTTTCTTTGTTACTGTCTTGTCCTAATTTTTCTTAACATCTTATTAATTTGTTTTTTTTTTTTATTTTTTTTTGTTATTGCATTTTGCGTAAATATATTTAGTAAAGGTACAAAAAGTATTTAAAGTAAAACCATTAAAGAAACGAAAAAAACTCATCGAAGTCAGACAAAACAAATCCATTTCTCCAATATTTCTTTTACTTCTTTCCATTGAAGGTAATAGGTGGTGAATTGCAAGAGCGTTTGATTCCGGTACCCTACAGCAAGAGCTCAACTGATCAAGCTGTAAGCTTTCCTTCTTTCTTTCGTTTAAGTTGATCGTTAGTTTTTTTTAGTTACTAATTACGTCAATTATTATTATATAACATAGTAATGAAACAAAAGAAACGTATTTTTTATTTTGTTTTTCTTTACCCTCTAGTTTTGGATTGTGCTAACGTTTCTAAGTTTTCTTTCTTTTTGTGTTGTACATTGATCTATTTCTTACATTACTTTCTAGTACCACTACTTCTACTCATACGATACCAATTTTTACTTTCGAAACGCTGTGGCTTAAATTCCTTCCCAATCTTTTTGTAAACATCGCTATTTCTTGTGCTTCTTTTTTATGTAGATATGGATAGATTATGCATATTCATTTATTAAAAGTAGGAAACCTCCTTTTACCGGAAGTTGGGTAAAACTTATATTCGCTGTTCAGAGATTAGAAAGGCTTTATCTATTTTTCTTTATAATTCAGTATGCATAAAAAGTGTATGCAACAAGGATCCAGAAGATCGATTTCTCAACAAGTACCTTTTGTGCACATACTCCTATACTCCAGGATATAATTTGTGCTCAACAATTTAATTCAATTCCAAAATCCAAAATATCACGAAAGCGAGTGGGAATTTAGGCTTTTTGTTTCTCATTAAGTATAAGATAATAAACATGCTGATTTTGATATTTTACAAAGCGCCCCCGCCGTTATATCTCGTTGATAAACCAAAAAATCTTTCAAAAGAAGTAGCAAAAAAGTTGAAAAAGAATTTTTGTTCTTTGAAGGTAATCAGTAGAACTTTTTTAATGGCATATAAGATACAAGAAGCTAAACATCCCGAAGTCTTATGCGTATAAATTCTCTAAGTGCATTTAGAACGTGAGCTCACTTTTAAGATTAGGTTTCTTCTGAGTGGTACAAAAATAGATAAATAATACATAGGTTTATGTATCTGTGCAGAATTCAATAAGTAATTTGAATTAAATTTCTTTATACTTTACGTATTAAAAATAGAGTAAAATACCATTCAATTGACTAGTACAAAACTAAAATTGAATTTTGAGTTCATGCTGAATGCGTGATGTCTAAGAAGCTTATTCAAGATTTATCCTCGATTCCAAGCGTTATCTCCCCATTGGTAGAAGTCGGTTTTCTGTTTTCCGCTTGTAGCTAACTAGTGGTCTTCGTTATCACTGATGAGTATTACATTAACACTTGAAATGTAAAATCTACGTACTGTTTACTTTTTCGTATATATTTACAAAAATATTTCACCTACTGTTACCTTTTGTGTAGTTAATTCAAAGCTAATTAAATTCAATTTTAATGCATTCGGATGAAATCGAGAGTGCGGGTATATATTATCTATTGCATACCTGAAATAAACGTTTTTGCCATTAAAAAACTCGTTTAACGTTATGCTTTTTTTGCATACATGATGAACATACTAATTTCATGAATTGATAATTATTATCGCCAATGCATGGCCCAACTTTATTGTATCCTCAGTTTCTCTTTTTTGAAGTGGGGTTCAATAATCTGTTATGAGACGAGCTATACGAATATTCCCGATACAATAAAGTTTATTTTGTCTGCAAAGTTTAGTATCACGGTTTTTATATTATTTTATAATTTATTAATTTTGTTTGCTCTGCACTTAATATGTATCTATTGTTGCTGTATTTTCCTTTACATACCCGTTTTTTATATAATTTCTTAATTACTACAAAACAGAACAAATAAATTTATACGGAAGAAAAATCTATATATTTTGTTTTAGTTTGAGGAGAGCATTGTCTTTAAGTTTGAATACTGCAACTTTCATTTACCATCTCTAATTTCATGTGTTATTGCATTGATCTCATATATCTGTCGATAAAAATAACCTCTATCGACTCCTGTAAAAGCTTAAAAAATTCTTTGCTTCTGTTTAATTTATATGTATCTACCTACTGACATACGAAAAATAAGGAAACGTGTGCTTACCAAAGAATCAAATGGCAAAATGTGTTTCCTATTACATCCAATGGAATCTATTCATCGATAATAAAATTCAATCAATAAAGGAATTTTGCAATCGATGTATATATATATATATACCGATCCAAATCTAATCCAAAAACATTTTTAGTATTTACCTACATTTTATTTTGGTCTTACTTTGTCTGAATCCGATCTTTTTTGTCATTTCCAGCACCATTTATTGAGTTTTTAGTTAAATACTTTTATAAACTATTACAAAAAATATATACTGTAGATACATATATATATATTTATGTATGTGTTTATTAATGTATGCGTCAGTACCAATGCGGCACCATGTGCACGTGCGTTTTTCTAGACACGACTTTTCAGTCGCAAAAAGTGTAACATATTACTTTCAGTGGGACAACGATAATTTCGTATATTCATATTAAAAACTCTGTGTTCCACTCTTTGTAACTGAATATTCGTACGTCAGATTTTACATTTGCGCCCCTAGACTTTTTCGAACGGGTAGAATGCTCTGCATATATATATATATATATTTGTTTATCTATTTATCTTGTAAATATCATTAACAAACTTGCTTAATCGCTAGCGTGCCAACAAAATGTGTCTATTTATTGTAATTTCCCTACACTGGACTTGCATCAATGCACCATTTACATGACTTCTTCAAGGGAGCGAAAAGCAAACAGATCGTATTGACTACCCTTTAAAACAAAACAATACAGCTTTTGCGATTGCCGAACTTAGTTGAGGTTCATATTTCTGCAAATGGATTCAAGGTCAAAAGTGAATCGGACCTTTAAATTTTATATTTAAGAAAAAGTCAGCTTCGATTAGTTTTTGTAAACAACTTTTCTTAAAAGTAAGGCCTATTCTATGTATGACACCAACAATTTAACCATCAATTTCATAAAGCATGCCCCATACTATTTGTATATACCGTATACACAAATTGTATTGTTGTATATTGTATATATGACAATGTGAATGAAATTGATTCTATATTTTTACGAACTACTTAAACGGCACTATGAAAATAAATATTAATGTTGTTAAAAAACTATAAACGATTTATAATATCGTTTGTAGAATGGCGTGACGGATGAGTCATTTCCCACATAAAAAAACGGAAGAAATTTACTATCGATCTGTGTTGGATTAAGCGATGCCTAGTAACAATTAACCTTTAGACTTGTCGTTTATATACAATATTTTGGATTGTATACAACGTTTTTGTCCCCTGTTTTCGTATCAATTTTCCGTGATATTAGGTAAATCTAGTATTACGGTGATAGAGCAACTTCAAAAGCCTCTATCTCAATATCTCGTATATCTGTCCATCTATATAGTTTCAGAACTATTCTGTTTAATGTCTATTCACCTTTATTTATGTTTTACAAAATATGACGTTTCGTTTTAAGTGTGCCTTAAATCAGAAATCAAAAGTGATGACACCCATTACCTATTAAATAAATCCGTTTAAACGACACTAATATTTAAAAGACACTAACACTAATAGGGAAATATTTCCCGATATAAGCTTTTGTCAAAGTTTGTGTATATTTCAGAATAACTTAAGTTTAAGTATTAGATTAATAATAAAACATAATTGAGCTTTTCCAAAATTGTAAAATCGTATTTCGGTCAATGCATAATCTAAAATTCTTACTTGTTTAAGGACACTAAAACTAGTAGTTACCTTTAGTCTGCAAAATAACAAAATATTCCAAAATTAATGTATAAAATGATTTTTAGTAAAGATCATTCTTTCGTTCTCTAACGAAAAAACAAAACTCATTATTATTCAAGTATAGTACTCCGAAAAAGTGAAAGTTACAACACTTACTGCATCAGACAAAGGCAACTAATTTATGAGTCAGGATACAACCGAGAGGCAAATATTATGAAAACAATGAATATATGCAGAAAAACATAAAATTTCAATATTTATTTTACTAGGCGCGAATTGACAATTTGTTTTTGCCCAATGGAAAAACAATTATACTCGTAGCTTTCTTAAGATCAAGCAATATAGTTAAAGTATTAAAGTATTTAGGTATGTATGCAAAGCGGTTTTTGCACTCACTATAAATTCCTTCCGATAAAATTTTGCTTGTGGATAGTGGTGATACCCACATAGTACCCAAATTTCAAAAATATAATTTTGTTTTTCTAATGATGTACAAAGATATTGCTAAGTAACAATATGGCAATATCAATTATTTATTAATAAATTAGCTAGTTTCCGAATTTGGTCCTATTTTATAGTTCTATGGAAATTACAACATGCGAACGGATTTTAACTTTGGGCATGGAATTATATCGAAATCGTTAAAAAAACATTTTAAGATAACCCTTAAAACTGACGTTTCATAAATCAATAGATTATAAACGGCATTTTTCAAAAGTACAGCATTCGAATAGTTAAGAACTGGTTACGATGTTATACTCTAAAGTACACTTCCATTAAGATCGAGTGATAATCAGAAAATACATTTTTGGCTGGGCCTTACTAATTGTTATTTCTTGCACGACATGTTATATAAAAACTGAAGAATGATTATTATTACCACGCAGTACCATTATATTAGTGTTATATGAAAACTGATGCAAATATTCAGATGATGGAGACAAGAATGCATTTGCTTTAACAATGCATAGTATCTACTATATTCTGTTTAAGGATGCACTATTTATAATGCAAACACTTATGTGTACAATAAATACATTTTAATTAGCTTGCAGACTATAAATGGAAGAATGGAATTATTAATGTTTTGTTTCTTGCTGCGATCTTAAATTTTCATTTATTTCTAATACAATGACTGTGTTTGTGCAGTTCAAGAGCTTTATTTTCAAATAAGGAACCGTCATAGGGCATCTAGATTTCTTATAGACCAATTCTTCGGTTTGCTGAACTTATATAACCACTTCTGGATCTAGGTTATTAAAATGATAAAGTTTCGCAGGTAAGATTTGGATGACGGAAGGATTTTAAAGATTATAATTTAAATACAGCAAAACCAAATGACCTGTTAAACTGAAAAAATGAGAAGTTTTTTTTAAATCAACCGTCTCACCATGCACATAAGCAGTTTTATATAACGAAAATGTATTTTTGTCTTTAATGAATGCGTTTATATTATAATGCTTTTGTTATTCGATAGCACTTGCTATTTCTTTAGAAAGTTTTTGTTGTGATTGCGCTGATATTGCATAAACATGAATTTAAGTTAAAAAAGTGTTGCTTGCATTGCTCAGTGTGTGTGCGTGGCTTTTTTTATTAACGATCCTATTTTTTTGCGAATTGTTCGTGTGTTTGCAAATATTATATTTTTCAAAGACGAAACATTATTTATGTTTTACTTTGAATGAAGACATGTAAATGTATCCGAGTTGTGAGTTACGTTTTGGTTTTACTGATTTTTTCCTACACATATATATATATATAATATGTATACTTTTTTCCTAGTTTTAAGTAATTATTTTAACAAACAAAAATCATTTCAATTTAAAAAACATATTTATTAATAATTTTTTTTCTTTTTTTATTTTTCCTCTATACTCCATAAATCCAAAACAACAACATTTTTTTATTGAAAATTATTTTTTATTTGTTTTAATAATACATTTTAAAACATGTTGCTAAAATGAAATCGAATTCTGTAACAAAAAAAAAACACCCTCTCCAAACTATCCTTTCTTTTTCTCTGTCACTTTGGATATTACGAAAAAAAAATAACTGAAAAAATAGATACGAGTGGTTAATGCATTTCGACAAGGACTCGATGCACGCTATGGCGAACACACAAACACATCTTTAGCTGAAGTTCTACGCAAACAAACTTCGCTAAGCAAACGTCTCTCTCAGACATCGTCCATTGAGTATGCGGACAATATTCCAGACGAACTGACGATACCAGAAATTGACGTCGAAAGATTATCATCTCATAGTCATACTGAAACAGCTGTTTAGATCTGTTAATAGTTTTTTCCTTATTTAATTAATTAATTAATTTCATTTTAACGTAAATGCAAACTGAATAAAGCAAATTTGAATTAGGTAAACCTATTGATATTGCAAACAGCTAATAAGTATTTACTCCACAATATAAATATACGAAGAACATATAAACGCCCGAAAGTGCGTAAACATTTTTATATTAAAAAAAAAAGGAAAACAAATAGTTATATTTTGCCATGCCTGCCAAACAAAACTGGGAGGGTAACTTCAAAAAGTATATTCTGGAGTGAATATTCAAACAAATAATAATTGTACTAAGAATAAATGGAGAAATACAAATGAAAACTACAGCAAAATTAATTTTCGTGAACTAAAAATATAAACACATACATATGTACATATATGTACATATTATAACCGAATTAAAATTTAAAAAAAAAATTTTCAATAAATTCTTGAAAAGCCAACAATAAAACTTCTGAATACAATTTAAAATAAACACACACAATTTAATTCAAAAGAAAAACAGTTAGAAAATCTTAAAATGTAAGATAAAAAAAACAACTTATAAAAATCTTAATAAAATAAAATGCATTAATTATATACAAGAAACGTAACTCTTATAAATATATATATATATATAAATATATATATATATATATATATTTTTTAGAGTAAATACATGAAGAAAACAAAATTATAATTCGTTAAGAAAAACGTAATGCAATTTAATTTAATAAATATTTTAAACAAACAAAATTATGTAAAAACTTAACTAAACTTTTAAAAATGCTTTAAAAAGCTGTTATACGATAACACAAAATATTTAAATTTACATTTAAAAACATTATTTAAAAAAAAATATATTAATACAAACACATGAAACCATTAATTGTAACGATAAAACGTTAAAAATTGTACTTAGTTATTTATCACATGACCCATCCCCCAATTTGAATTATAAATTTTAAAAGTGAAATAATGATTATTTAACAGCTTACATTTAAACGTTAACTCGAGTTTTAAGTCGGTAATGAACAAATTGTTATACATATTAGAAAAAAGAGACTATAAAAGTTGGTAAATTTAAAAAAATTCAAGCTTTACACATGACAATGTTCTTTTTTTTAATTTAGTTTTATGTAAATTATTTGCTTTTACTAGATGCTTTATTTTTTTCGTTAAATAAGCGCTACTTTTTTTATTTATAATATAAATAACAATTCTTAAGCCACTGTTGAGTTGTTCTTTCTTAAACAAAAGAGATGCATAATTATTTGTTTACAGAATGTATTATTGGAAAAAATAATATTTAATAAAACATTGTTTTCTTATACTCAGCTCTTCCGAAATAAAATGAGACTACTTGTATTTTTAGCAATTTTGAATTTATTTTATTTGGTTTCGATAATTTTGTTTGTTATTTTTGTAAATGTACCAACACAGTGAGCAGACGTGCTCAGATTTTATTATAAAGAGCATCAAATTTAATAATCGGAATATTTTTCCATAAAAGCAAGCTTAAAAAGGCTGAAAGCTCGTGGATCTTTTCTTTCGTTAGTTCTTTCAGCTGGCATTTCTTGTATTTTTCCTTCGAGATTTAGATAGTTTGTTTAATCTTATAGCTGTGGGATAACGACAATATAAAAACAAAGATTGCAGAATCAAGTCTTATTTTAACTGAAACCGTCTGTGTCCTACACAAATGGAGCTTTAAATTTTGTAACTAGTTATTATTTTTAAAGATAATTTTCGTACAATGACGTACTATTGTACTTTCGAATCCATTCTTCTTAATTAAAAAGCATATTGGAGTGCCACCCTTTTTTTATTTAAATTTATCTTGTTTAGCGTTCTACAACATAGGAATATATAATTGCGTTTCAATAGATAATAATAGAAATATACTAAACATATTCACATGTATTTAGCTTTGCTTAACTAATATTTGTGTCTATCTGTCACAAACTATTTATTGCCTATGTATACAACGACAAGTCACACTAATAATAAGTGTATTTATTAATTGTTCTTTGGAAATGTCTCAATTGGTTAGGATTTTTAAAGAAAAAAACAATAAAAAAATTCTTTTAAAAATTGTGTCAGTTTTCTATTACTCTTAAAAGTTGTACAGCTCAGTTAGATCCATATATTGTAGAGCATTTTCGGACTAATTTTTTATTTATTTTTTAACGTTTAATCAACTTCTAGTGCATTTTACTTTTTGTTAGATTTTTATTTAATTGCTACTAAATAGTTAGGATCTACTTTGGAAATTGGTACATGTAGACGTAATTAATGAAATCTCCTGGCTACTTCTGCCAAATTTGATCTAAAAGATGTGCCTTTCGAAAATATTCGTTTTAAAATAATTATCAACCACTTTTCGCAGATGCGAAATTATGCGGATTCACTTATTTCTTGAATTTTTCATAATTTAAGCCGCAATTTCGAAGTCAAATATTATTCAAATTAATAAGAAACACTTCTATTTGTTATTTTTTCTCAATTTAATAAGCAAATTATGCGTTTGAATTATTAATTCTGGCATTTGTTTTTCTTTTGTTATTCTATTTTACTGTATTTAAATATAGAAAAAAAAACAAAATAAAATTCACTTCCAAAAGCTATCGGTTAGCATTGTAATTAAAAAAAAAACACCATAATTATATACATTATGTAAGGTTCCCCAAAAAAAAAACCGTGTAAATATCCTCCATCAATATTAGGTAAATTTTAATAAAATAAAACATTCGCATACAAATAAGATACATAAATAAATCTATGGGACTAAAATACACTACCCTTGATTAAAAAGGCGTTATATAGGTATATATTACAAAAATACACTAAGTACCAAACAGAAATCAACCGAATTTAGTACAATTATTTTGTGTATTTTTTTTTTAACTTCACCCAATATATTGTATTTTGCGGGGAACTATGATGTATTTTTTTTATAAATGGTTAGGTACATAAAAAAAAAATATTATTATAGCCTCAGTATTTGTTGTTGTCCACATACCGTTTTTATATAAACATTAACATATGTAGTAATATTAATACGCTATCAAAAAAGAAGCCAAACACCAACTCGTAGTATAACAAAAAATGTGCAACTATAACATCAATATAATTCCAGGTTTAATATAAGCAAAAGCAATCGTCATTTGTTACAAAAGAAACAGATTCTAAAAATAAAGTAATAAGCTTATACAATTTTTTTTTTTAATTTTCTTTTGTTTAATAATTAAACATTTCCTTGTCAATAATGATAGACCAACATATTAAAGAAATTATAAATACATTGTACGCTATCGTTTTTATAAAATATAGTTGAAAATTAATATAACACCAGAGTCACCCAAAAAACTCAACTTTCTCTATTTTAAAAGATGTTCTGGCTGTTTTGAAAGTTTTGTTTTTTATAGGAAGACATAAGTACACAAAATATATATGTGAGAAGCAGAAAGCAATTTTAACAATTTCCGGAGGAATACAACATGTGTCATAAACTGTCAACCTGGTTGAAATCAGGCAATTAAGTTTGATGATTTAACTAATTTAAAACTACTTATAATAATCATTAACTAAATTACTATTATGGAAAGCCAAATCTTTCTATTGGAAATAAAAATAAAATGGGATTTTATAAACTTAACAAATTTATGCATGTGCCTTTACTTCCGTAAATGTAGGCACCAAGTAAATAATTTTTCTCCGTAAACCAGATAAAAAAACCTGGTGTAATGTTCTAGTTTTATTGTATGTGGATAATAAGCATACAATAAGAACAAAATGTCTACCATATCTATATGAACACGATTCCAATCTATTTCTTTTATTTTTATTTAAGAATGGTCATCTGACTTCAAACAGGATAAATTACTTCACAGTAAAGGTGACACAGAAACATTTTAAAATACGTATAAACTTATTTATCGAAAAGGGGTACATTTTAACAACTTCAGCTATTATGGGTGATACAAACTTTTCAATGAGAGAAATATTTACATACATTATATAGATGTGCTTAAATAAATATATAAAGGAAAAAAAATAAAATAACAAAAGTCTGGGAGTCATTACTGATCATAGTACCTGACACTTGATGCTGTCTTCCTTAACGTAACGAAAATAGCCGTTAATTTAAAAATTCTGCTCTGCATCTTGTTTCTGATCAATATAAGAACAGTAAAATCTAAATCAAATGACATTTGTTATGTATACTGTAATGCAAACCTTCAACACAGACTCTTAGTTCACCTTACTTTACACTATTAAGAATATACCAGATGATTAACCGACTATTGTTCGTAAATCAAAGTAATGGGAACATTGATAGTTTATTTAGTATCTTTAAAATGGTCGGCTTGTTCTCCTTTTATTACTTTCGCTCTATGCTCCGGATAGTCTTGGCTTTCCCCTTTTCGTCTTATTTTTTTGTATCACTTTTGTAAATAACTGTTCCGAAAAAGATTTTGATTCGATCTGTTTTTTTAAATTATCCACCTTAAATGTATGTGTATCCTTGCCTCAGAAATCCTGGAGTATATATAATTTATTATTTAGCAAATAAAATATTCAGAGGAATGTAGGATATTTATATTAAAATTAAACAGTTATGCGCTTTTGTTTTTTTTTTAAATAAATTTGTATAGATGGTGGTGTCTTAAAGTGTATTGTGTAATACCTTTGCCTTTTTTTTTAATACGTATAACACGTAAGAAGATTTGGGACCTCTTCCTTTTATTTTGGTTTAAATAAATTTGAAAATATACTGCCAAAATCATACTTTCTATGTGTATGTCTTTCTTGATTAGAGAACAAAATGTATATGTGAAAAATGGCAATTTAAAAAAAAAATATATGCTGTATAGCCATTTATCAACAATAAAAATGCGTATACATCAATAGAAAATCCTTACGCACCCTTTAATTTAATTTTGCATCCATATATCAGAAACAAATCTTTGTTATAAGACTCAATTGTAAAATAATAATCTAAAAATACATATTATAGAACATATAAATGAAATAAATTTTTGTACAAAAAGTTAGTTTAAAAAGAAAAGATTTAAAAAAAAAAAAAACAAATAGCCATGAACACAATACACTACATCGAAACAAATTAAAATGTTTACCGACAACTAAAATATTGAAACTTAAAATAAATTGACTAGTTAAACCTTTAAATCTGAATTCTTAATACATTTATATATGCAGACATAATCACTCATATTATAAATTCATTCGAGGTATTGTTATTTATATTAAATCAAAACAAGAACTAAGTATAAAAACGACAACATAAGAACATGAAACCATCAATTATATAGATTTATATTAAAACGTATTTCTTTACTTATAATTTTATAATTTGTGTATAAAATTATAAAAAAAAATAAACATTTTAATAACGTCGTTTTATGTTTGAAATTCTACACATTTTTGAACTAAAGGAATTTTAGTTTTTAAACAGTTATAATAAATGATTTTATTTATTGCATAATGAAGTCATGTTAGTAAAGACACATAATTCATTCAGCTGAATTCCAAGATATTGAGAGCTTAAGGAAATAAATTAAGCGCGTACGTCCTCATCGCCAATTTTAATTGAAGATCATTATTATTCGCCAGAGTTAGTAATTAACTGTACCGGGCAACGTTCTTATTTACTCGAAATGTGTATTTCTTGTTATATTGGAGCAATTTCTATATAACTATATCCCCAAAAAAGCAAAAACTTAATATTTTAAAGAACTCAACATTTTTCTTAATATGCCCTTACTGTTTTAAAATTGTGCATTAGATATTGTTTAGAACGACTAAATCGTAACAAAAGGCGGTACTCGCAGGCTTACAGACGATTATTGGTATTATTAATTAATGTCCTTCTTTTTAGTTAAACATAAAACCTATTTATACCTACAGGGTCTTTCAGAAGTAATTGAAATCGTTGGGGTGGGGGTGATTATTTTTTTTTAAGTTCACGGAACTTCTTATAAAGTTAGGAATTTCACTTAGCCTTTACTGAAATCAAGATATCTCCTTCTACAATTTTTAATGTATATTCATCCAATGTTTACTAATTTCTATCACCATTTTTTATTATCAATAAACATTCTGAACTTCTTAAAAGTAGGTACATATACATTGAATTAGAAAGATAGTTAGTAAATTGAGTTGAAATATCATATTTCCTATATCATCAAAAAGAAATTCATTAAACCAACAACAATGGACAAACTAAATTCCAAAGCACTGTGTGAATTGTCTCCGAAAATAAATCATAAGACGATCGCCTTACAAAGTTAATAAAGAATTTATTTGAAGAGACCCATAGAAGTACTCTATTAGCTCATCCTATTACAGAAAACCATTGAACACCTCCATGCAGCTGGAGATATGACCTTTGTACTGAAACTTTCTGTACATACATATTTACTTCACATCTTATTTACAACCAGTAACTGATTTTTTTCTATATGTAGATATACTTAAAGTCTATAATGTCCTTAAATGAATTGTATATTCTTTTAATTTCTGGTATCTTAACGATTTATAAATCTACAAAGGAAAATACTCCAAAATAAACTTACAAATAGAAATGTATGTATGTAATAAACATAGTATATACAAAAATATATGTATTACAAAACCAAACCATTTTGAAATAAAAATAAGAGCAACAAAAATGAGCATATATTACTAACAAGAAAAAGTAATCAATACGTAGTTGAATAGTTGTTAAGTTTCTTCATCTGCCTTTTAAATAACGCTCTATGCACTTTTGTATTAATACAACCTATTATATAAATAAATAAACAATAATAAAATTGAATAAGAAAAAAATGTACTAAATGAATGAATCTAGAGCTAAACAAAACAAAACAAACTAACAATTAAAATTGAAATAAGTTAATATGATATAAAAATAATTCAATTGACTATAGAAAAATACAAATTCGAGATTAGATATACTAATTTGTTAAATGAAAAATATAAAAAATAAATGAAGAAAATTACAAAAAAAAAACGGTTCAATGTTAGTTTAATTATGTGGATTTCCTTTAATGCAATGCTCTTGGTAGGCTCCATTAGGCCCGTTTCTCTTGGATGTTTGTCAGACGTTCGCGAGAGGTGGCGCAGTCGAAAAAACCTTAAGGGGGTTAAATATGAGATCCATTTCTGTATGTTTCTTGTAACCATGATCGAAAACAAAATTAATGTTTTCCACAGCTAGCTAATATTAAGAGTTAAAGCGTTAAAGAATTTAAAAACAAACAATGTAACAGATCTGATGCTGGAAAGGAGGTGGTTGATAGTTGCATTTCCTATTTACAGATAATGCCAATACCACCTATTACAATTACACCATTTCATAATTGTACAGTAGATTTGCATCCATTGTTAAGGTTTCCAAGTAAAGTTTAGTTTCAGTTAATGTGTCTGCTTATTTCAGTTCATCGGTATGCACCAGCGACCTGACTGCTCAGCTGCTGCTGCTTTGCTTTCTTTGTTCTTTTTCTAGCTGTCAAATAACGTGGGCCAAAATTGGGAAATTTGGTTTAGTGATTCGTTATCGTGATTTACGACAGATCTGTTATGCATGGAGCATAATATCTTCATCTTAAGAAAACAAAATTTTTTTTTGATAACGAATTATAGTATACTCTCATCGACCAAAATTGTCCTTGTTTTTAGTGTAGGAATAATAATTGTTTCCCTAACAGGAAACATCGAAAATGAAAAATCTGCTGCTGGATTTAATGGGTAAGTACAAAAAGGGATTCAGGATGCCGTGCAAATCAATTAAAATAATTGATTTTAAAATAATTGATTTGCACGGCATATTATGCAGATTATTTTGTGTTTTTTTTTAATTAAATTTCTAAAATTGTAAAGCCGTTACTTACCATACTTGACTATTACCAATTATACCTGTAGCCCCTCTAAAATATAATGATCCTGTAGTCAAATTTCCTGCGCATGTATATCGTATACCCGTAAACAAAAAACTAATAAAAGCAAAATTAAATGTTTCGACACATTTTAATGAGAAACAAATTCATAATATAACAGATGCGATCAATAACAAATATTAAAGTCTAGCTTTAGCAGCCCTTAAAATGGGATACTTATCTCCAGTGCATGATCCACGGAAATCATCATTCGACAAATCAAATAGAGCCAACCCTCCAAGTCCCTTAGCACGAACGTAGCTAGCTTTATTACCTGCGGTATCAATATCCTCGTAGCCCACCCACATTCCATGGTCTCCATTATCGTCGGGTATGCGATAGGCATATGAACCGAAACGCTTGGTTGGATCGCCCACACGTCGAAGTGGAGCGTCCTCGCCCTTCAAATGAGTATTCGATGGGTTAGGCAACTTAGCGCAAACTTCTGCCCAACTCAGGAATCCGGGTGTCTGAGTCTGTAGACCAGCCGGTGCTTCACCCTCAGTTTCTGGAATCGGTGGTACGCCAGTGATGCCAGAATCTGATGTCATTTTCCAAGCGCGCCCATACGCAGGAATACCAACATTTATTTTAGTAGCTGGGCAATGTCCATTCAACCAATATTGTACTTGATAGTTTATATTGTGTTCAGGGTTTCGTTCGTTAAGTTCATACAAAGGCGCAGGAAAATCAGCTTCCTTTGGATTTCGGGTAGGCGTTTGAAAATCGAAAGCAGCCAATGTTACAAAATCCAAATAATTTATAATTGCGTTAACATCAATAAAAACTAAAAATAGTCAAGATTTTAAATACCACAGAAAGAAAATGTTAAATATAATATTTACTTGAACTGTTAACATTTGGTAATACAGTAAGCGAAAGAATGTATCCCTCAGGACGGAAAGCATTTTTTAACTCACGAACCAAGCCAGTAAATTCTTCCTTGTGCTCTTCAGCCTTCTCATCTAAAGTGGAGTCGCCGCTGAAGATTTTTTTAAATCCCTTCCAAAATGTTCCAATACTTCCACGAATCTTCTTAGGTTTATTGGGGGGAAACTGCCAACCCAAATCCAAGCCATCAAAATTATATGTTTTTACGAGGGCATGCGCACTATTGATAAAAGCCATACGATTAACACTGGCTTCTAACATGGAAAGATATTTTTCTGGATTTTCATCTCGTCCACCACCAACACTCAGAAGCACCTTAAGATGGGGGTATTTCTTTTTTAAGTTGGTAATAACACGGAAGTGTCCTTTTCCAGCATCCAAGTCGAGGTTCTCGTTTAAACTGATTAATTTGCTGTTATCGTTGTGAAGTCCAGCATATCCATAGATTAAACACGAGCAAAATTGTATGGCTGGTTCCAAGTCTGCTAAAATTAGTTTTCCAAGGCCTGAAAAGGAAGGAATAATGATTAGTACAAAATAAGAAATTTCTATATACCCCCACAAAAATTGCAAAAAGAAAGTACAGTACTACAATTACGTTAATCTCGATGACCTCAATGGCAAATTAGTTATCATCGTGCTTTCATTTTAGATTTAGTTGGAATATTAAACAAATTTTCTAAATCTAATTAAAGTGTATGAGTTCCCTAATTCCTATATACGTTTCAATATGTAACATTTTTTATTCCCAGAAATTTTATAATAATTTACCTTATTTTAACTTATACGAAATGTGTCACTAATAAATGTGTTAATTAGTGATGTGTTTTCTGTGGTTATAGTTATCTGTTCATTATAAGTCATTACACAATGCAAGAATGAGCTCATTCATTCATGTTTCTAACAAGAAATCATTACTTGTATTATACTTCGTCCCCTCTTTATTATTAGGCGAGCGATAATGATGACTTATTTGGCCCAAGATGACTTTAGCGATCCACTTTGAAACGAATCGATACACTTTAACAAATTGGATTTAGATGTAATACGAAAGTTTGTAGATATTTGTGCATAACTACGTATTTTAAAATACTCGATCTTTTATGGATTTTATAAAGTATTATAAAGATCGAGTTCATAGCAAATTTACAATTACTTTGAAAGGTTCTTGACTATATAACCATAAAAAAAAACCTATCTATATCAAACATTTTTTTTTGAATTGATTACCGTTTAACGCGTTATATTATCATAAGCGTACATTAACATATTTTCTTTCATTAGTTGGTGCATGCTGGCATAGTTAGTCAATTATTATTTACATCACCTTAACTGTAGGTATTCATTTATTTATAAGGATCTATGAAGAACGGATTTGCCCGCTGATTTTTCACTTAATACAATTGTTTGAAACAACAATAATAATTTATTGTAGCGTGGAATGTCCCTACCAAATGGAAATTAGTTGTCTGTGTAGTGGTTTTGTGGAAAATGATGGAACTTTTTTTCTTCTTGGAATCAAAATTTGCATTCCCCAAAATTAAAACTATGCAAATTTATTCATCGAAAAAACGTACCATCTTAATTAGAAACGATTGGCAACATTTTTAAAAGATTTTTAAACTAAATATATTAATTATAAATCTTTCATCGGATGTACATGTTATTTAGCTTATTTTTCCTCGGCACAATTATTTTTTGACCAATATCCATTACAACCATATTCCTGATCAGTGAGTCACACTTCAAATGCAAACCAGTTTCTTAGTACTATGTCTAAGTTAATGACATTAATAAACATTATAACAATCAAATTAAAGCGAAATTAAAGTACCTAAACGTCTTGTAATTTCTCCGTTTTTCATAGGATTACATAAAAATCATCACGGTGAATTACACCTAACAACACTTGGTCAAAGCCACTTAGACATTTTTTATTGTTTTACAGTCTTACTATAAAGAAGATGCTTGAAATTTTAATTAAATACAGTAACAGAAGCAAACCGAATTATTCTACAGTAATTAATTGCAGGGAACCATATTGTTCTGACGAAAGAGTTCTACACTAACTAAAAGCATAATATGCTTCTAAGTTTAATGATTTCTTACCTTCGCGTATTGCACTTTTTGAATCATAGTAACACAGTAGCCTTGGGCCATCCGCTCTGGTTTGATTAATACCAAATACACCCACTAACAGAGTGGCAAGTAAACTTAGCAACTTCATTTTGTGAGCAAACCAATACTATTTTTTTTTTAAATATGTTACTTTCACTGGAGAGCTTTCAGTGCTCTGAATCACGACTGAATTAAGACTGACTTTAAACTGCGATGCCTTGATAGTCATAGCTCTACCCTCCGGTCTCTGGAAGTGATAATTGTTTGCGCTATCTTGTTTTTTTGTTTTTCTTCAATTGACAAGCAAAAAATCACCATCTAAAATCGAGAGTGGGACAATTTAACAACTGGATGACGAGTCGAGGCAGAAATGATTCCGGTAGGTGTAGGTAGATATGGTCATAAGCATTTAAACATTTACACTTACGAATTTCTTAGGACTGCAGGTGAAGTTGTGTTTGTTGGCATTCAGTATTTAATTTTTATTTAACAATGTGACTAAATTAAGGTTTAACATTGAAAAAAAGAAAAAATGATACTAGCACAAATTCTCGCAACGTTATAAACATAACAAGGTGACCGCGGTTGAAACTTGAAAGTATACATTATGTTTACTTTGTAAATAAAGTATAATTTTTGTTTCAGCAGCATAATTGATCTGACGAGAATTATTTGTAAACGGTTCCGTTTCCAGCCGATAGCCCTGGTAGCTATAGCACTAGCACTCTTTTATTTTTGTTGTAATTAATCTACTTAAAAATATATGAAATAATAATAATAGTGAGATATAATTAGTATTTGTCTCCCTGCTATTCATTTTTAATAATTCAATAGTTATGATTAAACATTATACAGTCTGCCTACAGATTGACCAGCGATTACCTAAAAACATACAACTAAAATATACGCAGCTAACTACTAATTCGAACTACAGTCAAATCAAGGCTACCCTCGACAACATTAGCATCTTTATCAAATATATGTGTATTAATTAGGACTTAGGAAAACAAAAATATACGAAACGAATAGTAAGTTATGTAACTCTAATTTATGGAATTGTTTCATTTGGATGTAATCAGTATATTCGATTTTATAAAACAAAATTGAAAACTGATATCGATATCCTGGGGATCCTATGATTGGAATGTACTATTTAACAGCTATTAAATATGGGCAGAAGTCTAAAGTCTGTCATTTGAGCTGTAAAGCCTGTTTACTGTCATTTGTTGTTGTCAGTTGGTAGTGTTTAAGAGGAGCAAAATTGGATGTTAGTAGCAAAATAGTTTTGTGAAAGTATATATATAATAAAGTACATGTATATATATAAGTTATATTAAAAGTTTTAATTTAATGTAAATAGCGGATTTGGTTCGATTTTTGTTGTTATCAATATGAGGAAAATGGGGGGTGGGTAGAAGTTTTCGAACATTCGAAGGGTGACCGAAACAGGTTACCTACCCTTCGCTTATAATCCTGCGACATCTCTTGCGAAAAAAGACGTAAAACGGTTACGACAAAATCGGTGATAAGTGGAACGACCCTTTCGTTACGTAGCCTTACTAGACGTTTAATAAGGCTGGTCAAGGTGAAGGTGACCAGTCGACAGTGTACCTTCGGATGGGCGGGTGGTAACCGTAATGGTTGAACCCTCGCTTGTATCTTCTGCCAGTTTATCGGATGGGGCAGATAAAGCGAGGTTATATTAGTGATGATTGTATCAATCGGTCTATTTGCTGCGCGAATCTAGTTGAAAGGTGAGTCTGACTAGTGGCGGTTTGTTTCGAACAAACGAAGGGTAACCGAAGCAGTTTGCTCCTCGATTACAATCTACAAACAGCCCGTCTAAGGGGTGCAGGTGACGTGGGCAGTAGCCAATATGAACAACTGCTAACACTAAAAATGTGATTTCGGACACTACTACTTATAATATTTTGCTATTGTTTCGTAAAAAGAGAACCATAATAGAATTGCGTACGACCCCGCACTGCAGAAAAAGAAGAAATACATAATAAAGATGAAAGGCTGCTGCTTACAACCTGTGAAGCTGTGGCAAAATGCACAAGAGCACCCAATGAAACATAGAGAATGTAGAAAAAGCACTTCTAGATTCAGTCTTTTGACAGAAAAGGCAATTCTTTTCTTCAATCGCAAATCTCAGATTTCGTGCGTAGGTACAATCGAACATGAAAATCTTCATTGTTGGTATTCGTGTGATTGAAAGATAGCTGTGTAGCCCGACACTTTTAGGTTTTTTTTTGGTCACTGGTGAAATCGATTTATAAAGATTTGCACATTAATAATTATTTTGCGATACTTATATTCATTTTTAGTGTTCAGGCTAAATTTTCCGAACTCACAATGGCATAATTTTCCATATAAAATTGCATATTGTGACAAAAAATATTTTAGAAAAAAAAAAACAAAAAAATCTTTTGTTAAGAATACCAACATTTCTTCTGACTTTCGTTGATAAGAAATTATAAGTACCTAATAGATATTTTTAATTAATTGCTTAAAATATAAAAACGAAATTATGAGTGGCATAGTGGTAAGTGTTTACCCAAAATTAGTTCCCCTTTTTAAATCGTCTGTCAAATATCCGAGAGTACTTAGATACTGTCCAATTCCTTAGTTCCTTATATTGTTTAAACTGCATACAATTTTATGTCATTTCCATTCGGCCCAACTTACACAAACGAATGGTTGTACGGATAGTGTCCTATAAGGATCAGTTACGATTCGACATCTTGACAAATAAAAAAATAAATCGTGTTTCCCGTTTTCAATTCGTGTTGTATTTCTCTTGTTACATACAACAAATAAATGCAGTATTTGTTTCCTGTTTTATTAAGTACCTAGGTATTTACTACTTTTTCACTGCAACGACTTGGTGCCTGTTCTGTTTTTATTTCTTTCACAATTCATAAATAATGATAGTAAAAGAACACAAGAATGTTGTCTTAAAAATTTTTAATTAAAACTTCATTATTTAGAGGATTGCATTTTTTTTATTAGGATTTGGATCACACGTATCTAAAATATGCAATTTAAATATATTATTAATACTTTTGTTTAAAGTTTAATACTTTTCCCCTTAATTGAAAACTCGACAGTTTGTACGCAAATACGTACTGTTAAATAAATGAACAAAAAATACGAAATATTTAGTTAACAAAATGAGTGACACAACACTAATTTACAGCCAAATCCGATTTTTGACATCGTTTTTGCCATTATTTCTTTTCTAACGCTAAATTCTGCAACTGTGGATTTTGAACATTAATTCTTAAGATACATGAATGGGTTTATTGTACAGAAACTATTTTTTTTATTTTTCACAATATTGTGGTTAACTTAACTGTTAATAATTTGTTTACATTTTACTTGAGAAGAGCTATTATGTCATCCTTTTCAGCTGCTTCAAGATATGGAATGCCATCAGGAGTTGCGCCCGATTTTGATGCCCCCTAGAAGAGAGTATAAGTTTTCATAAATGTTTTGTAATGTAGTAGGTACCTAACCGAAAAGATAAACTAACATAAATCATATCATAGAAATTATTATAGCTTTTCAATAGTTTCGTTTAATACTAAACTGTGAAACATACTTAAAAATTCGCATGCGTAAGTCACCACATTTAACTTTTACCTTTTCCAATAAGATCTGCACGCATTTAGTATGTCCCTCCCAAATAGCAGCTAAGACTGGAGTAATTCCATGTTTGTCAGCTAACTTTAATTGAACATAATGACAAATTAAAAATGTAGTCAAATTACACAACCTTCAAGAGATCATACATCGACTTTAGCCCCCTTCTCTATAAGGTACGAAAGTACTTCGACCTGTCCAAAATCGGCGGCATAATGTAATAGATACCGTCCATTTATTTCAGTGTTTGCATCGATTTTCTACAATGAGAGCGAATGCAAATTATTTGTCGAAATCGAGCAGTTTCTTACTTTAATCTCTATATCCTCTTGAACTCGGTCGAGTTCGCCATTTTTAATACTCCATACAAGATGTGCCATTGTTGCCTTTTCTTGGCTTTCTGCTTTATTTAGACAGGCAACTTATTTAAACACAGATTAGGTTGTTTACCACCTACAAATTTTAAACCGCACTCCGAAAATAAACAACAAAATCCTGCCCGGATAAAAACTACCGAACGAATCGTATCACTACAAAACTCTTTTCTTGTTCATCTATTGTGTGGTGTCTCCTATCTATGCTATATATTTGCAAAACACTGCCGGCTTATAAAAAAAATTAAGTATATCTCCCCAAATGGGAAGAGAATATGAAAAAGAGCATTGTTGTGAATGTCAAGTGAAATGACGATATTGTCCAGTGAAAGAGTCAGTCAGAGTTTCCTAAGGAAAAATTAATACTTATTTCCATTATTAAAAAATGCTTTCAGATTTTCTGTATCTGAAGGGGAATAGTTTATCATTGTCATATAGCTCTTATAAGAAATAGCGAAAAGCAAAATTTTTAAACATGTGTTTATATTTGCACGGTCATAAATTCATCTTCCGTGTTCTTTATCACAAAATTCCAGTGTCCAGTTTCATTCTTTGCCTCTCCATTCACGTTCCTCTATCTCCCATTCCGTTTTTTTCATTGTGTTGAGTGCATTCAGTTCTGGCCTAGAATTTCAAGGACAAATATGATACTAGAACAATATTGGAAATTGTCAGTTTTCGAAATCTGTCACACATTCTACCTACATTATTATGTGGCAAAATAAAAACAAATCGAAGGACATAACATTTTCTCACTTGCATAATTCTTTTTTTATTAAAAAATGATTCGTCAATTTTTTTATGGAAAGAGTAAAAATTCGTTTACCTGACGTTTATTATGAACCCAGGTTAATCGAACAAATTCCGAATTCAGCCATTGTTAACTATTTAAACTATAGTGTTAACAGATATGACAGTTCGAAGAGGGGCAGTTTTTGGTTTTCAAATTACTTCACGCAAAACCCTATATGTCCGATAATTATAACTTCGATATAAGTCACAATCGCTTTCCGGGTTACAACAAGTAACGAACTAGAAAATCTTTGTTAAATTTGTTAAAATAATTAAAATTGGAAAAAAATACGAGAATACACAATGAGTCGTTGCCAACTCATCGGCATGATAATAATCATGCCCTAAACCGTGTGACCATTCACAAACTAAAAAAAAAAAAGGAAGCACAATTCTAATAGCTTGGCAGCATTGTGCATAACGAAGAATATGGAAACAATTCTTCGTCAAAATTATTCAGCCACGTCTTCACAAAATTTTCGTGTTTTTAGTCAAGCTAACAACGGCCAAGTAATTTGATCATTGTTCATTCAAGTAGAAATCTTTGAACTATTCATACATGAAGTTAAGAAAAGAAAGATAAAAAATATTTTGCTTAAATACACACATACATATATTGTCATTTAAGAAAACGATGTACATATGAATTTATTAAAACAAATTTAGAATTCCATATGTATACAGAAAAAAAAGGAAATTTGTTAGGGAAGTTAATGTAAAAAAAAAAAGAAAGCAATCCTGGGGAAAAGTAAAATGTATATAATTTCAATATTTTTTTATTATATAACTTTAAAACAAGAAACTTGTTTAAAATTCGATGGTGTGAAGAAGAGGCGTCGTTGATTTTGGGAGCAGGCATTGTCGGACGCTCAGTAGTTTGATGTGCATTTCCCAATATTTTTATTTGCAGCATCCATTTTTATTCTGATTGTAAAAATGGGAATCGACATATTGACAGTGGGATGTGGGAGTGGGTTTTCGATGTTAGTCTACATAACACCCCACAAATGCAGCCACCCTACATTTATTTGATTTCGCCGCTTACAGCGAAATGCGACATATATTACAACTAAATATTCGTTTAGCAGTCATAGACTGCGGTGCGAAAGAGAAAGTAGACACGCAATTTCATCCAAACGAAGAACTTATCGCTGTGATTTCATGAAAAATAATTTACACGTAGCTTGCCACTCCCAATTTAGGAACAACGCTACTTCTTCAGCGCACATAATATGGTTAATTGCTAAACTTAATGATTTTTTTTTTGAAAAAGGCAATTCAATTACATACACGAATAAAAAAACATCTAATGCGATTGAAAATGAAATGAGTAAACAAAGTAATGCGTTTGATAGTTTCGGGAAATGAAAAAAAAAAATGTATATGCCGTGAATATGTTGCAGCTCGATAAAGTATCGAATGAAATTATGAAATCATCAAAATGGGAGAAAATTTATGTTTTTGAAACTAGAAAGTGTCATCTTGGAAAGAAAAGGTTTGCTCATAACTATATGTATTAGTCTTAAGAATATTATACCTACGCAACAATTTCATTCCCTATCGAAGTTCTATTTTTCTTTTATTTTTTAGCTTTATATGGAAAACCCCTGTCTCGTTTGTATGTACCTAGCTTTTTGAAACTGATGTACGAACTGCTAAGTGCTAAATGAAAAAGTTGTGTTTTCTTCCATATCGGTTTTTACTATTTTTTTTTTTTTTTTTTTTTTTTAATTTTATATTCATATTTGTGTCAGAAAAGTGAAACTATTTTATTGCAAGTGCTAAATTTGTATGTGAAAGTGGTTGTGAATTTCTTTGTCCATTATGGCGTTTTCATTCATTCACGGACTTGAGGTAATCGCAACACATGTCTGACTCATGGATAGGATACGTCATATTAAAGATATCCGACTCATTTCTCTGAACATGTGAAATTGGCTTTTATGGTCGAACGAAGTTTCATTGCTGTTCCCGGCAAATAGCGGCGCCTAAAAGGGCGCTTTTTTGCAGCCGTTTCGAAAATTGTGAAATGTTAAAACCAAACAATCTAATTTATGTGCAATGGGTCCAGTAACGACAGGACGTTCTCCATTTTGTATAAATAAGGGTATAATGCACGGTTATTCGGGAAGGTAATAGGCTTATATACCTTCGTTTGCATTATAGGTACTTATCCAATTCAAATAACATTTCCATGTACATAATCTATGTAATATGTAAAACAAAGTTGCATACGTACGACCGCACGAGAACGGATCGTCCGATTAGAGATATCTTTTTTGGTGATCGTAATATACAGTGCGGTCGTATATTTGTCAAAAACTTCTGCTTAATTTTGATAATTTCGGAAATTTTCTTTCCGGAAACCATTTCTGCTAATTTGTAATTGGATTTTTGGATAATTTATAAAACATTGATTATTTCTCAATACATTACTCAATCTTACGTTTTGCAGCGCAGTCGCGATCTGCATCATCATGTGAGAAAACATAAGGTAAATGATTAATTACAAAGCTCAGCATTCGACTATGACTGCACGATTTACAATACCGAACTGCTGATTGCCGGTAAGAAGTTCGCTATAGTAGATAGAAATTAATATGCATATAAATGTAAATCTGGCTATTGGGATTCGAAGATCCTCTTAGTTTGTACATTCGCTCCTGTTCTTCCACATTTTTGTAAAGCTCATAGAGTTCACTGTCAAATATTCCGGTCCATTCTCCCTCCTCGAACACACGTCCAAAAATCTGTCGGCGCCGTAAAGCAGTACTGGCTGGATAATGCTTTTTTGAGGCATACATTTCGTCCTTTAAGTTAGCGAGTTTTGAACCAAACTGTTTTGCCAAAACAAAGTAGCAACGGTTTTCTAAGGTAATTCGTCGGAAAGTAAATGAAAAATCCTAATAGAAAAATGTTGATGAAAGTAAAAATATATATTTAAAATCAGTATGGATTATATTTGTATAGATCCATAGTTAGGGCGTTGCCCTTTTTATTTTAACTGTTAGACGATGAAATTAGCTTTTTAATAAATGAGATTTTTAATGTGATTTGTGGAAATGGTTATTTCCGTCGGCTTTTTTGGTCATATGCGTTTGAATGAAACTGTATTAGTTCATTGATTTTTTCCCGACGTTTCGGCAGGGATTGCTGCCTTCTTCAGGGTATGTTTATTGTGCAACATAAATTTTTAAAAGGTACAAAAATGGAGATAACTTGAAACTTACAATATTTAAAGAAGTCAAACTGCTTAACCAAAAGAAATAAAGAACTCTATCTACGATTTTTAATATATCTATTTTAGAGTAATCATTATGTAACACATTACATAGCAAGATATTTTCCCTCCATAGACATTTAATTTCACTAATCTGTTTTATCCGTTTGGTGTGAAAAAAATATTCTTCCTTTGAATATTAAAAAATGTTATGTCTTTACGGCACATCGTACTTTAGATCCAATGATACACAACTACCAAATTATCAACCAGATTCTTGATCGCAAATCTGAGATTCGTGATCTTGGAGTCAATTTTGATCCGAAGTTGTCATTTTCGTTACATGTAGACTATATTATAGCCAGGGCAAATTCAATGCTTGGTTTCGTTAAGTGAAACTGCAATGAATTCTCCAACCCTTACGCTTTAAAATCAGTTTACATGTCTTTAGTTCGTCCAATTCTTGAGTATTGTTCAATTGTATGGTGTCCTTCTTCCTCTATTTTGAAAGAGTCCAAAAAGCGTTTACAAGATTTGTAGTCAGGCAGCTAAGGTGGAGAATTGATTCCCCTTCATATGCATCTAGATGTGCCTTAATTGGTCTTGATTTATTAGAAAAAAGACGGTCTATTCAGTGCATATTGTTTGTTCATGATGTATTTTCATATCGTATTAAGTGTCCACAAATTCTTACCTACTTTGAAATCTATATTCCAGAGAGGAAATTGCGCCTACGTCACTTTTTTAATAATCCGAAACATAGATTCAATTATGGATGCAATGAATCTTTTTCTAAATGTATAAAACTTTTCAATTCTATATGCAATGAACTGGATCTCTCAGTAAACAGAATAGAATTTAAAATTAAATTACAAAATATTGTACATTAGCCTAAATTATCTATACCTATAATATACATATTATGAATTGTTAGTAATCTGTAAGATTTTATATCCGTAGATGAATAAATTACATTAACAAAATTAATAATCATTTTTAAACTTCACACTAAATATTTTGTAGGTCACTATACGTAATTTTGTATGGAAATTTGTCAAATATTTTGGGTTCGTAAAATCTAGCCTATATACAAAATATGATTACTGGTATCGCGCAATGAAATTTATATGTTGTAATAAAACGGATGCAGCAGGGAAAAGAAGTATAATTTGTATATTTCTTCTTTCTTTTTTATGGCATTTATATCTAATATCTTTTTCTTTACTAAAAGGAGTTTTAGTTTCAAAATGGCAACAGCTTTTATGTGTGTAGTATAATATCGCATTCTACTATTAAATTAACAACTTGGCATTAATTTGCCTTTATTTTACTGTTATTTTCTGCAGTGATTTTTATTAATTGGATGAACAATTGTAAATATTTTATGAACATTTCAAAAACTGTTGTTTTTTTTATCGTTATAAAGAAATTAAGTGTTGCATAAGAAATAATTTGAGGTATATTTTAATCTTTGGTAATTTATAGCTTTTCGTGATTTGATTTCTTAATTTCAGAAACCGAATAAACTAGACTTGGAATTCCACTTTAAAAACAAGCAAGTAACTAGTCTATATCGTACTAAGTGGAAAAAGAAAAATATTCAATAACTGTGGAAGGAAAGTTTAAAAACAATGTCTGAAAATCTAGTTCTATCACCCTCAGGCGAGGCTAAGGATAATATTAACTTCTCTGTCGGGAGGGAAGAAAAGTCTGAAGGCATAGAAGTCCAAAAGACTTTAGGTCGGGAAGTCAATGATGACTTAGAAGATGGGGAAATCGACAGTGATGACGATAACGATGATCCAATTGTACCCCTTTCAAAGACTTTCAAAGGCACTGCGCCGACTGTATTGGCAGGTATACCAGCAACCGTGACAAATAAGCACATACCATCTCAAAATATTGTCCCAGTAGTGGATTTGATGGGCGAACCTGTACAAAAGGCTAAGTCCAAAAAGCATCAAATTATTGAAGGTAAGTAACATAAAAGTTTTAAAGTGCATCAAGTAAAAGTGTTTATTTTCTTAGACGATTTTGCAGGTTCAATTGAAAGTGCTATTGCAGCTGCTCTTAAAAAGGATGGAATTATGCCTCCCATGCCAAAAATATTAGAATCACGAGACGACATGGATAAGCAAAGCGAAAAAGATATAATGTTATCAAAAAGTAGTCGCCGAAGGAAGCGTAGGAAGCTCCGTGATGAGAGAGAAAGAGAAAAGGATAAGAAAGTAAGTCTTGTATCATTTTCTCGTTCATTCAACTATTCCAAGTGTCTTTTATTGAATTTTGTTTTAGAAACATCGGACTTCTTCGCCAGATACAACTCGTCAACCTGCACCTATCGATGAAGATCTTGATGATGATGAAATGCTTTGCATTCGAGGTGGGAGTCCTCCCCCTATTGGGCTTTTACCACCACCTTTGCCTAAAATTGACCCCACCATTACACTAAAGAAAGAAATATACGACTCTGATGACTCATACTCCTCATATGAAAGCTTTGATTCTGGACATAATTACTCACGATACTCATCATCCCGAAAAAAGGAGGGAAGCAATGGTTCGAGGTCTAAACGCAAGGAACGCAGCAGTAGCCGTCGAGATGATGAGCGCCGATCCGAGAAAAGGAGTCGAAGGAACTATGACGACTCGGGTGGAGTGCGTTGAATTTCTCAAATTTTAAAATACTTATTTCTAGAATTTTCTTGTTGTAGGAAGATAAATACCAGGATCGTCACCCGCAACAGCCGCGCAAATTGGAACTTTGCAAGTTTTATCTAATGGAATGTTGTGCCAAAAAAGACAAATGTTCGTATATGCATTCTGATTTTCCGTGCAAGTATTACTACCTTGGTATGGAGTGTGTATATCGTTCGGCATGTAAATTTTCACATGGAAAACCACTCACTGATCAATTGAGGAGTGTTTTACTGAAACACTTAGAAACCGCTCCAAAAGAAATTCTTGGAACTTTTCGAAGAATAAGTCGCGAGAATGCATTAAATTTAATGAACGCAACTCATGCACAAATTTGCGAGGATCACGGTGTAGAAAATACATTGGCACCACCGACAATGACAACCCAATCTGTCACCTTATCACAAGCTCATGGTATTAGAAATGGGGATCTACTGTCACAGCATCAAAACCAACAGCAGCAACAAGAGCAACAACAACATCATCAGAATCCACAACCCCACCACCACCATCAACAACAGCAGCAAACCGAAATCATTCCATCCTTGCTTGATATGGTCATAAATATCTCCCCTACAACTAGTGAAACTATTACTGCTTCAACAACCACAGCAGGAACAGCGGCCGCTGCAGGAGCTCAGACTTCTAATAAGTCTGACAAGCAGCGAAAGTCGCGGTGGTGTGATTCTAATACAACAAATTTAGTGGTACCCAAGCAAAGCAATTTAGAGCCGCCGTCGTCGAATGCACCTAGCTACCTCGATTTAAAGAACTTGACAGGAATTCTTTCTAATGATCGTATTGATAAACTGTCAAAATTTGGTGTTGTTAATTTGGAGCAAATAAACCAACTTACTTTAAGCCAACTTAACAACATTGGATTGACTATAACTGAGATTAGTGAAATTCAGCTAAATGCACAAAATATGGCCAGACTAGGTATTGTTGGGGTACGTGGTGAGGTTTTAAGCACAAATCTACCAAATTCAACAACAACCCTGACCGGTTCTATGTGAGTATTTTCCCCATTTTAGATACATACGGCCACACCTGCCAGTTGAGTTTTTTTTATTATATTTACTTTATTTCTCTTTGTTTATTTGACTTTTCTTTTTCTCCAATTTTTTCATGGGTGTGAATTTTGACATACAAAATCTCGTAGACCATCAAGTCAAGATGTTGATATGCGTTTTCTTCCCAGTTGTTTACCATTAACAACAACTACAATTACCACGTCAACCGTTACATCAGAAAAATCAAAAAATGATTTAGCGCAAACCTCAAAAGATTCACCATCAATTTCATTGGGAATAGTAGGAATGACACTTGGTGCCAGCCCGCACCAATCTGAATCTTCGATTGTGGGTGGTATCGATTATTCCCAATATCTAAGGGACTCTAACTTGGGATACGATAAAAATGATTTATGTGAGATTAAAATGAGCATGTCTTAGCAGTTAAATCTAATATTTTTATTTTATTGTATAGTGGATGATGAGAAGGATGAAGAACAGCTTGTGATAGATGACCAAGACTTGGATGGTATGGATGATGATTCCCCAAATGCGGACTCAGAGGTAAATTTTTTAAACTTTGTTTAAACACTATATAACCCTTGTTTGTCTTCGTCAAGGCTAAGGAGGAACTTGAAAACGATTCTAAGGCTTCAGTTGCATATGCCTACAGTGGGGGCAATTCAAATGATTCCCATCTTCCTCCAACAATACAACTCTCAGCCAAACTACAAAACCTTTTAAAAGACCCTGCGAATCTGTACACAGTTAATGTTTCAGCTTTATTAAAAAATAATGATGTTCTGTCTGGCAAAATAAGATCAGATTCAATCTATGATGAAGATAATTTTTATAGCGCTAGTGCCAGTAATAGTCGACATGATATCGATGCTAGGGAGGAATATCGTGACTCTCGACATCCAGATAGCAAAGACGACCTAAGTGAAACAAGGTTTTCAGAAGATAAAGATGAATACCGTGACCCCAGGCTCTCTTCTAGGGGAAATGATCAAATAAGAGGTCCATCCTATTCATACCAGATCAATGATAGTGATGAAGACAGCAATAGATCAAAATCTCAATCACCAACATTAGCTCAGCAAATGGAAAATTTCGTACCGTTATATGAGCGGCAATCTATGTATGATTGGACACCAAAGTGTATACAGGAAGATTTAGAATATAGCAGGAGGAATACAAAGGCTGATAAAGACATGCGACTAGCGAGATTTCTCGATAGTTCAAATAGTAAGTACTGGAGTCTCAATAGTGCATAACTTTTTAAGAATTTACTTTTATAGGTGATATAGACTTAAGACTACCATTTCAACCAGTGAAAAATATCCAGATTGCAAAGGAGATCGATGCTTCAATATCTACACTTCTACCGATATCATATAAAGTAAGTGTGATAAAATAAAAAACAAGAAAAACTTCAAGATATTCATTGCATCAATTCTATTACAGATCTCTGAAATTGATGTTCCAGAACCAAAGTACAGTGACTTGCGACAGAGCTTCCAATGTGATGATTCAACAGATCCACGGCTTCGGCGTATATTTGGTTTGCCTGAACTCTCGAATTCAAAAGTTCTCGCCGCCCTTGTACGTCCTGCACGTCCAACTATTGCATCGCCTTCCAGTGTAGAGTCATCATCGTCTCCAACTCGCGAGAACGAAAAACCATCCACATCAGTAGTACGTGGCCCAAGAGTCGATCCTCGGAGAGCAGCGGCAGCAGCTGCTACATCAACGATTACCAGCTCAGGTGCAACACAAACCCCAGCCGTATCACCGGGTAATCCACAGCAGAACGTCGAAATCCGAATGTTACTCCAAAAGTCGGAATGGTACAAAAACTTAAATTCTAAATACAAAATCATGGTTAATCAGCAGCTGGCTTTAGTTTCTACTGAGTTAAAGAGATTTCACCAAGATCCTTCACCAAATAAGGTTTTTGATATCCAGTTTATTGTGAGTAACCAAAGTTTGCAACAGATACTGACTAACTTAGGAATTTACATTGATGACAATGGTGAAGTAGCACATCTAGAAAATGATAACGATATGGTTAGTGGAATGGACCCTAGCATGAACTATGGAGGTGGTGCTAATTCGGTAATAATGATGAACGATTCAAACATAAATATTCAACAAAGGATGGCTATACAGCAGCAAATGGAATTTTTACGCGGACCACCACCGAATATGAATTTGATGGGACTTAGCGGAAATGGGCTACTTGGACCTGGAGGTCCTGGGCCACAACAAGGAATATTTGGAGGTCCAGGAGTCTTGATTCCGCCTCCATTTGAGCGTGGTTCGCGCTACGCCTTATTGGGTATGGCGCCAGGTGCAGGAAGCAACACTGGAGGCTTTAACCCGTTTGTCGGAAACTCTGGTGATAGCGGAAGTATCATGGAACCCAATTATTGTGGACAAAATAATCCATTCGCAAATAATTTCGGTAGCTATGGCAGTCAACAAATGAATCGTGGAAATAGAAATAACTTTAACAGACAAGGTGGGTCGGGAGGTGGCAGCAATGGCGGAAACCGAATGCATCAGAACAGAAGAAATTTCAAGCCAAACAATCAACGCGATCGTCGTGGCGGTGGTGGCAGCAGTGGTGGTGGAGGAGCTAGCGGTTCTAACGGAGGAGGTGGTGGTGGTCAAAATAGCAACGTCGGCATGGAGGAAACTTAAATCGAGATTATTTAAAACTTTATTTTAACTGATGTGAACAATATCTAAAAAAACATAATTTAATCTATATGTTTTGTGTATACTCTGCAGAAATAAAACTATTAATGTATAAACCAATAATAAATGATACACATGTATGTGTATATTACTGCATATGAATAAGAAAAGGTATTAAACGCATGTAGCTACTCATACTATATAGCCTTAGGACCTATAATTATGCCTAAATGATTAGTGTTTAAAAAACAATTTTTCTTTAATTTTCCATAGAGTTATAATATTTTTTATAATAATACATAACCCACAGTTGGACCATAAATAAGTATATATTTGAGGTTCAAATTTTTGTCGAATAGCTACGTTTTATTCTTAATTTTAACGTTGAAATTTGTAAATTTAAATTTTTAATATTTTGGTGAGAACTGTCTATTTTCTGATAGGGAACTGTTTTCAAATTTAAATTTTAAAGTTACTACTAAAGTATAGAAAATTGTAAGAATATTTATTTGAAAAATTAAAAGTGAAAACAACCTTCTTCAATAAAATAGTGTTATAGATGTTGCAATTTTGTGTTATTTATCTAATTTACGTTGATCATCATACGAGTTCAATACATGTAATACCTTTGAAATTGGTATGAGCAGACAACAATAAAAAAAGAATTTCAGCTGGGAACTAAGTGTAAGAAGATGAAGTATATTAGATGCCTAACAAGATTTGTCCATTTCTAGGGCCCTACTCTCTATTTCGCTCCGAAAGTATTTGAAATAGAGAGTTAATTTTCATTTTCGAAACGATATACAGAGTAGGGCCCCTGCTCGGCAAACATTACTAATTTATATTTTCTTGCGGATGGGTGTCTCAGATTGCTAATGTTCATAATACCACAATGTCGTGGTACCCAGTACAGCATTACTTGACTCGAACTGCAAATTTAAACGCTTTCGTCTAACTAACTAACGTCTAATTCCATCCCTGATGACTTTACATTTAAGACAATCCGATATTTAGCCTTACTTTAAATGTAATAACAGTTCAATTATAAGGCCGATTAAGAGTGATAACGAAGAAATGCTGGAAGAAGGGAACTGAGATACCCTGTTTATTAAAAGCAGCATGAATATAAGATCTCGGGTAGATACTTGTAACGTCAAAGAAACACGAAAGATACAGGACGAATAGCACACAAAAAAGTTAAAACATTTTATATTATTTTTAAATCAAGTTATTGTTTTTAATAGTTTGTGAAAAAATGCTTTCAAACGTATAATTTAAGGATGCTGGGGTCAAATTAAGTTGATTTTGCATGTGAAACAAAAACAAACTCCGTCAAAAAATATATCTTTTTTATCTGTTTACATTGTACAGATTAAAAAATATCCATGATTTTTCTAAAGTATAGAGTTAGACACTAGTTTGTGAACATTCGCAAAGGAAATAGTTGAATGTCTCGTTTACTCCTACAAGCGTTTATGTTTACGAAAAGTACTCACTAAATGAAAAACGCAAGCGGTCGCGAACCAAAATTAGCTTTTAAAATATGCGATTTCAAAATTTTGTATTTACTCTATTAAGTACCAATACACTTTTAACAAATATTTGAATCGTTTATTTGCAATATATTACATATTATTAAAAAGAGAGCAATATCTACAATGCACAGATTTACATTTAATCTAGGTCCATTTCAATGCACTCTATTCAACATTTTCTCAATGTACAGCTCAACTTAACAGAAACACAATAATACCAATAATGATAAATATCATTGGAATATAAAGACCAACATTTGGTGGTTTGAGATGTATAAATATTCAATATACAATTTTGGACACTTATTTGTAAAAAAAGTAGTATCCTCCGACACACGTCGAAAAACGATGAATTCCAGAGAACGATACAATGTTGTTGAATAAAAAGAAAATAAAGAAAAAAATACGACGTTTAACCAGATTTCCCTGATGTCGACAGTTTACGAAAGAACTGTCGACATCTCCATAGACATAGAACCCAGTAGAAAAGCACAAGAAACATTTGTTGTCATTTAGAGCCAAAAATACGTAATGCAATCAAAAGTGCCGAACCTACTAAAACTCGTCCCATTCCAGTAAGATCTCATCTTGTCTAAGTTTTGGACGCAACCAAAAGTTCTTTCAGCCGGTTGGGCTCGTTAATGTTTATTGCAAATGTCAATGACAACATTAGCAAAGCGAACATTATGTCTCAAAATATTCTATTGTTCGACAAAGTGACGCGACGATCCAATAAAGGTGACAGACGCGATAGTGTTACATATTATCAAAAAAAAAAAAACTGAACTACACAATTTTTTTTTTTTAAATTATCAGAAACCTAAAGTACTGACATTTTGTTTTATGTAATGGTTTACTAGCTAAGAACGCATTTCGACTTTCTACCCTAGTGAATGCAATACAAAAATAGGGGGATATGCGTTTAAAACTTGTCTTTGAAAAAATCAAATATAATTTCCAAATGGCAATCAACAAAAAGACTAAGAAAAATTCGTGTATAACACATATATATTTAAAATTGTGGTTTTATAATCAAAAACCGGACATTTGTATTATAGTGTGAGCAATTTTATTTTACGAAGCTTTAAAAATGTTTTTTAAAGAATGTACATTTCAAGAAAAAAATCAATGCATTTTAAGAAAAATTTAACAGATTATAAAGAACGCACAGATGATTCAAGAATTACCAAAAAAAAAAAAAAATTTGAAGAAAGCTTTTTCCAGTGGAACAATGTTTTTTCTCTGTACGTTTAATGTAAATGTTTTTAGTTTATTTCTTTATAATTTTCCTTAATGCAATAAAAAAGCTTCAAATTTATTTAGAATATCGTTCCAGATTTCCATTAAAATTCGTATTAAACGCATTGATTTAATAAGCATGCATAATAATAAAGGATGTTCCCGCTTGTTATGGGGACTGTTACATATTGTAATACGATACAATATTATTGTTTACTTGAAACGTCAATAGCGAATAAACAACTTTTAATGCATTTGCAAACCTAAAATTATACTTTCAACAGCTTAAGAATAAAAATAATATTTTATTCGTCTTGGAATAATCTTTAAAATACAATCTTGAAATTTTGTTCGTTGTGAGCTTTTTCTCCAAGCTACGACATAATCGAACTTAAGGTCCAAACTTAAAATGCCGCCCTGGCACCTCAGTGAAAATATTCATATTTTACAGCCCCTTTAACGAGCGCTTTTAAAGTACGCTTGTTGGAAACGTCCATAAAACCAATTAAGTTGATAAACACTTTAGGGACAAGTTATCAGAGAAGAGCAGATCAAAATGTAATATATATTTGATAATGAGTTATCTGTAATTATATTCTATACCAGATATCGTTCTATTTAGCTAACAGACAATTATTTGTTTGATTAAAGTCTATATATTATTTGGTTTAGCTCCATTCAACAGGCATTTGGTGATCCCAAGTATGTATGTAGACATACCTATACTTAGTAAAAAAACGTTGTTTTGGAAGAAAACATTTTAGTTAAATGCATACGTATACGCATGTAAATTATGTTCGCACAGTGATAAAATGTTTCAAACACAATGTGCAATTCTATTCTTGGCCTTGGCCCAATTATTTAATACTACATATTTAGAATTGCTCATGAAGAAGTTATAAAGAAACATGCCAAATTGAATGAGTCAATGAAATTTGTGACTTCCCTAAAATGTATGTGTACTTACATATAATTTCTTTAAATGAAACTTGTAAATACGAAGGAATCAACAAAACAGTAATGGACCCAAAGCAAGTCGAGAAAGTTCAAACAAAATATATCATTTGAGTTTGCATGTGATTGAATTAGTTTCTAAGTAAAACCTTCTTAGTCACATTTAGTCCCGGCGTTTATTTTAGATTGTGAGTTTTTTTGTCATTCCGCTCAGCGAGGAATCCTATTAGAATATAAAAATTGAAACTAGTGCGCCAAAAATTCCAAAATTAAAAAGAAGTATATAATGTAAAATCAACAAAAACAAAAAAAAAATAATAATAAATAAAAATAATCAAGGACTGTGATCAATACAGTACCTAAGTTTTTTGTTTACGATCGTCTTCAAACGTAGTGTAACGAGAAATTTCCAATACTCGTTATGTGAATAAATTATAAAAAAAATAAACAGCTGTAATAGATAATAGTCAACATAGTCAAGGAAACATTCTGCAGGAAAAATAAGCATTCATGGAGATTTTACATAGAACAAAAATTGGTGAGTGAAAACTATTAATACTTATAAGTTAAGCTATTAAGTACCTACCCTAAAAATAAAATATGTGTTTTCAGATTTTTCATGCTTTAGTAAATTGAAAAATTGAAAAGCGTTTTCGCAAATTTTGTGTTGCTACCGTTTTACACTTTCCTATATATGACATAACCTATGTTTTGGTTTGTGCAATACACCTTACAGTGTGCTGTAGATTAGTTTAAACGGCTGGACGGGTTTGTTTCAAACTTTGTATTTATGGGATTGATTATAGATTCACAACTTGTGTTAAAATTTCGAAGTACCACTTTACGAATAAACAGCTTTTAGAAATATTACAAACTTAATTCTAATCGAATGGCGCGTTGCCAAAGCAGCGCGAATTTCGAATAAATTTCAGTGCAAATAATGGACCAACCGCGCCTGCTTGACGCAAGATAATTAATAATTAATAACATAATTGTCTGTCCCATGAACTTATCAAATGTATCCTCAGTGCGTGTGAATTGTAGTCGTTAGCCTTTTATATGGAACAACGTTAAATATCCATACTATTCAGACAGTCAGGATTGATTATAGATTCACAACTTGTGTTAAAATTTCGAAGTACCACTTTACGAATAAACAGCTTTTAGAAATATTACAAACTTAATTCTAATCGAATGGCGCGTTGCCAAAGCAGCGCGAATTTCGAATAAATTTCAGTGCAAATAATGGACCAACCGCGCCTGCTTGACGCAAGATAATTAATAATTAATAACATAATTGTCTGTCCCATGAACGTATCAAATGTATCCTCAGTGCGTGTGAATTGTAGTCGTTAGCCTTTTATATGGAACAACGTTAAATATCCATACTATTCAGACAGTCGCTGCAACGAACCAAGCAATTAAGTACAATATTGGTCAAAGCTCAAAATATAATCAAAAATGTACTACTTCCAAGACGGACAACGTCATTTCTATATTTCATTTCATTTATTTAATCTACGATTTATAATGCACAGATTCGAAAAACAATACAATAAATAATAAAATAAATAAATCATTGGCGGAACAGGTCCGTATGGACCCAAGCCTAGCTTCTCACAACCATTCGTCTTGTGTGAGTTTTTATTTTTGGGACGAATGGAAGGGATCTACAATTTTATGCCGAGTCCAAACGGCCAATTGAGAAGCTCTTTCATGACAGTTATACTCTCGGATGTTTGTCAGACGTTCGCGAGAGGTTATATAAAAATAAGTTAAGTATGAATTTCATTGGTGATAAGCGAAAATCTATAGTTTGATTCGAGCTGTATTCCATAGTTAATCGGAAGGTGCATTCTTTTTAATACAACAACAGAATTTCAAATCTGTTTTTTTTTTTAGGAAAAACTAGTAGAAGGGTACAATCTATATTTGCGTAAAAGTATGTAATATTATTTTCTAAAACTAGGTATGTCAAGTTTTTTTTTCAGTTTAGCTTACCCAATTGCTTACAACAGGTTTATGTAGGATCTTGGGCCAAGCTGAAAGCTAAAATACTAAGCAAAAAATAATAGGTTCAATGTTAACCCCATGAAAAACAGCCCATTTATCTAATTTTTTTCTGTTGTCCACTTCCTGTTAACATCTTACAATTCAGAATATGACTCTTCTGATAAAAGTTCCTAATTCAGCCGCTCGGATATGGCATGAAACTGAAGGGCCATAGTATTCGATATAACTATATAACTGCAGAATGTTGGAGCTTTGTCTGTGTAATACAGTTCAGATCTTGCCAACCGGTTCATCAAAATTCATTTCTTAATTATTTAATTCTCATCGTTAGTATAAATGCAGGGAATTTTTGCTCTACCTTTTGGAATAAGCAGTCGTTTTTATTTTGTAATTTTAATTAGTAATAATATTACCATTATTATCGTTTATAACATTAAGTCAAATATTTTCTTAAAAATTAAGTTTAGTTGAAATTCGTTACCAATTTAAGAATAAAAAGTAGGCTTAGGTTAGGTATGTGGGCAGAGCGAGTCCTGCAGCACGCCACATAGGTCCATGTGGACCCATTTAAGTATAATAAGTATCCCAGGTGCCACAGGACATTTGAAGACGTTTTAGTTTTCAGCTTATATTTTCCCAGCTAGTTTATGTTGTCAAATGTAAGCTATTCCATTTAATTTGCTACCAAGTCTTAAAGATTTCTTAATAATTTTTAATAAGTAATTATTCTTGTGGAGTGAGCGAGATAGATTGTATAAGCACATTACCCTCAAACAAAAATGTTCCTGTATAATATGTGTAGATATTTGATTATCTTATATTCACACATTTTCCTTTAGCTCACAAAATGATCTCGTAAATGTATATGAAGGAAATTTTAGAGTCTATCGCACTAAGAGAACTTGTTTGGGTTGTATTATAAATTTGTTTTAAATGTTTTGAAGAAAAAAGAAAGGAGAGAACATATATAAATCTTTTTTTAATATATATATATTATTTGAAAAAGTAAAACAGAGTCGAAACATGTCCCGACATAATGCGATAGAGACTTATAAGCATTTTGTTGTGTTTTTTTCTCATTTCGGATAATCAAATAGAAAATATACCAAGAAAATGAGCATTTTTGAAAATATGTATTTTCTCGTATCTGATTGTTGTTCTAGTTATTGTTGTTGTTATTGGTTGGTTCGCGTTGTTCTTCCCTCCTTTCTTTTTGCGGCTAAGAATATTTTTCGGCCGCCGTCGAGCAGTGCAATCCAATAAGTCCAATGGGGGGCACGCATGAAAAAATGGGGTACTACGACAGTTCCGTGGTTGGAGATTTGTTTGGTTCGCGATAGATTAGGCAATCCAGAGTGATGTGTTTAATGATTAATCGTCGCGAATTTTAGCACTCCATCTATACGCATGTGTAACCACTATACAAATCAACATATCAACATAAGTATATATATATATATATACATATATATATATATATATATCCACGTATATATATATATAATTCTTAATTCAAATATGTGCTTCAAGTGATAGAAAGTATCAATAAAAATAATAATACAAAAAATATAAGGATATATAATACATAATAAATGTATTCGCTGATTTAACATATGTGCAAAAGAAATACCTCTATATTTTCATAATCGTAGTGATTTTTTTTAATTTTGAATATGCAGATATTTTCTCTTACTTCTTAAAAAAAAATATTTCCTAAAATATGTATATCTTCACAGTGAGTTTTTGGAAATATTGATTGGAAATTGGTTTGTGAAAAATATTGCAAGTTTTTTCCGTACGGTCGATTTTTTTTTTTAAATTTAGCTTTGTAAGTAGAAAACATTACAGACTTTGAAATTAAAACGATATCAACAAAATTATTTTTTTCTAATCCAATAGAAACTATTCAGCAAGTGGTTATTATTGTAGATTATTTGATGTACTGGGACAATTTGTTAAGTCGATCGATTTATTTACATTTATTAAATAACCAAGAAGCAGTTACCATAAAACAGCTAGTTAAAAATTTGCTGTTAGTGAAAACTAGTTTTAGAATAAATCACGTGACGAATTTAGTGCAATCTTGTAACAATTTCATTGCGAAGAATGTGTGAAGAATATTATAATTTTTAAACAAAAAGTTCAAGTTTATTCATGTACTCAAATATGGCTGCGCTTGAAAGTACTTATTATGTCTTTTAAACGGATTTTTATTTTTGTCGGTGAAAAATATCAAGCATTGGTGTATTCAATTTTGTTATGCTTATTTCGTCAATGATATTGAATAGGTTCAACATCATTATCATTATTATTATTTTCTTTTCCGTTTTATATACACACATTATATATGGTCTTAAAAAAAACCTAAGAATGTGTAGAATGTATATTTTCAGGTGTTTAATTTTACCACCTGTTTACAACACCGCTAAGAAGAAAGACCACATTTTGAACAAACAGACACATAGATCCCCATTAAAATACACAAAATTCGCTCTCTCAAGAGCCGAAATCAATATTTTTTCCTCGCCGTCGTGGTACGGTATGGTACCTTATTTTTCTTTTTAAAAATATTTCGTGCTCTAAAAAAAATTAAATATATTTTGTCCGTATTTTCAAAAATAGTTTTGTGGGTCTATTTTTGATGTTAGGGTGTATGTGTTTGAATCCTAAAATTTGTTTCTTGCTTCTGTTTTTTTTTTATTATGAGATTCTATTGTGAAAAGTAGAAAACACTTACTCAATAATAATAATAATAATCATAAATATTCTTTAATTAGACAAGTGATCCGTAGTATTTTCCAGAATAAGTACTGGTAAATAAGTAAATAAATAAATTTGATTTCATGTATTAAACATTCACAGGTAGGACATATGCCCTGTTTCTACCCCTTGTATTAAATTTTGTTTGTTTTCATTACCATTAGTTGTAATGCATGCTGCTCTAAATACGAAAAGTTTTAGCATAACCTTCAATTGGTATAAATACGATAAATGAAAAATAGATTTAGGCGCAATTTGTATAATATGCATTATGTATATGCAAAGACACATTTTAAGCTTACAAGTTTATACTTTTTCACTTGCCAGGTAAAATCGTAACTTGAAGCAATCCCTGTTTCGGAACCTATTTCATGTTTCAAGTTGTGTTTACGACTGACTGTAAGAAAATTAAACAGATACCCTTTTATCTCGTCAACAAACGCTGCTTTACTCAAGGCCTTCAATCAATTATTATTTTTAAAAGACACTCCTTTGAACATTACAATATAAATAATTCATATTATTATTTTTTTTAAGTATTATGGAAAAAGGTTATAAAGCGAAAAATCTTCACATCATTAACTTATTCATTAACTTTTATAAGTACCTTCCCGTCCATTATTTGGATCGCGGGTGTAGGATGCTTGTACAAAAAGACTTTTGAAGATCGATCTTAAAAAACAAATCTAAATATTTAGGGCAATTTACATCTTCTTTATTTTTTGTAATTAATTTTTCACCCCGAAAAGGCGAACCTCAGCAGACCCCCAAAGATACAGGTGTTTTAGATTTAAACTTAAATTGTTGTAAAATGAAGTTCTCTTAAAATATATGCGAGTTTTAAAAATTGATGTCCTTGTCTAGTATACTGCTTATCCATCTTGTTAGGCGCTCATTTGTCGAAATACGAAGAATATATTTTTTAAGTTCCTAGTCCTCGGACAAGATTCAACCTGGTCTACCTTAGAGAAAAGGACTCTTCTAAATCAAATCAACCCAATAGATGACACGTTCGGTTTGTAGATTTTTCTAAAGTAGTATGCATTCTAAAAGTGTTGAGTTAGTATAGTTTTTAAGATCCATACAATAGAAAGTTTGAAGGCAATTCAATCACAATTATTTTATTATAATATATATGTACATTTAAGGAGAAAAAATGTTCCTGCATTTTACAAATTTGCCAACTAAAGACCAATGCATATGTAGGTTTACAGTTTCCTAGAGCTTACGAAGAGTTTACGTAATTTCATAGATAACAAAAGAAAATAGTCAACATCAAAATGGAAGAACGCAAACCAGCACGAAGAGCAATTGTTAAAAAACGGACAGGACCACTATTCTCTGAAGATGTTTTATACGAATTGACCTCTAAGCCAGTTCCAACGCAATATCCATCAACTTCTATTTCACATAATCGAAGGAATCCTTCGGTAAAGGACAAAAAAGAAAGGAAACGCGAACGATGGCTACTAACACGAAAAACTTGGAAATACATGGCTGATGCTGGTCGCAAACTTATCCCAGAGGGCGTTCAGAATCGTCCCGAAGATATAAAAAAATGTGAACGGCATTTTCAGAATATATGTGCAAACGAACCCAGATTTATCCTATGGCGCCGGAAGGCCTCATATCCTGGTGCAATGGGTGCGACAAGGAACTCAAAACGCCGACTTAAACTTCTTTTATCGCATAGTCACAAGGGCATCAATGTTGACGATGAAACGGAGGAAACACGAAACGCCGATCAAATCATTGACTTACTTCAAAGCTTTCTTAAGCTGGACGAATCGCGAAAGACTACAACGTTACTGGGCTCAAAAACGGTTCGACCAGATCAAACTTCGTCACCATCAGCCCAACGACCTGGTAGCTCAAGCCGTTCAAGCTCACAATCGATGGCAATGTCATCGCGTGGCCCTGGCTTTCTGCCGCCTCTCGCCCAATCTCCAAAAGGTATTAATGCTCTCTCGGAGATCGATCAGCTGCTCGAACGGCTGCGAACGCTAAGTCGTAGCACCACCTGCCGCACTATTCTACCACTAGATCGCATTACGCCGGAAATTCTAGAGGATAAAGCTTTGCTTAAGCAGATATATAATGAACTTAAAAAACAGCAATTGCATCGAATCTTAGGCAAACATTCCACTGGTAGCGCTTGTCAGCGAACTAGTCTTGCACACGCGTCGTCGCTGTCTAGTTTGTGGCACTTTAGGCGTGATGGTAGTATGAAGAGCTCTTTCTCAGGAAAAATAACTTCTCTGCCTAACAGTGGATTTAAGTCAACGATAATTTCCACCTCATCTCCACCTGAATCACCTAATCGTGACTTAAACAAACGCGTCCCCCCATCTACTTTAGACTTGCCAGCACCCTTGTCATCCACCCTTCAACTTCATGGTTCTTCGATTCCTGTGATATCTATTAAAAAGCCATCTGTGGAGGTTATCTACGCTACCACGGGTACACAAACTAATTTTATTCAGTTGGATGAAATTAAACGCCTAGCAAAGGACTATCAAGACATGAAAAAGGAAGAGGCGGCTACTTTGGCTGCGGGGCCGGTAAGCCAGCAAACAGACGATGAAAGCGACAAAGGTGCCACAGCCAGTCTTTCTCACCGCCGTAAGAGCAGTATCGACAACGAGGACGTATCGCAGTCGGTTAGTGATACGATAAAACGTTACTTGCGGATGGCGCGCAAGAAGAGCGTCCACGATGACAACGCCAATCGATTTAAGCGGGTGAACTATGACCGAAATTTAAGAAACATTAGGGCTAAGGGTGAGATAAATCCTCCGGGCATGGACGAGGGTCAGAGTAAGGCTACTCAAACTCTCGACGCATGGCCGGTGATTTCGTTGGATTTCATTCGTGGCAACGAGAATACAGGCATTCTTGAAGAAGCGCACTTGGAATGGCGGAAGAGCCTTGATCAGCGAATACAACAGAAGCAGGAATACGAAGAAAAATTAAAGCAACATGAAAGCAGTTTAGCCTCCAAAACTGCAGCTTCTCAGTTTCCAACACATTCCAGTTCGTCATCATCTGCTCCCACATCTCCAACAAATCCAGTTCAATCACATGGGCATGCTAGTATCGCACCTACAGCAAGTGGTATTATACATTCAAGCACGCAGTTTCTTTCGAATTTGTGGCATGGTTCGGGTCATCATATGCATGGAGGTCAGGATAACCAAACTGGCTATCATCCACTACCGGGTAGCAACACGAACAGCACAAGCTCGATTGTTTCAGCGGGAACAACCGCATCTGGACATAGCTACAGTAATTTAATATTTGTCTTTACATTTAAGATCAATTATTAATTCGCAGACTTACATTTTAATTCTCGGTTTCTTTCGTTAACAGACTCTAAAATCGATAGTGCAGCCATGCAAAAGTCAAAATCATCATCCAACGTCGGGCAGTTCGTTTCGAAAAAGATCTGGAAGACAAGGTCGAAGAGCCAAACGCGAACATCGTCTCCCACGAAAGCAGAATGGACGCCGAGGGTACATTTTCCTGAATAACCGCATATAATAGAAATTTGCAAATATTTTTTTCATTTAGGGCAACTGCACATGGGCTTCGGACAGTGGTCGACAAGTTACTCTCACTGATGCTCATCTGCAAAACCTGACTGAGGTTGAATCCAAGATTCTTCAGCGGGTGGCCATTGAAAAGATCAACCAACTGAATATTGGTGTTAGTGTGGCGGCTCCTTCAGGTTAGTTGGTTGCGTTTTTACTGAACTGGTTAAACATATCTGGATTACAGATGCTGAAAATACCAGTAAATCACAGAAACGTCGCCCGCTTGCTAAAAAGAAAGCTATGACCACCAGTTTTTTTGACATCGGCCGAAAAGAAGACAAAGGTTTGTTAACATTAATTAGAAAATAGCATCATTGCTACAGCAAAAATTATTAGGTGCCCATATAGGTATATTCGGCAACACCTTGGAGAATTGTGTTGCCTATGATCAAAAGCGACGGACCAATCTAACAGCGACATCAGATAGAGGCTCCAGAAATTCAATAACATCTCTCTTTCGTGGCAGCTCTAGTAGTAAGGTAGGTCTTAGCAGTATAGATACACTAATGAGGCTATTCAATTTAGTTTTATTTTCGTAGGTTCGATCATGTGAAAGCCTTCCATCGGGTACATACAACCTTCCCCATTCTGAAAGAAATGCTTGTACCGCTGGGATTGGTATTGATAGTGAAAATGGGAATCTAGCTAAGACCGCTGCCATGCACATATCACGTAGCCAATCAGATATTCGCCGTTCCAGTCAGGAGTATGATGATTTGCAACTAAATAATTCTATGATAGCTCCACCGCCGATGATAGATCCTAGTGATCCAACAGAAAGGCAAGTGCCCACATTTGTAACAGAATGCATCAAACACCTAGAAAATCATGGTCTTCATTTGGTTGGTATATTTCGAGTCAGCACGTCTAAAAAGCGCGTAAGACAGGTATGTACTGCTTGGATTTATTGATTTAAATTCCGTCTGATTGATTAGTATGTACCGTAAAACAAACATCGGGAACTACCCGACAATGGTAACAAAAATTAACAAACAAAGCTGTGAGCTGCTTTTATTTTATTATTTATTGACTCATAACACCCATATTAATCCCTATCAAATAAACCATTTTGGAAAAACGTTGCATTCTAAATAAGATATTGCAATGAATTCCAGTACTATGAGATGACTTGCGAGCATTTTTCATATCTTTTGCTGTATATATCTGATATAGATGCGTGAAGAATTTGATCGAAGAGCAGGCACAATCATTGACCCAGAGACCTGTCCACATGATGTTGCAACTCTGTTGAAGGAGTTCTTAAGAGATTTACCAGAACCACTGCTGTGTCGAAATTTGTACAAAGCCTTTATCAAAACTCAACGTATATTGTAAGTCTTTTCCATTGAACAATTAATTACGGACTTTATTTTTTTAGGAATTCGCAACCGACGTCTTCAATTAGAAGCTCTGTCCCATTTAGTACAACTCCTTCCCACCGCTCATCGTGATACTTTATATGTTGTTTTGAGGTTCCTTGCAAAGGTTGCTGCCTGCTGCGACGATATTTCTGCTCCAGATGGTATAGTCCAACTATCTGGCAACAAAATGGACAGCAACAATCTGGCTACAGTGTTTGCACCGAACATTTTGAGGTCCTCACTACCAGGTGAAGAGAATAGTGAGCAGGAATCAATGGGGGATGTTATAAATGTGATAAGGTGCGTTTGATTCAAATTATTATTTAATTTAATTGCATCTTTAACATATAGATATTTTTGTAGGACCATGATTGATCATTACGAAGAGTTGTTCCGAGTGCCGGCAGAGTTAATGGATGAAATATATGCAAATATGATTGATACATTTCCAGAGCAGTTGAATTATTTGTGCGAGCGTCGTAACGTTTCTGAGAAGTAAGTAATAAGCTTTAACTATCGCGGATTCGTAGTTAAAGCAAAATAAATCAAATACTCTTTCACCTAGCGATGAAATTTATAGTGGAAGATCTAATACACCACTAAGCTCACCGCCTCCCGCAGGAGTAATAAAAACGGGAAGTGATAGTATTTTAAAGCGCCCACCACAACAGGCAAGTTTCAACAATGAACCCTCTCCAAATGGCCGGACCCACAGTGAATCATCCTCACGAGCACCACCAGTGCCGGCTCCAAGACGAATATATACACGAGAGGATGTCATGCATGAGAATGCTGTTTCTAAAGGCGATCCTCCTCTAGATGGTACAAGTGGATCAAGACGGTAAGCACAGTTAACCTCTAAATCAATTAAAAATACGGCAATAATTTGTTTTCCTCGATTAGTCGCAGTTCTAAGTCAAAGTATTCCGAAATCGATTCTGCTGCTATTCAGCTTCAAATAAGCAATACGTCATTAGCTAAATCTAAAACTGGGCATAATAGTGATAGCCTAAACACTCCTTCAAAATCGTCAGCCAATGTCGACTTTCATTCCATGCAACAGCAGCATCCAACATTGTCTAGCGCTATTACTCCAGCGGGAACAATATCGGCAAGGCGTCTCTCATCGCCCTACGTGTTTGATCGGACTGGTGTTGTGACAGCGAGCTTGAAAATTCCAGTACAAATGCAAACAGTAGGAAGTAATAGCAGTGCTGGTGGTGGCAGCAATACGGGTGATACCGATGACGATGAAGTATTTTATAGAGGATCAGGGCAATTCGACTTGTCTAATATTCCATATATTGAAGACTTTGCTTATGGCAATGAACATGGAAACTGCAGTGAAGGTTAGTGAAGTTCGTTTACCTGGTTAAATATTCAGCCCGAATAGCCGTCATTTTATAACTGCCTGTTTTTTTTTAACTGGTCTACAAACATTTTTATGCTTTTATACGTGGCGGTTAAAATAGTATTAGTAACGTCCCAATTTTATATAGCATACTATTTTCATGACTGAATTTAACATGCAAATCTTTCATTAATGCCTATTAAGATTGGATGAGTCTTCGCTAAATATACCATATCACAATATATTGAAGTTGAATTTCATATTGGAGGTCAACCTTATTATAGCGGAAAATTTGCTTTATAGGTTGTATATTTCAAATTAAATTTGTATTTTCCAACCGAAACAGGTACCATAGAAAAATGTATGTAAAGCAAATAATTTCGTGAAATGAAATATGACTATTCAAAAAATAGCAACTAATATAGGGTATTACATATTTGTGTTTGTGCTTTTTATATAATAATCTCATATTTTATTTCACTGTAACACGTGGGACGTTACTGCTGCTGAATAACTATAAGCTTCAGTATGCTTTTGTTTCAATTCAGAATCTTATTTCTAAAACAAACCAAAAACAAACAAACATCATCAAAACTCAAAAGGTTTTCCTATAACTGGATCACTATCGTTTGGAGGAGGAGGTGGTGGCAGCGGTATTGAGAGTTTAGATATTTGGAAGCCGTCGACCTCATCAAAAGGTGCCACTATAACTGCAGGCGGCGCAACCGTCTATCAAATTCCAATTACCTATGAAGGCCAAAAAATTTCATATCCAACGGTTGAAGGAGGATCAACTACGGAATCTACATCGAAACTTGCATCATTCCTATCATCGGTGAACGTTACGACATCGCCATCTAAATCAAGGGAGAAGCCAACGCGATCAAATACACAAGCGACTACCATAAACAGCTCGCAACAAAAATTGACAACGAAAACAATGCATCTGCAAAGTACACATGCAGTAAGTGCGACATCGACAGAGAGTCAAATTGAGCCTAAACTGCCAACAAGCATTTCAAATATTGGCGGTGCAATACTACGCTCAAAAACGGCAGATTTCGAGAGAATGTCAACTGTCGGCCCTGCACCACCGGTGGCTCGAAGAACCCGTAACGTAAGTGGAACATCAGATGTTGGTGTTGGATCATCACCACGGGGTTTACTCTATAAGAGGCAAGAGTTGATTTCCAGTGCTAAAAGAACCTCCAAATAAGGTTACACATGTAAATACATAGACCATGTAAAATGATTTCATTTTCTATTGCTTATATTCTCACTCTTTATATATATAAACCGTCTATTTTATCTTTTTTGTTTCGTTTTAAGTTTAAATAAGAATAAAACAAACTGTAGATTTATTATCAAACAACAAAAAGCAGGCGAAAAGTTAAAGTAAACTGAGCATTAAATAAATAATAAATAAATAAAACATTACTTACTTCGTTGCAAATTTGTTAATTAATCTATAGAAAACAAAATACAGGAACAACTAGTCGTATTTTTGCAGTTTATTTATTATGCTATCTTTAGAATATGTTATTTTTAAAACGTAAGGTATATATTTATATAATTTTAATTAGTACATGTTTGTACTTAAATATTTGTTCATATGGTAAATAAAAAAAAGAAATGATTACTGTCTTTCATTTATCGTGCTAGGTGAATGCTGGCAATAACTAGTATTCATTTTTGGACTTAAAACTAAATATTTTGTAGATCAAAAAATTCCGAAACGAATGTCAAGTTAAAGTTTCGGAACAAAATAAATAAAGCATATCAACATTAAAATATTCCACAGCAATTATTGGCTGTCGTAGAGCTTCGGAAAAAATGAGCCGTGTAGCTGTCAAAAATAAGTGAAATAACAGTACAATGTAATTGCGCTATAGAAAATTTCCGAAAGTTGAATCGGAACGGATATCTGGAATGGAATTTCTCCGATCGGATACCTCAATAGGGGTGAGTCATAAATCTCAGCAAAAAGCAGCATCAAATGCATTTCATGTTGCCGCCTTAAAGTATGCAATGTGAATAGAACTTAAAATCGTAAACAACTTGAATACGATCCATATCTTGTATCCTATAAATAAGCAATGCGTCTTGTCAGCACAAAAGCATGTAAACGCGTTCAGTTGACATTAAAATATTCCGCGGCAATTGAGCAATTACCTAGTAGACGGAGAGCTTCGGAAAAAATGTGGCGTGTGGTAGTTGTCAACAGTAGTGATAACCGCGGTACCACACAACGCGAAAATTAGAGAATTTTTTCGAAACGGATATCTCGAATGGAATTTCTCCGATTTCGTACAATTTGGAGAAAATTCCGTTCCGATCGGATAGCTCGAAAGGGGTAATATTGTCAAGTCAAACGATCCTAAGCAATCTTGTAGAGAGAAATAGTCAACTTAACCTTTTAAATTTCATTTTTAATGTCCAGGGGTCGAATGGCGTCGTCCGTGACAGATCATTCTGTGAAGGAGTTTCTTTTTGTGTTATACGTAAAATGAAAATAAATAGAACTTTCTCTCAAAATCTGCATGATCAGTCAAAAGGTCATATTAGATGTTCCCATTATGGTTCGTGGCTGCATTAGCGAAGTAGTCTAATCTAACTTTAATATAAACAGAATCACTTTAACGACAATAAAAACAGATATAACTTTTTCGATCATTTTTTATTATTATTATTATTTTTTTTTTTTTATTTAACAATACAATCTCTTGTTGTCCTTTTTTCACTTCTTGTAATTTATGTTTTCTTTTTTTCAAATACTGTATATATATTTATATATAATATTCTAAAGGTAAATTTATATATAAATATATATAGACATATAAATTACTTACAGTTTATAATTTATTAATAGTATGTTTCTTTAAATTTTTAAATAGTATTTTTAAATTTAATTTCAAGTCATTTCACATGATTCGCGAGGTTGGGCAATACATTACTTATTATTTCCATATCAATCATATATAAGTATGTTAATTCATATACATACAGAATTCATATTCAAAATAATTACACAAATAATTAGATAAACCGAAAATGGAAAGTGCCAGGGGATGTAGAAAAAAGTAGTTAAAAAAAGAAACGTTTTCCTTACAAGTGGAAGACTATTGAAACGCATAAGAAATAAATGATATCAACCGGATACACAATTTGTAGGAGCGAATAGGTCGGGATTTAAGTGGAAGGGGACGCATATAAAATAAAAACCAAAAACAAAAAAAAATTGTAAACTTTTTTTTATCCATATGTATATAATAAAAACATTAATTATAATATAATAATATGCACATTTTCATTTAATTTTAAATATTTTGAAATATATAGGAACTTCTTACGTTTTTTTTGTTTTAAGTTTATTTATATTGTTTTATGTTTTCTTGTTATAATTAAATTTTTAGAAATGTTGTTAAAAAAAAAGTAAAGCTGAACAAAAATTATAAACAAAATAATCGAAATTATAATACTTTGAAATCGAAATATAAGCAATTGCTCAATTAGTAATATATATGTTCAAAGTTACTATTTTTTAGTTTTCTTCACTTTTACTAAATGGATTACGTATACTGTGATATGTTGTCTTATCGTTTAATCTTCTTTTTTTTTTTAATGGAGAACATTTATTGAAAACGAGTGTATGATAAGAAATAAGATCAAATTATTTGGGGGATTTTTGTACTCAAAAAACAAAACAAAAAAAATAAATTCTCTGTTTTCCAAAAAAAAAAGTTTTTTATTTGTATACTTATATCATATATAGTTTTACATTTTATATTTTTAAATATTATGTCAAAACTTAAAAATGGCTTCGTCTTTAGCTTTCACCTTGTTTTTCATTTAACTTAGTGTGTATTAAATTTTTCTTTAATTCACATAGTTTTGCGAGGATTCGAATATTTTTGTTTTTCTTTCATTGTGTTTTCCTATTAAAATAAATTATTAATTATTTTAGTTTTCTATGGAAAGGTATGTTTTTCCCTTTATTCTAATGTGAATATTTTTTTAATTACTATTTAATGAAAAGACTTTTCTTTTAGGAACTCGTATGTATTTTTTTAACAGTTTTCACGTTTTTTTTAGGTTAATAAAAACTAAAAAACTTAAATTAAGGTAAGGGTAAAGCGAAAATATATGAAAAAGGGTTTAAACAAATTGTAAAAAAATACGTTCTTTTGATAACTTGTTTGTTTACTAAAAATTTCGACACTTATATTTTTTGAATGCTTGGTGTCTATTTCTCTTTAATGACCTTAAGTAATATAATAGTAATTTTGTTTTAAATATCATTTTAAATATATATATTTATAATGTTGCATGTATAAATATTGTGATACAAATTAGGAACTATATTTTTCAGTTAATTTGTTTTTTACTCATACATATTCGTTTTGTTTTCTTAATAAAAGCAAATGGAAATATATTTTTGTAAAATTATGCAATGGGACCAGAACTCTCAGTTAATTAATTGTATATACCTATATTTGTATAATCGGGGAAAATTGTGAAAGTTGAATTTCGCTTGAGAGGGTCTGAAAGGCAGATAACACGTGAGATAAACGCCGTTGTTGTCTTAAAACGGTTGTAACTTTTGCAAACCTACATCGTCGTAACACATTTCCTTTACATGTTTATTAATACTACTCAGATCCTCAAAGCTGGGGAGGCTGTTGCGAAAAAAGTTTTGGAAATAGTCAAGTAGGTTTACATAAATACTGATTTTTATTGCGTTGCAGTTACAAATCTCACATCTTCATACTATTTAGTATACATAAATTTATATTTATGTTTATTTATTGCACTAATTGTTATTAAAAGTTAAAAAAATACAGAAAATATATTTTTATGGCTTAATACGCCAAAATGATTAAATGACGATGTTTAAGATGTTTAATAGTAAAATATTTGTCGCCAAATGATTAATAGAAATAGTATAATAGCTTACACTTTACTACAACATAAACATATTTTTCAACCTTTTCTGAGAAAAAATAAAAACAAATAAATTATCCATAAAGTCAATATTAAAATAGATACGCCTTTAAAAATGTAATATTTTAATACACATACTGGTACATAAAATTAATAAAATTGAAATATAGTATTAGTAAGTATTTGTTTTTGTTTGCCTTTTCAAATATATATATTTATTAATTTTTTATAGTAGGTATATTTTATTTAGTTTTAATATTTTTGAATTGTAATTTTTCTTCACTTGGTTTATTAAGTTCTTTTGAATTGTTTTCTTCTTCGTCTCTATTTAATAGTAATACTAAGTTAATTTAATTTTATATATTTAATATATAGGAACCTTTTAATTTTCACTTATAATTTTAAGACCAGTTACGATTTATATTATTTAAGTTATTATTATACTTGTTTGTCAATTTCTTCATTGGTTTATGTTTTCTGTTTGAATATAATATTTATGTAGGGAGACAAGTTAGTCATTAATATTAAGAATTAACATTTATACATTTATATGTGGTTTCTATCTTTTTAGTTGATTTTCTCATTCGAGTTATATATGTAGCAGCATAGTTAAGTTAAGTTCCATGTTCATCGTTTTCTTCGAGTAGGAATAGTGGCTTTTTATTTTCAGAGATATGATTCTTTGGAGTTTCAACGTCCTTCGGTTAAGAATAGATAAGTCAGTCGATTTTTAAGTGAATTATTTATCAGAAGTAAATAAGACTTTCATGTTGGTTCTATTTTCCAAAACTTATGCATAAGGAGAGAGCATTTATTTTAATATGTATTAATGAAGTTTTCTTCTCTTTCTTGCTTTTTTTTCTCTCGTGTTAAATAAATAAAATTAAAACAATTTAAAATTGGCACCCATGAAAATGTGTTTTTATCTAATTAAATTTTTTTCTTAATCATTTTTTTTAAAATTATACTTGCGGTTAGATTTTTACGATAAATTTTCGCTTATCCTAGGAACTTTTGCCTTAAAATTCTAATATTATTTTCTTATTAAATTAGTTATTTTACGTAGGAACAGTTTGACTTGTAGTTAGTTTTTTGTGTTATTCTTGTTTGGTTTTATAATAGTACAAACAAAAACGAATATTTAATTTTTCCTAGTAAAAATTTCCCATTTTTGTGTTTTTTGTTGAAAAATAGGAACTTTGCGTTTTTTGTTCAATAGTTTTTTTTTTTAATTGTGAATATTTAATTTGAGTGACGGGAAAATTACCATTTTTCATTAGTAAATATGTATGTAATTTTGAGCGCATTATTTCTTATATTATTTTTTAATTTTTTTTCTGATCTACGAAGATTGGCCGAAAGTTTCCAAACTTTTGAAAGTTTGCAGTTAACACTAAAAAGAAACTAATATTTGTTTTAGATTACAATGCTTTCAATTTGAGGAGAGATATAAGTGTTAAATGGAAATTGAACATATAAGCTCGGTGAGGATAGGATAAGTTTTATTTTATTGAATGTATCTATCTTAGCAAAGTAAAGTCAAATCTTCAGCACACAATTACCACAGCTACACTCAACTTGACACATCCGGAATATATTCACCCCAAGTGGAAAATACTTGACGGCATCAGCTAATTTTAAAAACTTTTTAAGATGTGTTCATAAATGTTCACATTCAGCACGATTCACTTTCAACGAGCGGGGTTAAGAATATAGATTAATTCAACTAAAAGTCAAGACACACAACAACAAACAATCAGTTACTACACGTTGTTTCACAAACTTTACTAGTTTACTTCACTTTGATTTGCTTTTGGTTGCTGAAATAGATATTCACTAAACGCAACTTGTTTCATATATTAATAACTATTAGAATACCACACACCCAGTTCGTTCAAAAGTACATTCACCAGCTTTACACATCGACAAACTTAATACAATACTTCAGTATGGACTTTAAAAACATAATCAATATTTGTACTAACCTTGTCTGTCAATTACATATAGTAACTCAATTTCGGTTCAATTTATAACCGGTTCACTTGCCGCCGATAGCTGAAAAAAAGAAGACAACTATTTTATTTTCTCTGCAGAAGGGTTCAAATCACAAAAAAACCACGAAGACTAAAGACAACAAATCAACGCTAAAACGAAACGAAATAAAAGACACCAATACAAAATAAATAAAACATAAAATTTGTATATAAATAAAAGTTCTTATTTATTGAAAAACAATATTAATGTTGCTTCGAGTTGTTTTTACTTCTTCTGTTTTTCTTAAGAAAACAAGCATATAAATTAATAACTAAAAACTATAAAATAAAATATATAGAAATAATAATATGATTGTCTTTCTTTGAAATGAAAATAAATGTAAATTGTAGTGGATACTTCCAAATAATTTTTTTTAACTACACGATAAATATTCTTTCTTTTATACTTATAGCTGTATAGGTACATGAATGGAACATTTGCAGATTAATGTCCTGGATTGAAACGATTTAACTACACATCTCCCTTTTTAAATTTCATTTTCGAACTTATAAAATCAACCGAGGACAAAAATTAAAAGAAAATACTTCATGCAAAAATGTAAGTCGAATTTTACAAGTTTTTCCATCACACATATATTTTTTTGTTATACTTAAATGCTAAAGGAAGCTTTTTGAGAAATGTTTATAATGTTTTTTATTATTTATGTTTATATTTATGTTTATTCAGTTGTTGTGTTTTATATGCGAGGTTTTTTTTTAATTTTTATGTTTTTTATACTTTTAAACATTAAAAGTTCTTAAAGTGAATTACTGTTGTGCGGCTAAGTTACTAAAAAATGAACAAGCAAATATAAATGCACTGGATATATATATATATATTTTTAATTTAACTTCGTTAGTCTTTTTTTCATTTTAGTGATAAATACTTTGATTAAAATTAAAGTTTATTTTATTTCTTCTAATGAGAGTACTATATTATTTTATAATGTAGCACAACCCATAGTAAAATTTTGAAAGCCCAATATTTTGTTTATCTATTTACATTAAACATATTTTGTACAAACTCTTACTTCATGTATAGACACAAACACAATCTGTATGTAGTATGTACAGTGATCATCTCTCTCTTTTAAAATGAAAACCAATATTTCTAAAGATCAAAAAAAAAAAAATTAAAATATAATAAGACATGAAGTCTTTAAAAAATATAAAATTTGTAAGCTCTATCCCATAAATGTGTATATCACATGGCTTGAGACTCTAGCCATGTGGTTGAACTCAATATAGAAAAAAAAAACTAAAAATATTAAAAATTCTAGCTCTCTGTAATCTACAAAAACAACTCACCACTCATTTGACTATAGTTAAAGAGCTGTTGCAACATTTCAGAATGATTTGATGTTAACGGGTTATCTGTGTTAATTTTCAGCAATAAATTGTTTTCCATTGTTGGTGGCGAAGCCGATGATAGTGCATCACATTGGGGGTGCTGTTGTTGTTGATGCTGCTTGGCTAAGGCAGTAGCTGCAGCGAAATGTTGCTGCAACTTGTTGAAGTTTCTCAATGCTAATGCGGCTTTATTAGCTTCATTTAAAGCCAAATCTTCGTTTTGTTTTTGAGTTGTGCTATCGTCGTCGTCATCTTCATTTTGTTCCATGTTACCATCAATATCGGTAATATTGAAACTATGATTATCCATTTCAGCATCGTTTTCATCGTTGTGATTTGTGTCGGAACGCTCTGCATCCAACTGGTTGTTCTTATGCTGTTGATTGTACAGCTGAGAATATATACTAAATTCGTGCTCCATGCTGTTGTCAGCATTTTGCTGCTCATCATTTTTACTACTACTTGATTCGAGCAACATTCGCACCTGCGCGATATGTTGGGATGAGAAAGCGTGCTCCTGAATGTTGACACTTTGCAAATGGCAAATATTGCAATCGCGTATTTCTGGAATGACGGTTATTGTTGAATCAATGTTTGACTTTGGAGATGTGTCGTTCTCGAATGTATTTTCATCATGTTGAAATCGTTGATTACGTGATTTCTTCTCCTTGGCTCTTGCGTTCTGGAACCAAACCTGTAGAAGGATTAATTTTTTTTTTGTAAATGCAACTTTAAACTTGCTAACAACATTGTGTAAACTCAGCGCAAATAAAAAGACAAACCCTTAACCCTTTGTATCGCAATGTGTTCAAATTAGAAAAAAAGGTGATTTTCAGCTTTCTTTGGTATTACATATAATAATCTTATAAATGAAAACACAATAATTTTGATTTCTTGTATTTTATTTATAAAAAAAGGTTTGTTGCGTATCTGCAATATTGCGTTATAAGGCTTTATTTTACTCTAAATTAAAGTCTCTAAAGCAATAATTAGTTTTGTTACTAACTCACTTGGTTAGTAAATCACTTTAATTTGCACAAACACTATTTTTAGTTATATAAAAAAAAATTCCAAGTTTGCAAACCTCTCTTGATTATTGACTGAATGGAATGAACTGAATAAAAGGGCAAACCCCCACTATAAAATCCTTTTCTGTCAATCATGAGTATATATTTCATGTAAAGAAGAGTATTGGATATGCAACAACTCTTAAATTACTTTCTTAAATGACATCAATTAATTTGACAGATACTTTTGCAGTATGTTGCATTTCTGCAACATGGCGATACAAAGGGTTAAAAAAAAAACCATTATGCCCAAACTAAAAATCAATGCTCACCTGAATGACACGTTTTTGTAATCCAATCTCCCGGCCAATATTTGAGCAGTCAGTCATCGAAGGTGTTTTAACGTCAAAGAACAGCGTCTTTAGTATGCGTACCTGCATATTGCTCATCTGTGTGCGAAAACGTTTTTTTTGTTGCGCGCTGTGGTTACTTGAAGTCTGACTGAGCGGTGAATTGGTGTTGTCACGCTCATTTCCAAGGTAATCATTTGAATTATTACCATTAGTTGTGGTGTTGTACTCATTAAAAATACAACTGACACCATTGTCTAATGCACTTGAGTCATATTGACGTTGACTACCTCCATTGGCAAGTCGGTTCACCACTAGGCTACCGTTGTTCAATGACGATGAAGTATTAAAAAAATCATTGGACTCATCATGATCATTGTTAGAGTCAGAGAAGCTTATTTCGCTTTCACTCTGTTCATACTTGCTGTTGTGGTGATTTGTTGATAGAGGCGCCTTGCTAAGATCAAGTGGAGCTCCTTCACCTTTAACTAGAGCAAGAATACATGCGGCAGAAGGCGATACCGAAGATGAACCCAAAGATGGTGTAGCAGCTGATGCGACAGACACGGCGGGTGGTACTGTTGTCAGTTGAATTTGTTCCCTTTTCTCTTGCTTTTGTGTATGGTCACCTTCGTCATTTTTCATTCCAAAGTTTGCAGAAGCTGCAGTTCCCGACAAATTCAACAGACCATCAGAGAACTTCAAGTCAGGAATTTGATCAACATTGATGGCTTGCTTATCACCATGCTTGGACTGCAGATGCCACTCGAGAGCTGACTTGATTTTAAATATAGCGGCACAGTGCGGACATTTTTTATTTATTATTTGAATATTCTGACGAAACTGACCTTTGCGTTCACGTGCGCGTGAGTTCTGATACCAGACCTGGGTGGTAAAACAAGGTTTGTGTGTGTGTTTCTATTTTTTTTTTTTAAATATATATGTATGTATATAATTTAGGATTGGTGATTTGTTGGATGTCGAGCAAGCCAAATAAAGTAAACGAAAAATGACAAATACGGAAGAGCAATCATAGACAGAAAACACAACACAACAACTAATACACATACGCATCTGTTAGGTTGTTACTAAAAATGAAAATAAAACAAAAAAAAAATAAAACTCCACTTAAAAAACAGAAAAACTCATAAAAAAGTAAACAAATCAAAACGACAACCAAGCTTACCTGTACAACACGTTTCTTAAGGTTGACCTTCTTGGAAATTTCCTCGAGCATTTTGCGACTTGGGTTCGACTCATTCTGGTAGCATTCGTACAAAAAATTTAGCTGCTCTGGCAATATGGTCGTGCGTAATCTCTTGTTGTTCTGCTTTTCAGTCGTTGTTATGGTCTCTTCGGTTTGATGGCCAACATTTGTGACGGACTCTTGATGCTGGGCGATTTCAGAATCCATATCCATTTCAGTATTGTTGTTATTGTTAAGTGGAGAACTTTTTGACGCAGAATTTGTTGTTAAATTGTTAATAGAGAGTTTCAGTGATTGTACAGCAGCTTCAGAGGCGGTGGCAGCAGCAGCGATAGGTGATATATCCAAACGATTTGAGATAAGGGAAGAATTTTCTTGTTGTTTCGGGTGATGCGGAGGCATCGGGCAATGACGATTATTACTTATGGAATTGGCAATGAAAGTACTACCAGAAGTTATTGCGTTCACTGTTGTAGTTGGTAATGTTACTGTTTGTACCCCGCTCCCACCACCAGCTGCTGTTGTCCCTGACAGCAGTTTGGCTTCTGTTGCTGACAAAGATATCGAAATCTGGTTGCTGCCGCTGATGTTGCTGCTGGTATCTTTGTTCCCAATACAATCACCACTGCTGCTGCTCAAGAACACTGGTGATGTGGTTGGCGTTGCAGCTGTGGCGTTGGCAGTGGAACTTATTACAGTTTCTATTGGGGATGTTGCCGAAACTTGTTGCTGCTGCTGTTGTACACCATTGTTTACGGACGCTGCTGCTGCGCTGCTCAGATTCAGCAATGGTGGAAAATCATGTATTCGTTGGGGCGAGGCATCTAACTGAAAAAACTTTTTCGATTCACTGAGTTGATAATATTGTAGGAGAAATTCCATATTTGGTTTATTAGCATCATCGTTCAGCATCATGAGGCTGGCAGCACTACTCGGTTGTTTTGATTCATTTCGCAGATAGTACTGAAATAAAAAATCGTAATTGCTGCGCTTTTTTAGTTCATTTTGTTGGTAAAAGTTGGCCAAGTATTCGAGATCCAGTTCTGGTTGTTGTTGCTGTGTAAATTGTTTTTTGAGATCGGCATTGGTCTCATTTTGCAGGAAATACTGGTACAGAAAGTCGTACTGATCATTTTTGAATTTCTTATTGAATGCTTCATAGTCATTTTGTTGCTGTTGATCATCGGGTGAGATTTGCGTATCGGAATATTTACGTTTCTTTTGCCGGCTCAAATCCATCGAAGTATCTTGCTGTTGGTTGCTGTGATTTCCCTGCAGATTTTGCAAGATTCCGAAAGGCGACGAATCACTGTAACTCTGATTCATGAAGAGATTTGGATTCATAAGGTGTATTAGTTGATGTTCCTTAAACAGTTCATAACGGGTAAAAGTTAGCTGGCATTTGTCGCATTCGAATTTCTGTAGCGGCGAAGTACTATCAATGTGACCTCCAGTTGCAGCAGTCGCTGATTGCTGTTGCTTAAAATTATGCTGCGGCGACGAAAGCAAAGTCATTCCTGGACTTGTAGGGTGACATGGGATCGCTGGTGGTATTGGTGGAACAGCAGCCCCACCAACTGCTGACACCGCAGCCACTGTAGCAGCTGTCTGTTGTCCAACTATATTCGAAGATATCAAGTTAGCATTGTTGATGTCCATGCTCGAATTGGAGTCCTCACTGCTAAGACTCTGCGCTATCTGCGCAGCGGCTATTTGTGCTTTTGCCGATTTCTTATTGTTCTCCTCCTTGAAACAGTGATTTTTTTGGTGGCGAATGAGTTCATAGTACCGCTGAAAAACTAGGTTGCACTTCTTGCAGGCATAGTTGATATTTTGCTTCTTCTCTTCGGACTCATAGAAGGTATTATTCGGTTGATTTTCATAGATCTTACGTTGTTTCTGACGTGCGTTCTGTAAAGAGCAGAAAAAAAGCAAAAATGCTTCGAGTTAGAAAAAATATAACTTTGTGTGGTTGCCTTAGATAACCTACCTGAAACCAAACGACAATAACTCTTGGTGACAGCAGCAGCAATTTGCTTAAATACTCCAAGTCGCTGTCTTTAGGATAAGAGTTATTTTCGAAAAACTCCTGCAACACTTTGATTTGATAGTCGGTGAAGCGAGTGCGATTGGCCCGTTTGCCGCTCGATGTAGAACTATTCGATGAGTTAGAGTTGGTCTCAAAATTGCTATTCTTCTCAAACATTTTGCTCATTTGAAACTTTTTTGGAGGACCCATGTTGTTCAGATTGCTAATATTGGCCATATTATTCAGCGGAAGATTGTCTATTTGCTGACCAAGGATGTCTGAAATGTTACTGCTGTATGGTGTCGACGTGCTATTCGGGGTTTGGGGGCGTGATAGAATCTCAGAGCTTCCACTTTCGGATTTCGTCTCAAAGTTGTTGTAGAACATTGATTGCTGATGGTGTGATTGCATTAATGATTGTTCGCTTTCGTGATCTTTGTTCAGCATCATCTGCTGGTCACAATCGGAACTGCCAATCTCATCAGTTGGTTCTGATTTAATATGGATGTCTCCACGATCGCTGGTAACGCTTGATGGGTGAGACGAAGGACGATTGTCCAGTTGCTGTTGTTGTTGCTGCTGTTGGCGGGAGAGATCGAGCTGTTGTTGTTGCTGGTGGAAGCTCAGCTGGGGAAAATTCAAATCACTGGATTGAGATGATGGGGGGCGTTGCTGTTGAAGGTGTTGCGACTGAATCTGCTGCTGCAGCTGTTGCTGCTGAAGCTGTTGTTGCTGCTGCTGTTGATGTTCGCGTTGTTGTTGTTGTTGTTGCTGCTGTTGTTGCTGCTGCTGTTGTTGAAGAATATGGAAGCCGCTAATACCGCCACCTCCGCTTTCCGATAAAGGGGTAACCTTGGTTTGTCCAGTACGTTCATATTCTTCTAGATTCAGCGTTGTTGATGGTGGGTTGTTAAAGTTATATGGCGAGTCTTTGTTGCGTTGCCTTTCCTTGAACAGCGTGTTGCGGAACCAATGTTTGACAACCTTCATATTTGCGTTTGTGATAGGATAAGGATGGGATGTAGTTTTGTAGGTTTTTCTTTTGGAATTGGCTAAAATTTAAATCGTATAATCGAGTACATACCTTCATTGGGAGATTAGCCTTCTTGGACATTTCCATGATGCTCTCTTCACTTGGCGAATTATTGATATCGAAATGGGCACGAAGGATTTTCAGCTGATCATCAGTGATACGTGTGCGAGCTCGTTTTTGATTGCTGGTATTCTGTTCAAAGAACACAAACTCCTTTGTCAATAATTACATTCTTAAAAGCGACTACAAGCACTTACCTGTGAAGCAGCTGCCGTCTGTTGCTGTATCAACTGTGTGGTCGGTGTTGGCGGTAATTCAGCGGCTGTTGACGGTACATTTCCTGAAACCGATGGACTTTGACCGGCTCCTGCAGCCCCAAAAATCAAAGGCGGGGCCAAATTCATAAAATTTAGCGACATTAAGTGGTGGAACTGCATAATATTTAACATGTCTAGTGTATTCATTGGTAGATTACTCATATTCGGTAGATTTTGCTGCATGTTCTGTAAGTTTTGCAGGCTTTGCAAGTTTTGTAAATTTTGAAGATTGTGTGGCAGACCTGTGAAATTCGGTGGAAAGTTTTGAAAATTTTGTTCCATTATTTTTTGGGCCAACATAGTCGGGTCTAGATTGATTTTTTGCACATCTGGAGTTAAGCCTTGTTGTTGCTGTTTTAATAATGCCGACGCCACGGCTGATACTGTTACGGGATTGGGACTGGTCGCCACTGCTGGCTGCGAGGTTGATGGCATTATAGGGGAGGTTTCACATCCAACTGCTCCCAAGTCTGTCGTTGGCGCTGGAGAACTACTTTCGCTGCATGCGGTAGATGTTGTTGCACCTAAATTATTTTCAGATTTATTTAAAGAAATAGTAGATTCATTCTGATTTGCAATATTAAACAGTAACGATGATGGTGATGTAGGTTGTTGGTCGAGATAAAAGATTTTAAATTTTTCTGCGAATTTTTCTAATAACTCTAGGGGAATCTTCTCATCGTGTATTTCCTCGCAGTGTGTCTTCAACACGAACACTGACGAGAATACCTTACTGCAGTAACGACAGTAATAATTGCCAGAGTCAGTAGCTGGGCACAGCTTATTTATCTCATTGAATTGCTTTACAATATCAAAGCCGTATGTTTCCAGAAGGGACTTATATACTTGGTCATTGAATGTCGGCGTTGTCATAGTTGATGTTGGACTCTCCGATGATAAGGGCGGTGTTATCGGTTTCTGCTGTTCCTGAAAGCGGCAAGCGCGTGTTTGGTGCAAGACACTTCTCATATGAATATCAAGTGTACTTCCCTGGGCATAGGCCACTTTGCAGATGTCACATTTAAATCGCTTCTTAGGACTATCATAGTCGGATTCGAGAGATATTTTTCGTTTCGAGCTCAGCGATTTGCTGATTGTCGCTACACACCCAGCACCACCACAGCAAGTGCTACCACTACCACCAACAATTGGTTCCATTACTTGTCCCCTACATTCGACAGTACCATCAACAAAATCAGTTGGGAGCACGGGGGATGCGATCGGCGTTACTTGTGACACCATACCACCGCTCTGCTGCTTTTTCACCTTATGTAGGTGTGATACACTGTTGTAGTGCACCAAAAGTATGTTCTTTTGGGTAAAACTTTCACGACACACTTCGCACTTGAAAGGACGATTCGGATCGAGATACTTTTCCAATGGATATATACTCAACTTTTCATTGCGACGATGTTGAATCGATTTATAGTGCTTCGCAAGATAGATCTGATTTGTGAAGGCAACTTTGCACTTGTGGCACTTAAGCTTACGTTCCACATCGCTGTAATTTTCTTCTGACATTTGCTGGGAATTCAGGTAGTCATCAAATGGGATTCTGTTGTTGCTATCGCTGCTTAAAATTTCTATTGCAGTTGGTGGTGGTGGTGGCGGTGGTGGTGGCGGTGGTGGTGGCAGGGTTGCTGTTGTTAATGTTGAGTTATTAGAGATATCATCAATCGAAACAACGAACTGACCATCACCAACATCATCATCATCGTAATTGTTAACGTAAGTTTTGCTGAATTGATTTGTCGTACCTGTAGTCGCTGCTGTAACTGCTGCTGCAGTTGCCGTGGTGTTAACAGCAGTGTCTTCCTCTCCCCGACTGATAGTAGGCGTAACCGATGCAGGAGTTTGTGTCAGTTCTCCACTGCTATTAGGAGATGGGATGGGACTTACAGTTGCTTGTAATTGATTGTGCGCTTGTTCCATGTGTTTGTGAAGGGATTGAGTGCTGCGAAAATTCCGGTTGCAGATCATACACTTTGTAGCATCACGCATTGTATGATATAAAGAATGAGTGTTCAGTTTTTCCTGCGTTTTAAATGCCAACGAACATTGTTTGCATCTGTACTTGTACACATGACGCTCAGAAATCACTATATTCATGTGGCTGTCTTTGTAGTGCGTCAACATTTGCAGTAAACTACCAAAGAGCTGTTGACAATGCTTTGCCAAACACTGATATTGCTCGTTTGCCATTTGATAGTGTTGTGCGTCGTTAGCGTGCATCAACAAATGTTGCTGCAACTTGAATGCAGCACCACACTGCGAGCAGGCGTATTCTTCGCTAGGAACATTTTGGTGAGCAGATGAAACAGATGAACATGATTGTTGTTGCTGGTGTTGCTGCTGCGAAGTTAAATTTCCAGCATCTGAATGAGGTGTGCTTGAACTGCGAGGTTCTGGAGTAGTGCTAGTACTACTACGTCGGCTGCTATTTAGCCAATGAGTATTATCCACTAGTTGAAGTAGTCTCGCCAAACCATCACTATTCACACTATGCACACCCATGAGATGCATTTCAAGAGACTTCTTCTCACTAAATGTATCCTGGCAAAGAGGACACATAACAGAGTTAATTGCCGAAGAACGAGCTACGACCGCGTTTCTTGAGTTCGACGAATCAGTTGGATCTTCAAACGGATCACACTCATCATTCGACTGAGGATCGTCAATGGCATCCATTCGTTCAGTTTTTACTTCAGACAACATACTACTCACGGCCGCAGATGTTGCGAATCCCTGTTCACTGTGCTGCCGTTTAATTTGCATTTGCACTGGCGAAGATGATTTACTCCGAGATTGTGAGGCTGCAGCGTTAGCTGCTACGGCTGCCGCTGCAACAGCTGCATGAAAAGCATGCAAAGCAGCCGGATTTGTCGGTATCGTAAGGTAATCATGTTCAGTTACATTTGGATGCATGTTTGAAATGTGATGTTCCATTTCATGTTTGATTTGAGCGAAATAATCACAATTGTTGCATTTGTATATTATTGATGGCAATGTAGAGAGGTCAACGTCAGAAAGTTCCTTGTTATTGGTACTACTGCTACCACTTGTGATTTGTACTGACGATAAATCCAGATTCTTTTGGTGTTGGGAGGTGTCTGTGTAACTATTGTGATGTCCATCGCTCATAGCAGAACAACTCTTCGGTACCGTTACAATTTTATCAATGTCTTGTTTTAGCACCAATTGGTGGGATTCTATGCATTGTTCAGGACTTGACCGTTCCGATTTAACGCAATCTGTAAACAAACAATAAATACGTAATATGAAATCAACAACTATTTTCTACTCGAATCTTACTTCCCAAGTGGAAATACATTTTGCTATTGCCGATTGAATAAAACTGTAGAATTACAAAAATCGAAATAGCCTACGAAACTTGAATGCATCAATGTAGGTGCAGTATATAAAACTTTAACGAAATATTACTGATTGCAGTATAACAGCATAATATTTATTTCTTATTTCATGTCATTATAGAAAAGTTTAACAATCAGGTAGGAGGATGGTAGCGCGTTAGAGTACATTTTCCTTCTCAACAAATCGAATAGTTTCTTTACGGTATAATAACGAAAATAATCGGTATATTTTTAAATCCATAGGGATAACAAGAAACACAACGATTTCATTCTATACTGTACCTAAAAAGGCCTGATCTCCGTGAATAGGTTTGTCTACAAGAAATTTGATTACCCTCATTTTTGGATGATTGATGAATTTAAATAGCTATACATAATTGTTTGGCTATAATCTCCCCTTCAGAGCCTGTACGACAGTGTGATATATAGCCTGAAGTACAATAAAGAAAATCCTTTGTTTCGATATGATAAAAGGACAGATGCGATGGAAAGATACATATAAAACATTTTAAGCGGATTTCATTAAATAAATTCTTTGTCATTTTTGCTTACTTCTTTCATATACCTTCAGAGAACGGAATTTTCGAATAGTGCTGCAAAACAACATGTTGCCTGGGTGATATGAGAATACAATAGACCTACTGTTTGAAAATAATCGATTTTTCTATGTCGGCCCTTAATTTACTCATTCCTTTAATAATTTACTTACACACGTCCATCCTTATGAACCATATAACACCTGACGTACCTATACAAAAACAACAACAAAAAGGCACACACAGGGCACCATCAAATTAGTAAAAGAAATAAACACAAAGTAACGAACTATCGTGTGCAAGAACATTCAATTGCCCTAAAGGGGTTGTGAATGGAGTGTTTTCTGTGTCGCATACTCGTATGTGCATTGTTTTGTTCATTGAGCTGAATAGCTAAAAATACAATTGCCCTAAAAAAGACAAGCAATTATTATTCGTCGCTATAGTATTGCATGTGAAATTGTGCATAAGGAATTATAAGTTGTCCCCATACGAAAACCCGGGTAACAAACTACCACCATTCAACGGACAACTTACTCCAAACAGATATTAATCGATCGATTAAAATAAAATATTCGTATTCGCCCTGTTCCTAGTTGTAAGCTGGCAACTGCGTGGATTTCAAATTTGCAACCTTCTGACTTTTTTTTAAATCGGCCAGGCTATGATCAGAATTAATGGGATAGAAGTATCTTCAGGGCGCTATCTTCCCGGTGTGTGAATTGTTACAAACTGCGGCCTAAAATAGAAACAACACAAGCAAGTAACACCGAATAACAAAGTTCGCGTAGAACGATATTTTTTTCACACAAAATTAGCTTTTTGTCTTAGCAGAAAAAGTATGGCAAAACTTAACATGTAATTACGATTACTAGGCCGGTATGATAAACAGAGTCAGTACAGAATAGATGAACAAAAAATACAGGCAAAACTATGCTACTTGGGAATCAAAACTTTGTTTCCGCATTCATTACATGATTGAGTTGCTTCCTGTTTTGAAGCCCGTTAGTTTTGCTTATCGTACGGCGCAAAGGTCTCTATATCAAACGATATTCTTCTGTACAGCTTAATGAACCAACATCTGAAATAGATTTAGGCAGCATTTTTTCTCATGAATCGCGAAAACCCAGCTTAGCAGAATCGAATGCTGCAGTGCCACGACAACTGATTGGTTATCAACAAATAACAAAGATGATACATAATAATAATAAATAAATATCTATACAAAAGTAACTTTAAATAATTTAATCAGTTCCTTCAATATCATTATCATTATGTGCTTTATGTGCGCACTTTAAGGTGGTAGGGAGCATTTATCTTACTAAGCAAAATTCTTAAAACATTTTTTGGAAAATGAAATGAGTGCATATACAAACAGCATCCCTTTGCTGAACTAATTTCTACGCAGTACATATTCAAATATGTGATTAACAAAAAGAGCGATCAACTTGTGACTGTATGTGTAGAAATAATTGCAGTCTGGTGATGGGGGAGCAAAACGTCAATTACTTTCATTTGATGTCTCCACTTTGTGGTTGTATTCCTGTGGTTAGGGCTGATTATACCTTCCTATCCTAACCAAACTATTGAAAAACGAAAATTAGAATAATTACAAATAATTGGTGCATTTCTTCGCAACCAACGACGCTTGAATGTTATACGGAATTCAACCGAAACAATCAATATAAAATATCTATGTTCATATTAGTACCTACCAACTTATAACAGTTTCGTTAGTTGGGGGGCGTGGGCGTTTAACGATACATATTGAATTTCCGTGCACGTTTTCTTTGACAATTTGTAATTAGAAAGGACATGTGTCTAAAAAGCAAACTACTTTCCACGTACTTACGCATGGCTACAAACTGGGCATAAACACACACATGTAGATTACTTTGTTGTCCGTAAACCGTAAAAATGAAACCACAATCTTATAACTACGAAACCCTCAACATAAGGCGTATCAAACAATCACGAGAGTCATGTTTTACGATATTTATTTTTGCACTCATATTTTGCAAAGGAAACATGTGCATTGGCAAGAGTGCGTTGCTTTGTTTTTGGGTGGGTTTTTCTTTTAAAATTTAGATATATAACTTAGTAAGATATGGCCAAAAAAGAATGAACAAGAGAAATGACATCTTCGTTCATTTTTAAAAACAAAAAAAGCCATTGACATTCGTACGCTACTATTGTGCGAACTAAACAAACCATAAACAGGTGCACAATATTATAAAATTTGATATAACAATACCACAATTTACAAACACTGCAGTAAAACAATTAAATAATCACCGTTACCTCTCTGATTGCTCCCAAATATCCAATTGTGAACAAACTATATACGTATAAAAAAAACTCCCAAGACAGACCTACCTAGTTAATTTTATTTTTTCATGTGTGATTCTTCTCATTTGGTTTGCTTGAACGGGTATCAGGCGTGTGCCAGCCCATCTGTACTGTACGAATATTAGTACGTACCATATTGAGTAATATCCCACATTCGAATCGATCAAAATTGTGGTCAGCTCACGGGATGGACCATAAGGACAAATACAGCAACAACAACACCAGCAGCCGAGCCATAGCAGCAGCAACAAAGCAGTTGAGAAGATGATCGTTAAGAAGAGGACGGCGACGGCGGTCAGCGAGGTATACTCAGGCATACAAATGTACTTCCTGCCCTTTGGTGTTTATTTCTGCGATATTAATCATATTTTGTGCATTTTTTCTCTGCAAATTTCTTATTTTCCTTGACTTTTTTTAACCAATAATTTAAAGTTCGTGCGTTGTAAGATCAGGCATCATATTCACACACACACACACACGCATATATAAGACAACAAAATTTAATATGAAACTTGAAAAGCACCACCCGATGCGTATTATAATAATGCACTGGGAAGTGCAGAAAGGGAGTGAGCCGATTAAACGAAACCTATCCATTCTTCACCTTCTTCAATTTTGTAGGGTGGGTGGTTATGGAAGTGGTAGCGGTGGCGGTGGTGGTAATGGTGGAATGTTCGCTAACAACGGATAGACGCCAAAGAGTGCGCGAGAAAAAAATTTCCTATAAGAGCGCATTTAGATTATCCTCGAAGATATAAGTTTGAGTGCAATAACGTGTGCTGCGCGCAGAGCTATAGAGGTAAGCCTTACCAGATCTAGAGTGGAGACTGGCGAACCCCGTCGACGATCTCTCTCACCAAACTTTAATCATTTATAAGACTCTCTCTCCCTATCTGTCGCTTTTCTTATACTCTTTCTCTGTCTCACTTTCATCGGCTCGGCACACATAATCATTTTTGCATTCTTAAGTAATTTGTAATAATTTCCTCAGAGATAGCTTTGTGCAAGCAGTGAACGCCTTGGCAATAATGGAGGGAACGAAGTCGTTTATTACGCTTGGTGAGCTGTGTCGTTTTTGATACAGTAGAATTAACCCAACCAACTTTTGATCACAATTGATCGGGATTATTTTGATGTTGCAGTGACTTATCCCTTTCGGGTATGATTTGTTGAAATGTTATTATAGTAGGTATACCTAGTTGGTTCCCTTGTTGCGCGTTTTTTTATTGCTGGCTTGTTTCGTGGCTGTATATGCATCTGAGCATACTTACGTTGGTTCATTGGAACGCTAAATAAGGTAAAGTCGCCTGCGTTCAGCTGCGTAAGCTATTTTACAACCAATCGGGGATTTTCGACAACACTTCTTGTTTTTCTAAAGTCTTCATAGAATGCAAGTTCAATTTTTACTTATTTCTGAACATTCTTATACGGACCAGGTACCTACAACCCAAGACAAGATTGTGGGGCATAGTGCAGCATTTCATTTTTGTGGAACATTAACTAATGTAAGGTTTCTATAATATTATTTTCTGTAGATAAAGTTAAGTAAAGTAGAGTCTTCATAATGAAAATACAATGGGCCTTACTAATAATCGTTCTTAACCAACAAACTAAATATTGCGTAGGTCACATTTCGTCATTGTGAGTACGAAAAGTTTAGCCTGCATACTTAAAATCATTATTGGTATCGCGAAATCACTGTACTCTACCTGGCACTTCTTAGATTTACATATTATTTTAAGCCGAAGAAAGTTAAGAGAAATAATCAATTCTAAACACAAGTGGAAATTACTTCACAATAATAGCTCGTCAAGTCATTTTTCACTCACCAACCAACAAGTTTTTTATAGCTGTAAGGGGAAACTGAAGGATGTATGCTGCGTAAGGCCCAGTTAGATTTGGACAGACACAAGAATTAAGTTTTTGCACGGCCCACAATAAATGCAAATTTAAAATGCTGGAGTTGGAGAAATTAGACGAAAAATTGTGATTATTATAACAAAGGAAAAATGCGTTCGTGAAGAAATTAAGGAGTTTGTAATACGAGTATTTATAACTAGTGGTTGCAAAAACACAAAAGTAACATTGTCGTTAGGTTGGTAATAAGTTCCGTTCGACGAAGAATGGCTATTTCTTAACTGCATTTTTTTCCTCGATTGCCTAAATTGGAAATAGGAAAACATATTTGTACCTATGAATAAGTACATAAAGAATAAAAATGCTCCCAGGCATAATTTGATTTGTGTGCTTTTAAGATCCATCCACAAAAGAACAGTGAAAGCAACATAGTCTAGCAATATAATTTGCATCTGCATATTCATAAATCCAATGCAAAAAAAGAGAAGTCATAGGAAACAAGGAAAAGAAAACAAATACATAAATAAAAATATCAGATAACAAAACCCACTGCATACCAATCGGTAATCTTACTAACCATCAGGACTAAGAAACAGAATAACACCAAAATGATCCACCACTAGAACAATGAAGGAGGGAATCACAAAAGAACACGATTATCACTGCAAGGATAATCACCGCAGCAAATTAGTGACGATTCACTCCAAGGTATACCAATTTTCCGGTGCAATTTTTATTTTTTTATTTTTGGAACAGTAACACCATTATCACCGCCACCACGCCCACCGCTGCAGCAACACTCACAAAGTGTAAGTGGTCTGTAGCAGGAATTTTGTGTTTCCACCTCATCCACCCTATTGTTATATTTTTTTTTTGTTGATTTGGCTTTTCATTATCTATTCCAATGCAAGCAATATTTATGTTTGCGAAATATTGCTAAGAAGGCTTGTCCATCTACTCTTTCGAATTGGGAGCGCATTGGAGCTTAAAGTAGGTCTGATGCACATATAGTTAAATCTATCCGTCAGTCAGGAGAGTCTATATCTAACCGCTTTTACATAATATACTTTTAATTCATTTAACATTTATCCATAATAGTTGCTCCGTTGAGCACCTATGCAAAAAGGGAGACGAAAGCCCACGAGAAAGAAGTGTGGAACATATCAAGATTTAAGGGCATGGTTACACTCAAAGTAGTCCAACTGAAACTAATTTGAAAAAGGTTTTCAAAACTACTCGTGTTTTGTGGATTGTGGTGTGGAATTTCGTAGTTATAAGATCTACAATTTACTTTCAGTTGCAGCCTTAACTCTTCGATCAGAGCTATGTATTTACTATATTAAAAAAGCGACCGATGAGGCGGCCCGGGAAAGCCGCCTTCAGAATATCGGTTATGGCTCGCGCAGTGTGTGCCGTAGCTCCGTCCTGTTGGAACCACATGTCCTCCAGTCCTAATTCGTCCAATTGCGGCAGAAAAAACTCGGTTAAAATGGCCCTATAGCGCCTCTTGGGAACGTCTCGTTTGGTCCCATACTCTTCAAATTTGGTGGCCAAACGGCGCAGTGTTTGGGCAGTCGGTGTCGGACGGCCACAGAATCGGCGAGACGGAATTCGCGCTGCGCCAACACTACAGACGAATTGTTACGCAAAAAAATAGACACGATTATTCCGCGTTCTTGGGGAGTGTATCGCTCCATGGCTTGTTCACTTGTATTCTAAATCTGTCTAGTCCACAAATGTCAAAACAGATTTGACATTGGCGGCCATTTGTAAAAATAAGAGCATCTTCCAATAGGGTGATTTCTTTTGGCCCACCTTGTACAAGCCGGTCACATCCATAAGATCCATTACGTACCATGTGCATCAGAAAAAACCCCAAAAAATTAATAAATGCGTGCGAATATAACAATTTTTATATCATTTGTTGTACGTCTTTACCTATATATTTATGTTGATTTTAATTGGTAAACTAAAATGCTGCAATGATCCCAATACGAGTTGAGTTTGATTATTATTTTTGTATGCTCCAAAAAAAAGTTTGGGAGCTCCGCCTTTCCCCTGACCTCAAAAACTGTACTTTGAAGTCAGTGGGGTTTCTACGAAGAATCAATATTGAACTCATTGAAGTTAAGAGAGCAAAATATGTAGATGTTCATGTCCATACAACCTTTAAAAATTGGATATGTGCGTAGAATCTTCAAAATCGAAAAGGCCGATTTAGACACTAACTATATTAGCTGCAACTGCAAAACGAACTACTCAGCAATACCAGATTGAGCTGAGCGTGTGCACCTAACCTAAGCTTAAATGCGCGAAGAATCACAATTTTCTGTTGCGCGAATACTAACAGTGGGGGATGCAGCTTACATAGTAAACACGTATAGAGTAAAAAAACATTACTCACCAGTATTATCAGCAATTTTAAAGACATCATCCAAACCTAACGATTCGAGGTTTTCACTTCTGCGCTGCAGGCATATAAATTGTTCTACTTGTATGTGACGCAAACTTTTCACGTGCTGCACCATTTGCATTATGTTAACCGCACTGAAATTACACAATTGACACATGAGCGCCTTGTTCTTGTTAACTAGTTGAAATTCACTGTTTTCACTAACGACACCAACGTCACTATTAGACGCGTTAAAACTATTCACCAAGTATAAGAGATGGTTGAATATCATCTTCATGGTATCGTGACGCATGTGCTGCGTATGGAGATTTAGCTTCTGTATGGAATTCGTGTAAAAGTCGCAGCAGTTGCACTTCAGTTGAACCGTATTCGATTGATTGTACTTCAGTTTGTACTCGTTCTTAACACCACCCTCACGGATGTGATTTATGTAGTTAAGCTTTTGCAGATGCTTGTCTGTTTTGCTATGTAATTGGAAGTTAGCCTTCAGATTCGTCTTGTAGTTGCACAGGCGACATATATAATTATTGTTGATTATCATCATGATGTCGCTGCAGTTGTTGTTGGTGTTGCGCGATCGATCAATCATAAGGTGATTGTTCAGCTCATCGATGCTGTTGGTGTTGTAGTTGGCGCATATGAGGCAGCTAAATGCTGTTGTTGGCTTCGGATCAGGATCAATTGGCGGATCGAGCGATGAGTCCTGTTGTTGTTGTAAACATGTTGGTGAATCGGTGCTAGCTACTCCTGCAACGGTTGACTCGGCTAAAAGAGTTGCCGTCGCAACTGCAGATTGCTGCTGTGGCGAGGATTGATGAACCGATAACGTTGTTGACGGTACTGATACTGGAGTAACTCCGGTTGTTGGCAAAACTTGTGGCTGTGGTGGATGAGATAATTTCGATGACTGTGACGTTTGATAGGGTTGTAGCGATGGCTGGTGCGATGTTGATGCATTTTGGGGTAGCGTTGTTGTTACTCCACTTCCAGCCGGAGACTGTTGTGGTGGGGCTAAGGTTAAAGGATTTGCTGCGGCAGCAGCAGCAGCCGCCGCGCTCAAAGCTCCTGCAGCAGAATTCTGGTGTAATAGCTGAATCATCAGGGCCTGATTGTAAGCAATATCAGCCAGAGCTGCCTCTGGTAAAAAATTTTGCAAATTCGGCATATTCGGCAAATTGGAGGCTGCAACGGCAGCAGTTTGTGCCGCACTTAGCTGCCCTAAGTTCTGTGATTGCAGGAAACTGAAAGCTTGAATATGTTTGATGTTGTTTTGCAGGACAGCCATATTGTGGGTGTGCTTCTCGCTGGTCATGTGGATACGAAGATTACGCGCTACACTTGTCTCATAGGAACACACGTCACAACGAAAGCTCGGCTTCGGTTTCGAAGTCTGCTGCTGCATATTTGGCATAATGATTTTCGGTGATTCACGAATTTCGGCTGCAGTGTTAGCCATGCTCTGCGAACTGTTCAACTCCTGCATGTTATTCAAATGCTTGTCACTTTGCATGTGAATCGATAGGTTTCCCTTTGTAGTTGTCGAGTAGTTGCAAATCTCACAGCGATACGGCTTGTAGCCGCAGGTGTAGGACTCGCCGCGTGCCAATCGCGGATGTTGTTGACCTACAATCAATAATGCATGGAAAAATAGTGGAGACAGATAAATATCAATTAATTTAAAAATGTGAGTTCGCATAATATGAAGGAAAAAAAATAGAACAATCGTCGTCGTCCGCAAATTAGGACAATTAAAAATAATTTGCATCAACAAAGGGACGAAACAAACGACAAAAGGCCAACAAGAAAGACCACAGCTACAGCAAGACCAGCCTTCACCATTTACTTGCGTGTCCGTTCATATCACCATCTCTGCAACCAAACAAAAAAAAAAAACAACAAAAATCACGGACATTTTCGCGGTAATTGTGAAGTTCTCTGTCCCGCGCGCGGCCGCGACCAATCAAGGCGATATAAATTATAAGTAATTACATGATCTCTGCTCGCAGATAGGCAAGTGTGTATGTGAAATGTCTTGTCGTTCGCTGTGTTGTCCCGGTGATGGTCCTCAAATTAATTCAATAATCAACGTTAATTCAGATTGAAGTGAGAATGTTGCCAATTTAATTCAATCGAAGAAAGTTTTGTCGAGATTCGTAGTTTCTTGTTGTTTATTTTCTTTTTTCTCTCTTTCTTTTGTTCCTTCATAAAGCTTAAGCACACCCCTTCAGTAAGGGGCACGACCAATTATTCCATGGTCAACCATACTTACCAGCCAGACAATAGCCACATGCACTCTCCCCATCTGGATGCTTCTCCCTCATATGAATTTCTAATGTTTCTTGATATTTGTAGTGCCAATTACATTGGGGACATTTCAGAGTTTTGCACGAGTTACGGGTTGACATCTGTACGCCACTGTTAAGCCGGGCTGAATTCAATATCATTTCACATCTGCGGAAAGAGCGAACAAACACAAACAAAGAATAACAACAAGCCTGGGAATAAGTTAGTTTATTAAGGGGGTTCTACAAAATGAATACTCGTACACATTCATAAACCTGAAGAGTGCGGGATAATTGATAAATAGTCGCCCTGCGTTACGTTACGTTGATTAGTATTAATCAACATTGAAAGAGGATCATTTATCGTTAGTTGCCATTTATAGATAAAGATACTGTGAAAGTTCAGTAAACGATAGTAAGGACAAAAAGAATAGGGGTTCGTTGCACAGTATTGTATTCAGAATTAATTGTTCTGAATGAGGAAATCAGTGAGGTAAGAAGTGAAGCGCCATTTATTACGAACTCAGTTTCAGTTTGTTGAGCTTTTGAAGAATCATGAATAATAGGTTCGAATTTCTTCGACGCATACACGGTCAAGCAATCTCTCTTTCAAAAACTACTGCCATTTGTCGCTAATTTTGAAATGAACTTTTTTAAATACGATGTCACCAATTCATTTGCAACTTGGAATGGCATTCAAATAGATTCTATGGAACAAACAATTTCATTACAGAGCTGTAAACGAAACAACCCCGGTAAGTTTGAGTTTAGCGACCGCGAGAATTTTACAGTCGTCTTAAAACACAAAAAACTCACCTAGAACAATCCACGCCTAGGGGGCGCCCGTTGATGTGCTCTGGGCAGGCGCCGATTGTAAAGCTTGGAGCTGCAGCTGCAGTTGGCGACATTGTCGAATTCGATGGGAACAGATTAATACTATTTGGCGAACGGGTCGGTGTAATCGGTGATTTCATGTTAATCTCAATCATTTCACATGTCTTGCAATCAATGCCCTTTACGTCTGGATGCTCGGGACATGTTGCGTACGAAGGATGCTGCTGATGTTGCAATTGATGTTGCAGGAAATCATTGATCAATTTCACACTATTACTATTGCTAGTTAAATCACCCGGAGTGCCGCTACCAACGGCTGCTGCCGCCGCTGCCAATGATGCGGTTAATGAACTCAGCGTTGGCCCACTTGAGGTCACCGAGGACAAGATATTGGCTTCCATATTGCTCCCACTGGTACTTACAACCGCTGCGGATGCAGATGTAGGTGATGTTATCCGTATTTGATTCTGCATTTGTTGGAACTGTTGCTGCAGAAAATCTGCTACGGTTGTGGGTGTCGGAGACGACACTCCTGATGAACTGATCTTATTGCTACTGGCATTGTTAAAATTGCTACTACTATTACTACTAGTTGATTTTGTTGCTGTGGAACTTATTGAGGATGTTACTGGAATAGCATCAATAGCTGTTGAGGAATGCGAGCTTTGCTTTGACCCGCCGGGCATTGGTGCTGTAGCTAATGGTACTCCTGATACAATAATTGTTGTGGCTGGTTGTTGGGCAGATGACAACGATGTTGACGAAGACGAAGACGATGATAGTGGTGAGGACGAAGTGGTCGATGTAGGCGACGACGGAGGCGGTGAGTGCCGGCCATCAACTGTTATTGCAGCTGCTACGGCCGCGGCTGCCGCCTGCGCTGCTACTGTCGCCGCACTTAGATCTAAAGTGCTCAGATTATCAAAGTTCTCTGATCTTTGTTGATGATTAATTTGACTACAATTACTACTGCTACTACTAGGATTGCTACTTATGGTGCCCGTCGTGTTGACATAACTAGGATTGTTACTGCTTCCACCGGCAGCAGTACCGAGGCTCGCCATTATAAGATCACTATCCAAATGCGACTTGTTCATCGATATAGATGCTGATGTATTCACACTGTTGGTGTTGCTACAACTAGCTGCTATTGCAGCCACCAACGCCGCATTAGCCGCGGCTGCTGCTGCTACTGCCGCCGAAGACACCGATGATGACGGCGACGACAACGTCGGCGGTGGTATCGCTGTAGATGTATCACAATTAATATTAATATTATTGTTGCTACAGTTATTGTTGCTAAAGTTATTGTTACTCGGCCCCGACGACGATGCGGATCCAATAAGCAGTTGCTGTTGATGTTGTGGGGTTTGTGATGATTGTTTCATAAATTGATGTTGCTTTTGTATATCCAACGGTTCCAGAAACGATATCTGCGGCTTCTCATCAACATTCCGCTGTATAATGGCACTTGAATACTCGCGATTCAATAGTAACTTTTCTGATTCTTGAAGATTAAGGGTGTGCTCGCTGTTTGCATGCAAGCTAAACGATTTCGTATTCCCAAAGCTCAGTTTACAGATGAAACACATTAATATGGGCTTTTGAATTTTACTTGGCTCGGAAATATTAACACTGGCATCGTGAGCGGTAACCACACGAAATGAGTGGATTTTTGGGTTATTCGTTGCAGATGCCCCAACTAAAAGTATAAAAAAAGCAAAAATGTAAAAAGAATCCCATATATGAGGACGCAAACGAGTAGCCGAGAGTCTTGCAATACAATGTTGTTCAAGTTTTTTTTTCGAAACGCCTACTTACCGCTCATGCAGTTATCCGATATATTCGAAAGTGATTCATTTTCAGAATCGATTATAAAAGCACTGCCATCTGGATTATAAACAATCTTGCCTTGAAAACTTTCAACATCAGAACAGGACATTGGGGAGCAGTCATCCGATTCGTATTCCTATAACAACAGAAAATCTTTGTTTCAATAATATTCCTTACAATAACATGCGAAAGTTTAAGAGTATAAGACATTATATGTTCAAAAGCCACTAACGCATATATACATAAATAAGAACTTAATTGAATGGACCTCATTTGCATTTAAATTATTTAATTTAGTTTGGCCAGCTAAATAAAGAACACCCTTAGAGCTACACATCCGTGCTTCTGATGGCGGATCATTAATGTCTACAAACAGAGTAGAGTACATACACACCATTATAATTTATTTAATCCAATTAAACGAGTAACGAATAGGGAAACAATATATACACAACTACAGAACAGAAAAGTAGACCATAATTTGATTTAATAATACATATGCTACATACGACCCCAAACGAGCGTGTAAGAGTTTCTAGTCTAACCATCTATACGAATGTCATCGATCTAATTGGGCCACTTTAAAAAGGCACAAAAGTTGTCAATACACTGTTCAGTAAATTTAATTAAATAAATTGTTTCTAATTAATTTTCACCAATAATTGTGGCAACTCGCCATGAATACTTAATGCTCTTTAATTCATTTGGTTATAACAAAGACGTTAGCGCTTATGGCGATGGACTTCCTAGGACTTTTAGGTACCTATCATTGGGACGCTTGGACGTGCGGTTTGTCAATTGACAACACGCAATGAAACAAGTAAGTACTGTCTATGGGGTGTTTTATTGGTACCGTCAAAAACTGACGTTTAGTTTTATGCAAAGAAAAGCATGTCAACAACTACACATTTAGCATACTGCTAAGTTAATTATCCGTAAAATAATGTCCCAGGTAGTTATTAGTGAAATATTGTCTTGATATGCGGGGGCATAGAGTTGATAAGGTGTGAACTCGGATAAAATTTGCTGAGTTCCGCCAAAATTAATGAAAGCCTTTGCAATCTTGCATTGTTGGTGTGTATGTGAGTACATATTGTGTAACCTATAGGGTCCCTTAAGTATGAAAAAATCATAGCAACAACAGGTTTGTGTTACTGAGATTCTTAGTTAATTTAGGTATTTGAAGAAATAGCCTCAATTCATATTTTGTCCATTTCACAGCACAAAAAAATCAAAATACATAGGTATATATATTAATCAACGAACAAATTATCATCAAACAAACAAAATTTTTCTCGGAAGAAAGTTGCTCACCTCCGAATTGGTGAAACATGATTGTGGATCATCACGTTTACGTCGACGCTTTCTTGGTGTTGGCTCATTGAGTGTCGATTCCGACTGTGTTGAAGGTGGTGGCATTCTAGATTCTTTTATATAGCAATTTAAAGACTTCCAAACTGGCAATGTTCGAACAAATTTTAATTCATATGCCCTTTATTCAATAGTTTTACTGATGTTATTTTGAACAGTTGCCGCAACATGTTGCTGTTGCTTTGGCCGCTTCTTTGTCAGGCAGTCCTTGCTTTTGTTTCTCGAGATATTGAATTCCGAGTCATGGAGCGACAGAGCTTAGTCATCGATTTCAAATCGGCGGCTTAGCTGCCGTTAATGGGTCACTGATACATTCTGGAAATGGTATTGCGTTGGTTGGTAATGGTAAGTTGAAAATTTTAAACTACATGTAAGCACACATAAAAAAAATTCGTTTAAAAGAGTTATAAACATAACGACAAATAAAAAAAAAAGTTATTTGGAAAAAAGCATTCAAAATCTAAAAAAAAGACACTGTTGTTTTTTTTGTTTTGAGGAAATACGTTTGATTTCCGAAAACTGGAGTCTTTCAAAAACGATAATGGTGCTTGCCTGTCTTAAAAAAGAAATGCAGACTAAGCTTCTGTATTCGTCCATCTTCGATGACATTCCTCTATTGGCTTTAGTACAAGAGTACGCAGGTCTGTCGAATTTTATAAACTGGCAAATTGTTGCCCGTTCCCAAAAAGATGCAAAAATAAACTCGGCAAGCCAAAGGTATTTATACGAATCTCCTGGATTCTACAACAACAAAAAAAAACTCAAGCTAAAAACAACTGTACCTATAATTAAAAACTAAAATAGGGTAGGTATACAACAGCAGCGAAACCACATCGAATCGAAGGAATTTGCAGATTTACTAGGAACAATTATAAGCATGATAAAATATCGCGTCATTTAAGCTGTCAAAAACGGAAAATTAATTTATTACCTCAATTATGATCGATTTTGAGAGCGTAGCTCAATACAGGTTCGACCGGTCCACAGATCGACAGGCACACCATACACATCATTTAAATGTGTATACCACCAGGGTGAGGGCGGATTGTCAGGCAGCAGAACAGAGTAGAGTACAGTACCAACCTAAAACCGATCACTGAAATGCAGGGATTCGTGCACAGAGCACAAAAACTACATAAATCAATCCTTTTGTAATTTGCACTAACAAAATGACGACAATGAAAGACGGAACGACAAAACACGCGGTGTTGCTTACTTGTTGTTGTTGTTATTCTTTTTGTTGGTGGTAGATGGTTAGTTTCTTTTAAGTTTACTACATCCATATATGGCAAGTCCAAAACAAAGTGCGGCAATGCCGGCTGTTTAACAGCTAAGAGGAAAACGAAGATTTAAAGCAACCAAGCAATGCTAAGAGGGGCGCGTCACCGTTGCTGGTGTCGCAGCACCAGTGACGCACAGGGACGAATGCAATTAAAGCGTGTTATATTGTAATTTCTGGCATTTTGCAGCCTAAGGCGATTAATTTTCCATTTGCATTTTTATTATATTTCTTCATTACGTATAACTTAAATCCTCGCTCTGGTTATGTTGACTTGCATTTTATTTGATGTATATCTTTATTGGCGTTGGGTATTTTAAATATGAAATTACCTCTATCTGCAAATGCTCTTACATCGCTAAAGAGAAAGACTGTTGATGTATACTGTATACTTATAATCAGTGATCTAATACGACTGCAAAATTAACTTTTCTTGTGCTGCAATTCTTTACCCATTTATGCCTATATCTCTGTCCGCCGGATCTGTCTAGACAATTCTTACACTCCTACTTGTATTCAAAAAACAGGGATATTTTACGTAATTTAAAGAAAAACACACTGAGTGTTATTTTGCTTTGAAATTCGATTTTTTTAATTTGTTTTTATTGCTAGAAACCTAATCAAAGCCTTATTCTCAGAGCCTTGAAAATATGGTAGCGCACTTTTATTTAAGTGGATATCAACAACTTAATTATGCATCAGAATATGCGTGCTCATTGTTATTGGAAACAGATCGTTTTAATTAAGTACAAATAAAATTGACATATTATTGTGCGCCGTATAAATTCTCAAATTATGAATGTCAATTAGGTCCGATTAACGTATACATTTGTCTGTCGATAATGGCAGAACACCATACTACATCGAGTGACAACTGAAAAATCTCATCCTCAAGAAGACTATACTTCAACAATAGGTAGCCCTCAGAGTGGAAATTATTTGCATGCGACATTTTTCCATCATTATTCGTTAATTTGAAAAATTAACAACAACAGCGATAGTGTGCATATACGCAGTTATCCTTCCACAATGATGCAGACAAAATTTAATAGCTTTATTTGATTCCATTTGCGTGATCCATCCACAAGCTCACAACTTATTTAATGGAAAATTTAGCTTAATTCAAATTTACTAAAGGTGTTAGAGCGGTATTCAAAGATTGAAATATGAAAAAATTATTCGGAAATTACTCTACGTTCGCAAAAAAAAAGAGAGTTTTTTTTAAAGACTGAGCCGTGGTCGATGAATAGTAGTGTGTTGTGGTATAGCAACCAATAGTAATAGATACGAGTGTTTCCTTACATTCTGTAGATTAGATTCGGCTGAAACAACAGATGGCCATTTTGGAGGCTTGTCATTGAGATATGAAAAAAAAAACAATGCAATACATCGGTGGAATTGCAACATCATTCAAGTGTTCTCCAAGCAAACATATTATTTCTCTTATAAGACGACACGTCGTTAGGATTCGATGTTTGTCCTGTTTCTAAGGTCTTCTAAGTCCTCCTGCAGATTTGCAAAAACCATGGCAAAACAATGACTGAACTTCAATTTAAATAACTCAGTTTTTTTTATCAGCTGTGTAGTTCATTTACAACAGATATGATAAGATCTATATGAATTATCGAAATTAAAGTGTCTAAAATATATCTATTCTGTAGTCAAAAAGATCGTACGGTATCTCCCATTACAGTATCTACCTAAGATCCACCTCTTAATCGATACTCTATTCTTAATTAAGTCCTTGTTATTATCTTCAACGATCACCCGCTCGATTCAAGAAGCATGCAAAAGTAATTTTATTTTCATCCGCCAAAGATCAAAAAATAGGTTACAAAAGAGGATCTCAGACTTTTTTTTCACAGTAACTGTGCAATTACTTCATGCCGGCTTCAGGAAAATTTAAACGATATATCAAACTAAGCAACTTAAGAAAAAAACTTAACCTACAACAAAACTGGCTACCCAAATGGAAACGTGTTCGCCGCTGGTGATGGTCACACATACCGATCCTGAAACAGAAGCTGCCGCAACGACCGCCAAAATCACAGGGATACTTCTTTCTCTCTCCCTCACTCTGATTTATACATATTTTTGTGTCCATTATTTTCTCAAACCGACTTTACGGCCTGCAATATGTTTCTCGTTTCTTACAGAAACTTCTAATCGCCATCCAAAATCCTACAAACAATTGAGAAACAACAGAGATCCAAAATGAAATGCCGACATTTAAAAAATAAGAAAAATAAATAAGAAGAAAATGTCATAAAAAAATAAACAAGTCATATGAGTATAAGACAAAAGAAGACGAAACCAGAGAATGCGACAAAAAAATAAATAAAATAAGAATCTAAGAAAGGATAGCCGCACTACTAGTATACTGCATACATTTTGGGGAAACAATTTATTGTCGCGCGAACGTTCCTCTGACATTCGCCATCTCGTCTTCGAAAGGAGCAAAAGGAATTCGTTTTCATCACATCAGAACTGTGTGAGAGCGCGACGCGCGCGCTCTTGTTCTTATTATTCTTATTTACACACAAGCATTAATTTACTAAAACAAAAACATAAACAAAAAAAAATTGTTCACTGTATAGATATATGAATTTTGCGCCTCTGCGTACGTGCTATGACTTCGACAGCGTGTTGGAGATCGTGATGATGATGATGGGAATTATCTTTGTCTTCGTTGGTCTTCGTCGAGCATATACGCAAGACATCCTGCGCATAATTCAAAAAAAAAATTATTGTTTTTCTTTGTTTTGTATACCCAGTAAAACAGGAAGAAAAGGAACTTCAGATATCACGAAACACAGAAAGTTTGTTTTATTAAACTTATGTATATTCCTACTAAAAGCCAAAGAATAAATAGTCAAATATCATATATAAAAGCTTTGAGCCTACGCTGTAACTGACCAAATGACAACACGAATTTTCAGTGGAAATACAATAACTTAAAACATTACTCTACTTACATGTCTAATTTCTTCAGGACAAACAAAAATTTATGCAAAAATTGAAAGAACCTACGCTGAAGAGCTCTCAACACATTGTGTTGACAACATCCTACGCATCAGCATCTAAACATGTATAAATTGTCTACCCAATGTCATCTAAATAAAGACGATGTCAACTTTTTTTGCAAATAACATACCAGCGCCCAATCCCTTACAAAAAAAAACACTCTTTCTTCGACTTCCTGAGAAAAAGGATCACTCACCTAAGCCACCTGGGCAGGTCGTCGTAAATTTGCAATCGAACAAATTTATGCGCAAGGATATAATCTTCCCTAGGAATCTTTTTGCTTTTGTTTTTTGATTTCCTTCCTGGCAAAGGCCTACAACCAAGTTTAAATTTTAATTACACATGGACAGCTTGTGAAGAAGATTTGCAACATCTCTTAAGTTTCGAAAAGATGTAGCACAGTAGCTGTTTGATTTAAGGAAAAAAAAAGCATCGAAAACTAAGCCACGCAAAGAATAACCAAAATGAAACCAAAAACAAAGGTAGAGCGGACGAAAAACACAATTTGTTAGGTATTGATGCCGATGAATACTATGCATGGACTTACCAAGCGTGTATTAGTTTTCAGTTATAGGTCACCGAATCTCCTTCTTCTTAATGTGGTCTGTATTTTTGATTCTGAAAAATAAAATACAAACGAGATTAGACTAAATCCGTGATTGTGCATTTGAATAAAAATTACAGATTAAGACAATCACTCTTAAAAATTGGATAATAATATTCGAATACAGGAGCTTAAACGGAACAGACATAATGTATATGTAGTATAGGTACATATGCAAAGAACGAGAAGTGCAAAAGATTAAGCACGCAGTCTGCAGATTCGGCGCGTACATACGATTTCCGTCGCAAAAATAAGTCATGTAACCAAACATAAAATAACATAACTGTGAGAGGGATGGCGCAATCGATTCCGCCATCGCCTACCAAAAAATTGATCTATCAAATTATTTAAATTTTAATAAAATAAGGTCCAAATAAATAAAAACATAAAATTACACCGCAGCGGCTCTAATTATGGCATACCAAATATATTACTTTCTTTTACAACAATTCGTACAAGTTAAAAGCATAAATTATAGTCATCTCCGTGCTGTTGTGATTTGTAGCTTATTTAATTTGAACTTCGAAGTAGATAATATTTTAAGTCTACTCATCAACAATACAACTCTATATACAATGAAAAAAAAACCTTAAACAATTAACCATAATACACAACAAGACCAACAATTGCCCCAGACCCAGACGCAACTATTGCGATAGGAACCATACTACAAATATAAGGCGCACAGAGAACACGAAGGAGATTGCGCACCTCATATTCCTTGGACAAGACGACAAACAATTTTATTCTCCTGGCAGTAACTGGCTGAAGGGGCAGGACAGAAAACAAGACGATGACGAGCGATGATCAAATAAATAAACGCCAGAGACAAGGATGCCAAACGATGTTGTTGCTGCTGTTATGTGTTAAGTTGGTGGCTAGGTTGGCGGTGGTGTTCGCGACGGATGATATACTCACTCCTTATGCGGCCGGCTCTGTGCGATTTCGTGTGTTTACGCTGCACACTAAGGCGGCTAGTTGATAACATTTAGCCACCACTCCAAACCAAGCCGTTTGCACATTTCGTAGTGATTCATTTGAGAAATGGCTAACGAACAGAATAAGTGCTACCGATCATTTGTTGCCAGAGTGTGCCTTTAGTGATTTGTTGCTGTATTAATTGGGTGCCTTAATTAAAAGCGTGCTCCCCTTCTATCGCTGCCCTCAACAAGGTTTTATTTATAAATAAATGTGTACATTTATATAAATATAGTTCATTTTACGAAGTTCAGAGTGCAAAATTTAATTTACAGAGAGAAATAAAATAAAGAAATAAACTAAAAATTGTAATGTAGGTATGGAAAGAAGCATGTTCCTTCAACAAAGCCAAAACTAATTGAAATCACGAGCATTCACACAACAATTAATGGCCAATCGATTGCTCCCATCCATCCGATCCGATCGTCGCGCCGCTCGTTAATTAACTATGATCGTCATTGATAAAGAATTTACACACAAACTATAAGAGAGACACGGCCAAATTCGGACTTTGCTTTAATTTTCGTTAATTTATTATGTCATCTACTAGAGAGCGAAGTGATTTCTTTTGTTCTGTTTTTAATTGTGCTTTCAATTGAATTCCATTTGGGTTGGGTGATTTTAATTGCTCATAGATAGACTCGGCCAGTTGATGGCTGTGTGTGCATGGGTACACTTGTGCAATCAACAATAATTGCTGTTAAGTGTACAGAGACGAGGAGGAAGCGAAAGATGAAAATTATCATTAATGATGGCATTCAATTGTAACCCATTCATTCTATTTATTTCATTCATTTTCAGAAACAATTTTAGACTTTTTGTTGTGGGTACTTAAATAAATTTTTTTTCATCGACTTTTTGTAAAATCAATACTTGCCGTAGGTCATACATTTTGTGTCTGTTATATCGAATAACAATTTCTGATTACTTTATTGTTTGCCGGAGTAGGATCATTTTATGGATTATTTCTATTCCAATATAGGTAGGTATGTACCTAGTATAGGTACATAGCCATGCGTATTTCTTTTCTTTTGTTACGAAGCTAATGAAACACATATAAACAAGCTGAACCTATTTTTCGGTTTATTTAAAAAGAAATAACTTATACAATAAATGGACAATTAAATGTTTTTTGCGATTTTCTTATTTAGCCTGAAAGTACAGATTTCTATTCGAAGGACATTCTTCTGATGGTCTTCATGTTCTTTGTTTCTTGTTCTTTTGTTCCACGACCACAAATATAATTATTGACATGACTTGAGTTTACGTGTTTTGCCCAATTATCACCGAAATTGTCGTGTTCTTTTTGTTGTTTTCTCGTTTCGCGGGAGAACAATTTTTAATTCTAAAGGCTGAAAAGATAATGACCACTTTTTGAGGAGATTGGTGTTCAGTTGCTGGCTGTTATCGTTCCTTTTTTCTTGCGGAAATAATTACATTTAAAAAAAAAGACATAAACCAAGTTAATAACCCCGATTTACATGGGGTATATTTTGATAATTATTTTTTTTTTCTTAGAGAGAGAGGACGGGTTGGCATCCTGTGCAGGACAGTTCAATGTGGTTGACTTGTGGCTTTAAATTTGGAACTGAGTTTGCGTGGACAAATATCTGCATTTGATTTAGATAATACCCTTGCCTAAATCAAAGAAGTTAAACGCAATTAAGTTTCGATAGCGCCTGAGATGCTTGCAGATGTGTGATACTTATTTTCTTAAATAATTACATTTCAGAAGACATGAGGAAATCGTTGCTCTCACAAAACCGATACCGAACTCAAAAAATCAAAATCATATACTAAAGGTAGATAAAATTTAATTACCTTTCTCATACCCCACCGATTTTCTAAAAAAAATATGTACATCAACAAAATGGAGCGCTTAAATAAAATAACGTATTTATAATAAAATAAACAGCATTCCACTCCTTACACACGTTCCGCGATTTTATATTTTCTGTTTAAAGGAACTATGTACAATCTAGGCTGTAGCAGTCGATAGTAGCCAAGCAATGAAACTAAAGGACTACATAATTAGGAACCAACACCACCAAAACAAAATTGACAAACAGTATTAAAAGGAAATTAATTGCCAATCAAACAAATGTCACACTGTTTCATTTACTTTGGAAACCAGTTATTCAGTTATTTTCTATTCTGCCCATCTGTTTTGTGCTGAATTGAATTCAACCCGGCAGTTTGTGGATTTTATACTGTAAAAAAACAGACAAATGCTCTCACCTAGAACCATTTCCCGAAAATGCACTTATCCATGAACCAATGTCAAATAAACAAAACGAAATTCATTCCGTCCCAGACTAAAAGGGAAAGGTCGGTTCGGTTATGTAATCAGCCATGACATGCTGTTTGTTATGGTTGTTTCTAGTTTAGCTGTAATTACTCTGTTCGGCTGGTATCTACATTTTATTACCTACATTGTTTTTTTTTTCAGAATATTTATGCATTCTGCATTCTACGTGCGAGTATTAATACATATTTTTAACTAGGGTTGGTGTAAGGACGCAAAACTACGGAAGGCACCCAAGTTATCTATTGATCCAACAAAAAACTATTTTGTCAACCTGCTGCACTCTGCAGCCTGCACATGTCAAAAGGTATAAAATAACCGCAAGTTGGCATACTGAAGGCAATAAAAATGTGTCAAAAAGAGGATGATATAGGTAGGCCTTTGATGATGTTTTTGGAGAGGTGTAAAATGGCATTGTGCGTGTTTTAACCAATAATTGTAAAAAGAACAGAACTAATAATGGCAGGAACAAACTTTACAATAAAATAACACGAAAATGTTTAAAGAACTATTGAGTTTTGTTTTTTTCTTGTCGGTTGAGTAGAAACGATATTTGCCTGGTAAAAATGCATTATTTCAATTGTATACTATGCGGTTCTTAATTGAGAAATAAAAAATGTTAAAATCGATATTTTCCTCTGGATGTCTACATTGACGCCCCAGTCATACAAATTCGCAATCTGGCCACTACACAGTAACAAAACTCTCTAGGAATATCTGAAATCATATAGTATATCCATGGAGACAACTTTCATATAGCTACCCTAAATTAAGTATCCGTTTTCTACACATTGATATGTAGATATATGTATCTCTACCCAACCTGGTGGTAGCTCTGGATGGAGAATCCTGGATCCACAACTCACGAGCATCCATTCAACATCCATCATCATCTCATTCACGTATGTATGGTCGAGTCGCTCCTGCCGTACGCACAAAAAAACAACAACAAGAAAAGTCTACATATACGGTTAAAAATGGCGGATTATGTTCGATGGTCATACATAATATCAATGGGACATTATATTTTCCTTTTCGGAGACAAAAAAAAAAAAAAAAAACATAAGTATGCTGCCTGCCTCCGTGCAATTGAACTTAGGGGGAGTGTGGTGCTGGAATGGTAGTGGTGGCAGCTCAGTACAATTGATGTCGTCTGCTGATGCGATGACGGAATTTAAATGAAAATAAAATAACAAATAAAAAAAAATGTCCAATATTCGCAGAAAAGAAGAGAAAATGACTAAAATAAATCCCTTTTCAGATGCATTTCCATTTTTGGGCATTCTTTTGTTTGCATCGGCTGTGCAGTAGCAGTACTCTACAACACCACAACAAAACAGAGTAAGTAATAGAGAGGTGGTTGCATTAAGGTGGCTTCTGTTAGTTGTCGTCGTTCGTCGTCATCATTGCATGATTATTTATTTAATTTTAGGCCTACGATATACAAGTACCTATCTGGCTTTATCTGTATACCTATATGGGTTTCCCCCAGAGATGCTCATTATTTCAATTGGATTGGATGAGCGACAACGCCAGTGCGCGCTAGAATAACGATGGAATTCCGATGCTCTTGTGTGGTGAGCTTGTGCTTTAGATACTTTTATGATTTTGCCAATGGATAATAGATTGTTTTATGTGTATGCACTAGATGATTTTAATTTTTTTTTGTATTCATCCTTTTTGCAAAGGAAAATATTGGCACCTGGTCATTTTTAATTTTTAAGACTAGATACTGAAAAAATTAAGGGGAATGCAAAACATATTGAACAGATAGTGTAAACCAACTAAGAAATGAGTTTTTGCTTTCCCCTTCTTTCAGCTATATGAAAACCGATGCCTTACGAGGTGAGTTAGTTCCACTAACTATTCCAACTAGCGTGGGGGTAATTTTTTGTTATTCTTCGTTGGTTTTTTTTTACATAATCTGTCCCTTAGTTTTGCATTTTCGAGAAAAATATGTTCTTTTGAAGTGTTTTATTAACATTGAAAATATATGTAGGTATATGATATGCCTATTTATAATAATAAGGATTAATAATCCTGACATATTTATCTAATATATAATACTCTAAGTCATTATAGTACTAACTTTATTATGATAGAAAATAATTTCATTCTCTCAGGAAAGGGATTTTATTTTGACTACTAATTAATAACAATAGAAAGCATTTTCTTTCGATTTAATGGATCACATAATACATAACTGCAATTTCTATTTTTTTTTTTTTTCAAATTTAGTTACATGGTATAGGTACCAATGGTATTATTATGTATATGTATAATTCGAAGCCGCTCTCAACAAGAGACGGCACACTTATAGCAACCAAAGTTCCCTGTAAAACTAGAAATAAGTACCATTAAGCTTAGAAAATAAACACAGACAAAAATTCATAGACACATAAAAGTATATTGATAACATTGGAAACTTTGAAGCTTTAAAATTAAAAGTTATTTCGACGCTCAGATGAGTGAGCATAGAAAATGAAAATAAAAATGAACAAACTAACAATTTTGAATGAATATCGTTTATGTATTTATGCTTCCCGGTTAGGTGCTACATCAAAAAACAGACCTATCCCATTGGGTTGGAAGGAATCTACCAATTAACAGATTTGTACTCTTTTATTTGCAAAAAAAAAAAACAAAATGAGTCGCCACCCACGTGTGTATCCCTTGCTCCTTCTGGTTAATGGTAAATAGGCGTGTTATTTAGCCGAGATAAAGCGACCAGTAAAGAAAAGTCTAAAGTGTTGAGCTCCTCCTTTGTCTAATTACTTGCGCAATAATTATTTACAAAAAAGAAACTGATGGTATCCGCGTTGTAAAGGGTTTTTATGTTTAAACCAGAAGTCTTCATCTTTCAGTCAGAATGAGACCAAATCTAGAATTACAGCCAACCAATTGTGTTTACATACATGAATACAGAAACTTAAGCTCACAAGAAATGGCAATGAACAAAGTTGCCTTCTGCTTAATAAGATTCCATCAACCCCTGCAAAGCGCAGAACTGGAACCCAAAGAGGGTCTTAATGATACCGCCCTTTGGTTCGTTTTCTTCTTGTATTATTATTGTAATTTCGATTTATTTATTTATTTACTTCGTTTGGTAAAAAGCATCCCACACAAGTTCGCGCACAAATGGTTAATGAGAACGATGGCAGTTACAAAAAAAATTAATATAGGTATATATATATACAAATGGGGCACACAACGACAACGAGTGGAAAAAAGGTAAATACAGAAGCGGAAATGAGGAACGCCTTCATTTTCAATTTCTACTCTGTGGTTCTTCGTACGTTGCTGGCTGTACAGCATCATCACTTCAATTCATCCCTCTGCTTGTGAGATGGTGTGGTGGCGTCGGTACGGTAGTGGTAAAGTGTTGCTAAAAGCGGGCGCAAGTGACATTTGTTTTAATTAGGGGATGCTTATGTACAGTCTACTATATAAGACTGTGGTGGGGGCGATATTATTTGTGTGCGTGAACACACACATGCCAATGCATAAATACAATATTTTCTAGGGACCGCTGTTCTTGAATACGAAGTGGACGAATGGGGATGACAAAACTTTTTAGACAAAAGACCAAAATCCGCCTTCTTCTGTTCCCAAATTAAACAATTGTGAGCATTGCAGTGGTAATAAAAAAGAACGTTTGTCTTGTTGTCCCATCTTCTTTATTCGTACGCTGAGGCTCCAAAACTTTTATGTGTATTTGTATCTACATGATGTGTAAATATGGTAAGCTGCTTATAAGTGGCGCCCAACGCAACACCACACTACACAACATTGAATTGTTTTAGTTTTTGCCCCACTTCGTGTTGTTTCCTTCCTGTACGCGGATATAGAAAGAGAAACCACTGGCTTAAAAGTATGCAGGATAGAAAGAAACTAGTCATTGTTAATACAGCAGAAAGATCGACTTTTTATTACTAATTTCTATTTTTTTTATGTCGCGAGATGATTGAAGGTGGTGAGCGGAAATGCATTTACAAAGTGGAAATTGATGTTGGATTATATTAATCAGCTTAAACACGTCCTAAAATAAGTAGTGCAAAGGTGTGATTTCAGTCATGCTGTATACTTTATGGTACCTAAGTACTATAGGTAGTAGCTAAAAATGTTTTTAAGCCAGCTGATACCAATTTTGTAGTCGTAAGTGTTCTTTATATTTAGAATAAATCTAGCTGTGATGGCTAGTCCACATTTTTATACGTTACATTCATTAATTTTAAATGTTTTTAAAATTTTTGTAAAAAAAAAAAACAAAAAAAACAACCAGCGATCTTATAAGTCGATTTATGTAAGTACCTATATTCGGAAGAAAATATTGTTAGGCGACAAATGCTATAGGTATGATGAAACTGCAAAACCTTTTTAAAGAATATTTCGACACCTCAAAGGCGGAATAAATTTGCCAGAAACTAAGAAATTCAAAAAAATATTCGCCTGCGAGAATACGAACAAATGCATATAGTTATACCTAGTAGACAAATCTCTTACCCAAAAGTTTACTTGTGCAAATTCATTTTATACCTAACGATCATAGGTCCTATAGGTACCTACATATTTATTTCCTAAACGAAATTCGGAATGGAAACACTAACTGCAACAACTCTGAGGTATAATTAATCCACTTGACGAGTAGAAGTCTCCATAATATATAAAAAATAGTACATAGACACACAACGCTGATTGGCTGACCGAATAATAAACAATTACCTAACACCCTTTTATACCTACCATACTTTTCGACTTTTTTCACCCTATCATAAGGACCCACGCAATTTCGGCTTGCTCGCTAATTGGATACAAAAACATACACTGCACATTTTAGCAACATTAGCCTTTCATACCTAAGAATGGCCCAACTAGATTACATTTAGGTATATATATTTATTCATCTCGTAAAGAAGCCCCACCCTCGGCATTGGGTTTGAATGCTGTAACTGTAAGCAAACCGGACGACGAATCATCGCAACTCATCTTCGCGTTCCTAATTAATTAAGCCTGTGCTTTGAACGCCTAAATAATGTATAGCTGGGTATACACATATTATTTTTTTTTGGTATGAGAAGTTTTCATCCAATCAACCGATATACTACTACCATTATCACCATCATCATCATCAGCAGCAGCCAGTAGGCAACACTACCATCCTCCCCTAGGTATACACTTAATCAATTTAGTGTTCTTCTGTTGGTTACATACACAAATTTTTACACATAATATACCTATATAGAATATAAATATATATGTATATTCACATATAGAAATGTGTCCATTTTCATTAGAAATATGTATATTTATTTGATGTGAAACGGAGAAAAGGAGAAAATAGGTGGCAAGGGAAAGGGGGTGGTAAATATTTACCCAACTTTATATGCTAGATTTCTGTGCTTTTCTAGCTCTTTATTGCAATTCGCTGATTTGCAGATAATTTACGCCAACAACCCTTGTTCTACTCACTTCTATTAATTAACACAGCATCCACTAGGAAAAAAGAGCACGCACGCTGAATAGCATACTTGAAGATGATAGCGTGCTGGCATTCGTGATTTTGCCGACGGTATTTTTCGATGGATGCTGCATATTTTTGTTTTTTGCTGTCGGTAGATATGTCTGGCTATAGTAAACTATTTTAAAGCCTAATTGATACATTTTTTTTGTTCTCTTGGCTTGATAAATGGTTTTTGAATAGGAACATGGCGCTCTTATCGACAAACTGTAAGAACTTTTCGAATAGGTAGGTGCGGTAATTGCTCTTTTTCTCTGATCTGTGATCTGTCAAAATTATCTTATAATATATAATATATAATATATAATATCTTTCTAATTTTATTTTCAGAAAATAATATGTGGGTACACATTTCTAAGATAGTTCCTTTATTTCATCAAATCAAATAGAGCATTTAATGTAAACAATTATATTTGAAGTATGCTGGTTTGTATGGTAAACGTATGTGCCTGTTTCTCGATCACAAGCGTAAATTTCTGGTAGTAAAATTGATAATAACATTTTGAACACTTTGAAAGCACTTTTTCACAGATTTTAATTTCCAACTTGCTGTGAAAACCAATAGGCACCATAATCCAAACTTCGTTTTGGAAATAATTATTTGATGTTTGCGCAAGATTACCGACAAACATTATAATAAATACATTTTAATATGAACTCAATATGGTATATATTTATAATACTTAACGCACTTTTTCCTTGAGAAATTTATTTTGGAAGGGTAGACAAAACTAAACAGAATTTTTTAAGAATATTAATAATATTATTTTCTTAAATATAAATAGCGAAGGTCAATAGTTAATAACTACCTACTTTCACTTTCACTCAAAATATTCGCTTGTATTTTTTTTTTTGCTGCGAAGATTATGCAGAGATGCAATGCTGTGTGTAATTTGTCTCCAATATGTTGTGTAAATGCAAAGTCATTATTATGGAAAAGTTTCTACCAGTGTTCTTTTATAGAACATTCTGTATACGCGTTCACGGGATCTTCCTCCTTAGCTAGTCCCTTTTTTTCCAGCGGCACACTGTAAGCTTATGAAGAACTTAAAACCTAACCTAATCTAAATTCGCAGTATCCTCTTGCGAGATATATACACGTACCTCTACTTTGAGTTATATATGAATGTAGGCCCACAATTTGTTCAAGGATTTACCACATCGAAGGAAATCTTAAATGCGTTAGAATTTGAGTCCACCATAAAAGTTGGAATATTACAATGACATAAAATAATTAACCGTATAAACTATTCACATAAAGACAGGCTTAACGTAAGTTACCATCATGTGTTTTCAAGACGATTGACCATAACACAATCACTGGCTTCTCTTTGACTTTGCGACAAGGGCCAAACGTTTTCGTATATTTCATGCCATCAAAATGCCAATAGATATATTTTAGCACAAATAAAACTGGTGTCCTCCAATTGTGTGGTTGTCTATTTTCATTTGCGGCTTTTCAAAACGGTGACAGCAGAAATAAAGATGTAACTACAGATTTTTTAGAAATATAGATGACATCGTTTTAAAAATCATATTATGGCTCCGAGCTCAAGCAATATAAATCAACAGTTTCACCTTTCAAAAAACAAAAAGCGCGCACCTTTATTATAGCAAAACTATAAGCTCGTAAAATGTAAAGTCGATACAAAAAATGTATGTTTGACATTATGAAGTGTAAAACAATTCTGTCTCAATGATTTATCAAGATGTAACAACAAAAGATTCTATGTTTGAATGTGATGTTGCAATAACGACACGTATTAACCACAAGTTTGCTCCATATATGTCTCTCGCTAAATTCAGAATCGCGAAAACTCTAAGCAAAATAGCTCCAATTAATGTCGGTAGATAACCGTACTATGTGAATTTGTAGTTATTGGGATTTAGGATGACAAAACTACCAGTATTTTAAACACCTAGTTATATACTCCTGGCGAGACATCGAAGGTATTAACAAAGATTAAACTTATATAATAGTGCTAATTTAAAAGTAAATAAATAAATAAAATGATGCGACTAAAAAAAAAAATAATTTATCGGTAACGGACAGAAAGACATCATTTTTCAATCATTCTCAGAATTTGCATTTATACGATTTCGATTTTGAAAAATGATAGCTATACAGGTCAACTCAAGAGGACAGAGGACTAGGTATATATGAATTGAGAAAATTAGACAAGGAAGCTTTTATGGGAATTATGGAGAATCTATTAAAACTATATATACCACTGTATGTATTAAACTATTAACAATTTTTAATTTTCGCTTACATTTGATTTATTTTATCAAAATTCCAAATTAATCCTTGTTTTAGGTTTGTTGTTGTATGTTGATTTTTAAGATTTATTAATTTTGTTGTTGTTGTTGTTCACTTTTAAATTAATATTTTCATTTCCATATTTGGGCACTTTTTTACTTAGATTTTCTTATTTTTATATAATATATGTGTATATTTATTTACTTATTATTTTTTCATATAAAATTAAGATAGGAACTTTAGATACTTTTTTTATTAAAACAAAATTATTATTTTTTTTAATATTTCACATAGTCACACGCACACACTGTATTGATTTGTTATCGTTTCCTCCTTTCTTTTGATTTTCATTTAATATATTTTTTTAATAAAGGAAACAAAATTTACAAAGCTATTTTTTATCCTGGAAACAAAAATATTAAACAAACAAAAAAATATAAATGTTTGAAGTGCTGTCGCACTATATTTTGCACTATAGATTAGATTAATCATCTAAACAATTTTAATCCATTTCATTGTTTTGCAGTCGTTAAAAATATGATGCATTCGCAATTTTATGTAGCCATAAATGTTTATAACAATAACTAAGAATTTAAAACATACAAATTAAAATGATATCCATTTTGCAGTGCCTTGTATGCATTGTGTGTCAATAAAGGGTTTGCGCGCGCGGTGACAATTGAGGACCAACGACGACACACCGGGACCACGACGACGACGGCGGTCCAAAAGCGCTTTCGAAAATAACTCTTCGATCATTACCCTTGTGTTGATGGTGTTGCGCGAAAATGAAAAAAAAAAAAAGCGTCGAAATAAGTTCCACTGACAACAACAACAACGAATTAAGGAAAACAAAATCGAGTGCAAGAAAATATAACAACTAGAAAATAAAACACACATTATAGTATGCGCAAATGAGAGTAGGTAGTAGAATGTACCACCACCACACAGTCTACTGCTACTTCACCGCACACTAGGTGGTTTTCAATGAGTCTCGACGCAACGCAAAATGATATAAAAAAAAACATACACACATACACAAGTATTAATAATAAATAAATGAACTCTCGTGAGTTTTGAGCCTACCCAAAACCAAAGGGCTTCACAAAGTTATGTGATGAAAATAAAAGGCACATACACATCCATGCATGTACCGTTAAGAGAGCGTATCTACCGAAGTTGCGCACGCTCTTGCAAACTGCAGTCTCTTTGAAAAAGGAAGCAGAAAAAGAACTGGTAATTTAAGAGTAAAGGGAGGTAGCGAATCGCAATTTTAATGGAGTGTGTGTGTACGTCGTGCTACGCTGCGAGTGTTACATGCGGAATGCGGATAATAAGTGACAAGAACTGTGCGGTGTGCGATATGTTCGCAGGGTTCTCTACTTCTGCAGGATTCAAGTTACAAATCCAATATCCACTTTTGTATAATTTGCGTAGAATATAAAAATTCTTCTCTTCTTCGATCCAATTGATATTTTTTTGGATGATAAAAAAAATTGACTGACTAAGAAATAATGCAGTACATGACAATAGTGTTTGCCGGTATTTTGACAGTTTTTGCACTTTATCAACGGTTTTTGAACAATGAAGCCAGGAGTTACAAAATTGATCATGAATGGGTTTAGGTATGTAGCCTTAACTGAATAGATAGCTATAGTCTTTATATACTGAAAGGCGTTCATTTGCGATTCTAGGTACTTAGGCTTGCGAAAAAATTAGAGAAGTTCAGCTCAACTGCTTTTATATTGTTGACTTGTAGCCTGTTTTAATCCTTCTATATTTATGGTGGTTATGAACTTTTATAGTGCCATTCGAATTCTTTACATTTACATAAGTAGCGCATTTTAATTGATGGCACAGAAATTATGGATACTGAGTATTTTTTCGAGACCTAAAGGCTCCAGTTTATATTAAAGTTATACGAATCCAGATGCTTTAGGTGAAAAATTACCGGAATTTATTGTTCGAAAAGGAGATGTCAAAACACTGTTCTCCGAACCTTAAAGGCTATAGGCGACGTGCTAATCTAATGATTACTTTAAAGTTTCTAACGATTAATAGAATTACAGGTAGATAAGTCCCAAAATCTTGAAGAAGATGAGTCTCACATTCTTTTGGGGCGCTCGAGTATGTTATTTGTATTCCACATTGATGTCAGGACATCAACTCGGCAGCGAAATGTCAATCAGAAATTGTCAGGGATTGCTGTCTAAACTAAGTGGAGATCGTTGTTAATTCTCACTTTTCTTCATTTACACTAAGAATTATTTGTGATTTTTTGTATTATCAAGCAAATTAAGGTACAATATTTAGAGTTATTGAAATAGGCCGCAAGACAAACTCTGACGGAATTTGTCAATTTTCTCAGTTAAGGGTAAAAATGCCGGAAATGGATACTTGTCCAGAGTGAAGGTAATCCCAGAGAAGCGCATATGAGTTTTGTTGAAATTAGTGTTTAATGGGCAAATGTTTAAAACGCTGCAGTCGTATCTATAGTAGCTGGAAAAAATGTTCATCCTGAACACTTGGGTAAATTTAAAAACAATTCCAACACATCAGAACGTCCGCACAGAAATAAACAAGTGATTCCAGATCCTTGGTATCCGCTTTTCAAACAGAATCAAATCAAAAGTCGGCGAAAATCCAATAACAATTCGCTTAAATTTATGCTAGCGATGCAACGAAATTCAGATTATAAATTATTTCCAATGCGTAGTATCCTTTTTCGAAAATTATTATTTAACGTTTTCGCACAACACAATCCCCAGATTTTTTTCATTTGTATTTTTCGCACTTTAATTGTTTAAAACAATTCAAAAATTAGATAATCAAATATTTTATTCTCACATACGCGATGTACCTATTTATAATAAATAATAATAACAATAAAGAAAACGGGCGCAATGCCACCGGGACACGACAAGAAACAACGACGGCTATGACCGCAGCGACACAACGATCAAAAAACGACGGCGGCGTTATCGTTACCCGTCAATTTGTTACTATGGAATGAAGCGATTTCGGAAAAAGGTCGGAAGAGGTGACAATTACCTTCTTCTGCTTGTTCTTTTTCGTGTTTTTCTACTTCCATCCAACACGACGACGACGATTTGTGTGTGCTCGTCGTTCGGGCTCTGTACTCGCTTTAGTGGCTGCGGCAGTTTCTGACTTGTGCCTCAGACTGAGTGTGTGTATAATTTTTTTTTTTTATAAATGCGGGGAGATGTATTTAAGTGTTTGTATCTAGCAACCTCTCTCTTAATCAGGCTCGCACAATACACCAGCCCAGACCAAAATTAGTGGGAAAATACATTAAAAGGTATTTTATCTCTTTTTTGCGCGTGGTTTTCCGCAAGCCAAGTGTGAGTGAGAGAATGAAAGCAAAATAAAAGGTTGGGGTGTTGTCTAAGCATGGATGTATCGGAATATGTTTGCAAATTGGATTAATCGGCGATGTTTCCTTCGCTAGTGGATCCATGAACTTTTAAAAATCTCTCAATCCTTTTTTTTTTCAATTTCAACCGACCAGAGTTGAGTTCCTCTTATTTGTTTGTTTACCTATAGTATGGCCTAACTAAAAAAAAAAAAGGTGCAAATGAGGATCTCACAAGTCACAAGCTTAACGGCTACAAGATAAGAATGGGAGTCCAGAGCATCACCTTTGGAGTGATAATTACACACTTCGGCAAGCAGCCAACACACACATTTGCGTTCAAGTCGTGAAGAAGAAACAAGCGCAATGCATTCAAATGTGGTGCATGGGGTAAAATGAGAGACGTCATTGCCCGAACGATTGAGCGAGACAGAAAAAACAATGATTTAAATCACAGCTCCTATTCATAGAAAAAAGAGCGAGCAGTTGGCCGCACTACTACTACAACTCGAACACACAAGCCCATTTGAATAAAGAGAGCGTGCCGCTATAGTGTAGTCAAAGCAGGTAAAGCGCTTTTATTTTGTTGTGTTGTGTTATATTTTATGAGAGCGTGTAGGTAAATAGTAATTTCATTAATTAATCTAGATCTAGATATACCTACACCTAGGTACATTATAAAGAAGAGAGTAAAAACACTGCATCTATAGTAGGATTTTCATCGTTTAGAAGCACCCGCCAGCAGCAGCAGACTGTTGAAGGATAAGAACCATGAAGCCGAATTAAGGGAGTTTCTGTTTTGTTTTCGGGATTCGATAAAGGAAGGGTCCCAAAGGCTTGCGGTTAATAGTTTTTTTTTCTACATTTAGCGGTTTTTGTATGTTAATTTATTTAACTAGCAAAGAATTTGGCTTGAAATTTAGCATTCCATTGTGCATTGCTGAAAAATGTAAGAAATTATTCGAATGTAGTGTAAATTACTTCGATTGCTACAAAAATGTCGGTACTACCTATTTGCGCCTTCCACTTTCCTTATTTGACAAAAGACTTACACACCTACTAATGTAGGTTTAATAATTTTGTTGAATACCATAACAACCTTCAAATCCAACGCCGGACAATACTTCGATGATGCAACTCGTAGAGTATGCTTGCAGTAGGTATGCTGTAGATATGCCCCAAATAAGGTAAAATAGGTACCTGCTAAACAGAGCCAGAGGTGCTAAATTTGGAAATTAGGCACATAGGTATCTGATTTTACATTCGTTGTTGGGTTTCAGTGATGAATTAAGAAAATATCAAATTACGACCTGAATAACTTTTCCTGTTGTGGCTGTACTTACCCACCTGCATATCTATAATTGAAGAATTATAAGAAAGCACAAATGGCGGATTGGTTATTGCAGCTAGCTCTGTGCCAAGCAATTTTATCTATCTTTCACCCAACTTCTGCAGAATGTGTCGTTGGTTTAAACATACGTAAATATATAGCCCCTTCGGCTTCTAAGCCATCATAAGTTCGCCTCCTAACGCTTATGATCAGAACACTAGGTACCTATCTAGGTATGCCAAATTATATATAAATTTACTTTGAAAATTAGAGCTAATCTCTCTGCCAATGTGGAATCATACCAACCTCATATTTAAGAACAATAAAAAAACCGTAATCTGGACAAAATGTGGTTTCACTAGATCAATAAACTTATTAATATCAAGTTTTAGAGAGATTGTAATTTTGGGAAACGGAGTGTCTTCTGAATTATTATTGAAATTTCATGCTAATTGTTTTTTATCAACTCATTCGAATACCTACAAAACCGAACTGCATTCTTGCTAAAAATTATAATCTGCGAAATGATTGAGCTAAGGTCAGTCTAGTTTTATTATGACAGCATAGACAGTTGAGATGTGATGTGCCATTATATTGGCATCAAAATGATCGGTTAAATTATATATCTTCAATGTCAGCACTACAATTTTTGCCATAGTTAGATCATTAGGTCCTAATAATTGATTTTCGAAACTAAATTTTTGCATCAATGACTGGAGCGAACTTTTTTTAAATTGCATACCCCGAGAGTTTCAAAGTAGGTACCTTACCTAGGTACTAATATTCTATAGAAGCAACTTTATCCTCATCCTCTACACTCAAATTAAGAGAGCGAAAGCCCTGCTCCTACGTTGCATGCATGTGTTGAGTGTGGCCACCTACACATTCATCCAACCCACACCTGAAATAGTGAAATATCTCCCGGCCAGCAAATAAACTATGGTGTACTGAGTACCCAAAAAAGAGAAAATCGAAATTAATGCATAATGGTCGCGACGCGATTGTTTTTCTTAGCTGATTTAATAAAAAAAGAGTGGCCGCGTCGAAAGAGATAGACACATCGATGAAATAGTCAAAAACAGAGATAGCCGATTAAGTTTTATTTTGGACCTTCTCGGTGCGCTATCGATTGCTTCCTTCGAAGAAGAAGAATCAGAAGCACCAGCAACGGACTGAGGATCGAATAACATAACAAAGTGGGAGAACCTCTGTAACAACGACGAGCATCGGCTTTAATGGCTTTTAATTGAAACAAAACATTTTTCTTTCTGCTGTCTCTCTTTTATGTGTTTCTGTTTTATTCGCTGTGTTTTTTCTTTGCTTTTAATCGAATAAAAGCCCGGCCCACATTTAAAAACGTTTTTTTTTTTTGTTATTTTGTTTTATTCTCCGCGCTGCTTAAGTGGGGGTTCTAGCAAGCGACAGCAAGCAAAAACAATGGATTGCATCCCAAAAATGGCACAACACATGCAGACAAGAACGCGAGCAAAAGTGTTAAATGTGGGATAGGGTAAGCTGTGGCTTTTCTTATTACTCGTTTTCACTTACTCGCTCATTTACTAAATACGGACCATTCTAGAGATGCAACTGGGAATAACCAATCACAGATTTTTATATGAATGCGAGTTGTCTGGCGTGGTGGTTGCCTGTTCTTTTTTTGTGCTGATTTTTGGTGTAATTAGGTGGACACTCGTCCTATACTCGGTCTATGCAGCAACAGTAGCAGTATGCTAGAACGGAAGAAGGTAGTGAAAATAGGGGTCGAGAATTAAATACCCACACATGCAGTGACACACACTCTTAAAATTAGGTGGGGTGTTGTGTCATATAGACAGTGGATGCTGCTGCTGCTGTGCTTGCTCTCCTCACACACAGCACATATTCGAGTAATTTAGTACCCATTTCCCAACGTTAAAAAGGAAAAAAAGATTGGCCTGGCCAATCAGGAGATTTTTGATTTAGCAAACCATGTTTTTTGAGCGCATAGGTACCTATATATTGTATATGTCGGGTACTTCTACGTGGGTGGTGGGTGGTGGTTGTTTGCTGGGAGAACATTCCATTCTGAAATAGCAAGTGAAATAGTAGGTACCTAGAACCTATAACGATATAGATGTGGAAATTTAATTAGAAGTAGGTACCAAGGTTTGAGGTTCATACCTTCAAGTTTATCATTATGCACTTCGTTGATAATGACGCAGTGTACTTAAATTATGTTCATCAGACAGTCTCTTTATGCGAAGAAAGGAACAAGGTACGAACATATTTTCTTAACGCCTGTGAACACCATTCGTAAAAGTCACTAGGTATTTACAATTTGATGCCATCAAGGCATTTGATAACAAGCTTGTCACTTCTTGAGACAATCATCATCATATACCTAGGTACCTACTTACCTAAAGAACTGTACATATACATATACTTAATCCTGATCGAGAATGTCTTTAAATGAAAAATCATAGGAACCACTGATTGTATTCTGGTGCAGGTCTATAGAGGATTGTTAAGGCCACAATCTCCACTTTCTTCCAACTATCTACCTATTTCTATAAGTTCCTGCGAAAAATAATAATTTATAGTGCTTCCTTTCTGTGTCCGGATTTGCGCTAAAAAATAGGTAGGTACTACTAGGCCCATTTAGCAAACGATTTTTTAAAGATAGTTTTAAATGTAATGGATTTCGAGTTTTGTAAAGTTTTTTTTTAATATGTATCGGAAAAGGCTAACGTCCAGGAGGTGATAATAAACACGATGTAAAATTTCGTAGGTAGGTACCTACGTGCTGCTATCTACTATCAAGTTGAATCTGACTTTAAAACCTAATTGAAACTATTTATGAAGATGCACATTACTTTAATACCTACAGAAGATAACATAGTAACATAGTTAACATTTTAAGAGTTTTGTTATTTTTGTATAACTAATATACTCCAAATATTCTAAATAAAATCAATTGTCTTAACCATATCCAACCTATGCTCCTTGTTTTCTCACCAAAGCCTGGGCGCCGGCGTCATCTTTGTTACGATAGTCACTATACCTCGTTGACTTATTCTTGATGGGCTCGGAGAACCATATTGATGTATTCTCCTTTCTTTTTTGCATATTGTAATAGGCTTCTCACATTTCTTTTCGTATGGTTTAAAGCATCCCTTGATTTGTTTTCAGATTCAAAAGCTTTTGCCCTCCTTGTACGTATACGGTTTCTCATTATGCGAATAAAATAATTTATTGTGTCCCTTTCTGTCAAGGAGCTTTTTATCATAAATTGTATTTTTTCTAGTGCGCGGTTCTAAAAATTCACATTTGAAGAGAATGCACAAACAGCAGCAACCCATAAAAGTTGTGAATATATAATGAGAGAACGAGCAGTAAAACGCCTACGTAAATGCTAGCTAGAGAGAGATGGGCAAATACGACGCCCTCTCTAAAGAATGAGCATTTTGCTGTCTAAACTAGGAGCTAAAGCTAAAGCCAGCATTAAAGCTTCCGTCAACTCCCTTTCGTCCGATGAACACCCTCAAAAATCAGCGGTATGCTGTTCGTCGTTGCTTACTTTTGTGTCTCCGGCTTCGACTATTTTGTTGTTGATCCCACTTGCAAACAAAATTTTTTAAATGAACGAGCGAGAGAGAGGGAAGCCCCAAAATGTTGATGCCATTGAACGCGAAGAAAATAAAGAGAAAAGGGATGAAATGGTACAAAAGGGTTGCGCGCGACACATCTCAGGGGAAACAAGAAAGAAAAATATATATTAGAAGAAACAGGTACCTAATAATGGCAAGAGGGTATAAGGAAAATTCCATAATGAAGATGGCGCCCATTATCCCAGTACACACAGTGACTAGTGAAAAGATTGGGTAGGTGGGTGGTTGTACGGCTTGTGGGTGGCGCGTGCGATAACATAAAAAAGGGTTTACTCCGTTACCCACACATCCATGTACAAAGGAAGAAATTAAAGAGCCTCGCCTCGTGTGATGCTACGAAGAGTCTCCAATCATGAGGTTGTGCATTCATATACTTAGCCGTGTATCTTCAAATAAAGGAATTTATTTTTGCGAGCTTGCTTCAAATAGTAAAACTTTTTAATTGTTTACCCCCCCAAATGAGATTTTTATCTTTTGCTCCTCCTACGTGTCACTTAGGTATTTGGTTCGCAAAAACATTGGTAGGTAGATAGATAAACCTATTCGTAAGTAATGTGCAACGATGTGGGGATTTTCAAGAGGATGTCCCTACCAAGAATAGGTATCAGCACTTTAGCTGGATGCTAACGACTGCATATAAAAAATGATTTTTGATGGGCGGGAAACGGAAGCTTAAGTTGGCTTCTCACACAATATCTCTTTCTTTCTATCTATGATTTTCTCCTTATAGCTATTTTTCTTAGTCGTAATGAATTGTATAGTTGACTAACTAACGGTAAGAAAAATTCTTCGGAAATGCCAAATTAACTCGAAATTGACCACGTCAAGAGTTATACCTACTATATACTGATAGGTATGGTATATCTTTTGACTGCTATTCTCAACAGCCAACCGGCACTTTTCATAAGCATTATATAGGTATATAAGTGATAAGTGATAAGATAAAAAATTATAATAAGGATTTAACAAAACATCTCAGATTCGAATTATCGAACTAAGAGAAAGGATGCCATTTTAAAACGCTATTTAATACCCACATTACTAGTTTTAGGTAAACTGAACCTTATTTAAAAGCCGTACCAAACAGTCAAATGCTGAGGTGCGGGCTGTTGCGGCAAGAGTATGTTCACCTGTTAAAAACATCAGACTGTGAAACTCAGGGACATTAAAAGGTGTACAACTTTGAGAACCTATAAAACTTAAACCAAGTAGGTAATGTGACTATCTCTAGTAAGCCACATAAAAATGCCCACTACTATCAAGTTGGCTAATGGTATTTATTGGAAAAAGTGTCAAGTGGTCGTGTCGCGGTGCAGAAGTCTTACCCAATACCTATGTATAAGAAATTTAAATAATAAAAAAAAAAAAATTGTCGCCATACATGTAGGTACAAATATAGAAATAAAGAACATGTAATAGCATACACCAAAATCATTCTCCCTGCTGGCCCAGAAGAATTCCCTAGTACCAGTAGCAACATTAAAGAAAGGGACCACGACGGCGATGACGATGGCAAGACGATGAAGACCAGGACAACACATTACCCTTAAGGAGTTGAATTATGTTAATCTCGTTTTGTAATGACATATCTTGTGCAATGAAAAAACCTCGTACACATATGTATATTCGCTGGCAAAAAAACGAACGTCAAGTATGGGTAAAGTGACTGGTTGGGGAGCTAGAATCACAAAAAAATATACTATAGGTAGATATATATACATGCAGTATATATCACCCTTGAAGTTTTTGTTGTTCCTTCTTTATTTCTTGTCTTCCTCTGATTTATCAGAAATGAAGTAAAAAAAATCGCAAGGGGGGTGGTGAACGCACATATAATCATCATCCACCCCTTGTGAAATATGTATTTTTTCTGTTGTTTTTTCTTTCGCCCTCGTCTTTTTAATAAGATGAAGAGCGCAGAGAAGAAGATGATGATACACAGAGGAAGGCGAAAAAAATGAATAAACGACCACGTCCTTTTTAGGAATAATCGTATGCATGGCTGGTTTTGGTTTAAAGGGGGAGGTCGGTTGTAGACGTGTGTATACATTTTTTTTCTACCTTATAGCGACATATGCAGGCCCAGGCACATGCACCTCGCTGTTGTTCCCCATTCCTAAGTGCTGTCTGCTTCCTATTCCCTGCTCCAAAACTACCTTTACTTCAAATCACTGGGTGACTTCTAAGAACGCGATAGAATTGTAAGCGACGACGACGACCAGGCGATTGTATAAGTGATAGGAGAGCAAATGGTACATTTTATTTTCAGCTGGTTCGATACCGTTTGAGTGAGGGTGGTAAGGACGATTTTTTTTGTGTGTATTTTTTTTAATTCATATCCCTAGCAAAAGGGGTGATTTTGTTTAACTAAGAAAAGGATACATCCATACGGTGGCTTGGGTATGTTCTTCTATATTTGTAAGATTACATTAGTACGATGCTACGTAAATGGACCCTCACGATGTATACTCTGATGTGTGTTTTTTTTTGTTAGCAAAAGAAATAAAATCCTAGATGAATTTATGGCAAAAATGAAGAAAGCTTAAAGTCTATAATAAAGAATAAGTGTCCACAAAGGGTCAGGTTTGTTCGGGAGTGGGTTTGGTGGGAGGGTTTATATCAATGGAAAAAAATTAGCACTCACGCAGTATGCCTAAAATTAGAGGCAAAAAACATGGAAAACGAAGAAGGTTCTACAAAATCCATATACGTAGGTACCTACCTACCACCAATTAAATTGAATTACAATTGTTGTAAGTATTAGAGCAAAACGCGTATGTAGGCATTTTACTTTTCTTAGTAATAACGCATATGGGTTTTAATTCAAAGTGTAAATGATTTGTTGTCATGTGTGGTCTGTCCCCTTTTCTTGCGACGAAAATCGAATGTGCCCGCTTAGCCTTAAATTTGTGATATACCTACATATGTATAGGTAGGCACTATTATATACTTGTTTAAAGAAATCAAATTTAGCAAATTCCATACTCACAACGCTATACAATTAATTTTGCTGCAAATAAAAGAGGAATGAATTAGTATTGTTTGTAATTGCTTTTTGATTTATTTAGTTAAATCGTAAAAATAAGAATTGTTAAAGAGTACGTGATTCATATATTTATTTGTGGCAAAAAAAAAAAAAATGGTGAGTTCTTTGACGATGAGAGCCTTGATAGAACAAAACCGTGGTAATACCGGTGGCAATTATGTTTATTTGGTCTGTTGAAAATTATACAGCATACCATCTACACTCATCTCATCTTCATCTCCATCAAAATAGTAAAACAAGATCAATGAAATAGGCCGGCATTTCATCCGTAAGACCACGTATCTAAATATTCATTCCTAGCTAATATCTATATGTACATACTTATAGCCTTACCCGTGCATGTGAAGGATAAAAAGGAGTGCGTTAAGGGTTGACTGAATATATTTTTGAAGTTTGCACTTCTCTACATAAGGGAGGATACGTGAAAAATTAAAAAAAAATCTCGGGAAAATATAGAGGACAACAAAAGAAATGAATCTTTCTGTCGTAGGTGTTGGAAGAAGGATACACACAGCCTGTTACCCAGCCAGCCAACAATCTGCATAGAGTATTCGTGTGTGTGCTGCTTTTTGCCGAAAGGACAAACGAGATATGGAAATTTGAGTTCAAATGAGAATGGCTGTTTGGCTCATGATAAAATTTGAAATCCCTCTTTCTTGCATACCTTAATAGGATGGAATAAAAGGGGTTTTCCAAAAAATGAAAACAAATTTTCAAGAAAAAAAATAAAGAAGTATGTACAATCTCATTTGTATATCACGTTAATATGCGCACACATGTCCATACATAAATATATGTGTGAAAAATGTTCTTTTCTTTTTCGGGAATCAGATGGGCGTTTCTCTCTTGGAGTCGCATTGGTTGGAGTTCGAAGCTCCGCGTTGCTCGTATAGGTAGGATTCACGTTTTTTCTTTGTTATTATTATTTTTTTAATCTATGTTTTAAACGATATGCAATACATATATTGTTAGGTACTTGGAAAATGTGAAGTAAACTTCGCCATCAGCTACCTACCTTCCTGCAATCTTAAATATTATACTTAAACAAAAAGGCAATTTGATTTCAATATGAATTTTTGTTTTTATTGGAATTTAACGCATTTTACATTCGGAAATATAACCTTGGGTGGTATTGGTACTTTAAATTCGAAACCACGATTCCAAGCATAGGTTACCTACTCACTCATGACTCCGTTTAAACATCGGAGTTACCTAAATATGCAATCTCAATCTTTATTGCTTTAAATATTTACCTCAGTAGCTATTACTGAAAGATTTCATTGATTGGTATCTTCATGATCCATATATTATCTACGTAGGTACCGTTAATTGACAAATGAATAGAGAGATAAGTAACGTCATAAATTGGCGAAATTGGCGCTCTTATATGATTCTTTGTTGTTCAGTGTCTGCGGGTGAAAAATCAACACCAGAAGTTTCCAAGCAGCAGTTGCAAAACTTTATTTGAATAATTGAATCTAAGGTTATAAAAGGGTAGCGCTACAAAGTGGAAAGAATGCGAAAGAGCCGATGATGAAAGAAGGAGAAGTAGCAACCACAGCAATTTGTAGTTTCTCTCGTATTTATCTTTAAAATTACCAATAACTATCGAAAAACAGGGATGAGTGCCTAAGATACCTACGCACACACGCGCACACGCACACACATAGTAAAGGGATGGGTACTTTCAAAATTTCAAATAGGAAAAAAACTTCAAACTCCAGTTCGTTCCGATGTGGTTGTTATATGTGTGGGTGCTGCTGTGTGCATCTGTTTATATGTATGGTGAATCTTATGGATGAAATATGAGTTCTTTTGATGAGTACCTGTTGTGACTGATCTTTATTGATTCGGTTTTTATTTTGTCGAAAGAGGGTGTCGGCACTATAGGTGATCATAGATAACTTCCGTCTTGCTTGGTATGCCCTGTTTTCTTTAGATATCAGGTAGGTACACGCATAAACAATAGAAATGGTTGGAAGAGAGATGCGAAAGGGAAGAAACAAACAGGAACAAAAGGACATACGAGCAGAGGGATCCAAGCTTCACTCAAGAAAGTTGTTTTTTCCCCTAAATTTGACAAGTTCTTCATGTTCTTTTGGTTTGCATTGGATTTTATTGTTTCTAGTATGCCTACCTATACACTGTCACCGGAGAACAAATATGCGTTAAGGTGATAAGGTTTGGCGTTGCATTTTTCGAATTACTGTCGTCTGAATGGGATAGGTATATTGTTACTTTTACCATGGTGAGTGGTACATACCTATCTACTATTTTTATTTTTCGTTCTTCATAGATATCAAAGGATTGTCTACGGCCAGGTGTTTTGAACCGATGGTACCTATACACAAGAGAATACCGAGGTTGGAGAAAAAAAGCAGTTCCTTATAGAGGTTAAGAAATGTTCATTCATTAAATAATCAGAGATATTTCACTGGAAAATTAAACAACTACCTATAGGAATTTGAACCCACAGACCGATCAGGTAAGTGTACGCGCAAGACTAATTGCTTATCTCTGTCTATATTTGAAGGGAAAGGGAAGTACAGGACGTGTAAAATAAAAATAAAGCCAGATAAAGAGTGTAAATACAGGTGTGCAAACTGAAAGCAAAATTAAAATAAAAAAAAAACCTATACGTAGATAGGTGCTGATTTCTTTTGTGATGTATATATTTACATGTAGGAATTGATGACTAAAGACAGTCGCTTGTGCAAACCGCTTCGAGTTAAGCCGATTTCTTATCCATATTGCATAATAATAAAAATGTACACTATTTAAATTACGATGCCGTATGCAAGAAATGATGAGGGCGAACGGTTTTTATAATTTTCAAATATAGGTAGGTACGTATATAAAGCGTGGTTAAAAAAAAATTTACGTTGGTTTTCTTTGTAGGATAAGTATATTTATAACTATGGAAAGTTTAACAAAAGCACGCAAAATTTATTTAAATTTCGAAATTCTGTAAAAAAAAAGTGACGGAAGATAAAGCCAATCAAAAAATGCTCAATTTCCCGAAATTAAACCAAATTTTGAATTTAAGGTAGGTATATATCTACATGTTTTAAACAAGACAAACCGTTCATAGACACTCTCTTGTTCATCCTCAAATGACAAAATTTATCTTAATCAGGTCTTCAAATAAGCAATTTATTTTAATATTATTTTGCATTCGCATTCGTGATTTCGACAACACTTTGAACAGGATACCTACGTACCAACCTACCCTTGATAAGTTTTATTCTCTCATTGTCATTCCTATTATTATTTTAAAGCCCCTTAAATATGCACTAAATACAATTTAAATTATCAAATAATTCAGTCTAGAGATAAAGAGACGCTTGAGTCGGTCAATACCTACAATTTATCGTCACTACCACCCTCTTGTGATGACAATCAAAGCGCTTCCTGTCTCCCGCATAATTCTCGTTGAATCACTGCTTCTTTACTATACAAGTTCCCACCATATAAGTAAATATGTGAAAAAAAAGATGAACCAAAAGATTTTAAATAATTGTCACCATTTGGGTCATGATGAATGGAGTATTTTGTGAGTGTGTTGTATGTGACATTCTTGGTGTGCGGCGTGCGCTTTGCCGTGCAGGCAAAGGTCCGTGGAGACGGACCACCACAAAGTGAGTATACCTACTGATACTGATTATGAATGACGATAGTATAAGTGTCAACTTAGGAATTTATTCTGTTCATTCTGTTATTCGAGTTTCATTATCTTTCCTTCGTTTGGGAATTTGCATGCGTAGGGGGACATATATCAGATGCCAATGTACAAAGATACCTACATATCAATCTATCTCGCATTTTATCTATAGTTAAGATGGATACGATGCTTTTTCTCTTTTCAATCCATCTAGGTAAATCTATCCATCTATCCAAGTGGTTATTATCAATCATTAGTTTATATACGTTATCCTTTGGGATTGAGTTTTTGTTTTCTTAAAAATGTAACAATAACAATTTAATGAAAGGTGAGACATGAGAAAAATAAATTATATTTAACGGCTTTGTTTGTCGCCTCTCACTCTTTTAGTGGTAGTGTTTCACTTTTGGCGTGCTTAAAGAACGAAATGCGTCAGAATAGTTTCAGATTTTTATTTGTGAAACAGCTGATACAATTATTGATACACTCGGCGTTCATTTATCTTACAAAGAGCGGTTTCCCTGCTGCCTGTTGTAGGTGAATGTTCTTCGTAGAAGTCGCATTTTTAAAATTACTCAGGAATGTAGGTACTCTATTGAAGGCGTTCATGCACACGCAACGGATTTTCGCATATTTATAGTTGCAGCGTAGAAAATGAAAGCAACACCAATATGACCCAACAGGCGGTAGTGAATGATGCTATAAACACAGAAGAGATGTAAAAAAATCATCTTTATAATGAGTTTCAATTTGGAGAATAGATGCTTTGCATACCTATTTCAAAACAATTTGCAAGCGAAGGACTTGGATCAAATGGAAGTTTGTCACTAGTAATGAGCTTCAATTTTAAATTTTATTATTATTTTTTTTTTTTATTATTATTATTATTATTTCATAAATTCCTATATATACAAATTCAGTAAAAATAATAATTACAATTCAATTAAAATATGAAATACGTTTGACAATCTGTATTTTTTTACTATTGTAATAAAAATAGTGATGAATGTCATTACAATTTACATTTTAGGCATTTAAAAAAGTTATGTGTGGGTGGGGTGACCCTTAAAAAAATCAAAAAATTACTTTACTTTATAAAATAAGTTTAAACAGTCTAAAACAAAACAATTTCCTTTGAATGCATCAAGATAAATTAACAAAAAGACTCAAATTATAATGCTCAAGATACATCAGATGGTCAGAAAGAACAGACTCTATGCCAGCGAAATTAAAATTGAAAAGTCATATTTTTACGAGTTTGAGAAACTTTTTAGGTATAGATACTGACCTGAACGATCGAGGAAGTTTATTGAATAGACGAATAGACGATATATAATAAAAATTACGATAAGCCGTGGTATGGAATTGAGGAACGGATAATGAGTACGAAGAGTTTCCACGTAAACTGTAGTTAGAGATCAGTCGGAAGTTGCGATTACCAGACTCCATAAAGAAGGTACCTAGGTAATTAGGTAATTAGGAAGGTACCTATTTTGTATATTTTTTAATCACCAACAAATGTTAATCAAAACCATTAACGAATAAAATAAACTTGAGATGAAATAACAAATTAGCATAACACATCTCATTTTCTCGGCGGTTCATATTTCACATTTTGTGTCATGTGATCAATTTAACCCCAAACGGCTAGGCATGCTGAATCCACGTGCCGTCTGGCGTCGAATACACACAGGCATTCTTGTGAGGCGCTCTCTATTATTTTCCTAACCATACCTCGGGGCTCTGAACAAACCGATAAACAAATGATACGGTTTCGCTGCCTTTGCCCTACTTGAGTGTTTAGTGCGATTAGGGTTTTTTGTTTATGTGTTTCGGCTCAGTCTCAGATTGAGGTACACGCATAGAGAGCAGATACAAAAAGAGATTACCCATATCTAGGTTTGAAAAAGTTTACTCTCTTCATAGAGAATGGAAATCCATAATTTTATGGTAATTCATTCAATTGGTTTCTTTAAAAATAAAAGAAGAAAATTCCCTCTACCCATTGCTGCACCGAAGTTGACGATGAAATAAAAAAGGGTAAGTTCGATGTTTGAATATCATACAAAGGAAAACCGATACTGGCATTATTTAGGAACGACAAATAATATGAGTACTGTATACTGGAGGGTATCTACTACAAAACTGCTAAAACCTTTGCTAAAATTAAAAAGTGAATACTTTTGTTAAAAAAAAAAAATTCACTGACCGGACACACAAATTAAAGGATTACATTTGCTTAAATAAAAAACAAAAACAGGACAAATTTCGATTTCAAAAGTCGAAAAAATGTTTTGCCACTACTACGCGCCCTCCTCCCAGCGTGTTGCTATACTCCGTTCCGGTCACAACATGGCGTGCGGCTCACGCAATCCGAGGATCGCATGCAGATCTCATATCAAAACATTTTCATTTCCATTCACCAGTCGGTCTCATTAAATTTCGTTTCTTTGCCCCACTCGACGCCGATTTGTAAAACACGTGTATTAGCACATCATAATTATTATGAAATGCAGGAGTAAGTGTAGGCAGTCGGTCTCAACAGCAGTGGTATGATATAGTAGCAGGCCGAAGGCACAAGCCACTGCCATGTCATGTCTGTGTCAACATAGAGTGAATAAAATACCTACTCTGCGCGATGAGTAATACCAGTGTTGGTTGGTATGGTGTGGTAGGTAAGGGGCTCCTACTGCTGCTGCTGCTTGGGTCCTCCACAAGCAAACCAGAGATCATGGTGGAGTGAATTTGTTAAATACCCATCGACAAGGAATTTACGCCTTAAATGTTTTGCCGATAAAACTACGATAAGGTGCACGCAAAGTTCGTAAGACAGCAAGCCTAAGCGTGACCAGAAATAAAGCACTAGAGGGCGAAGCTGAGAACACGGGGAAAACTGGTGACAGAAAACTATTGCCAAAGATTGTGTTAATAACATAAGTGCACTCAGGTCTCATATTACGAAAATATGCAACTCGTGGATGGTTTTTGGGACTTATCTATAAACGTTTTAGCAATTGCCATGTACCTTAGTGAAGTACTCAGACTCTTAAAAAAAAAATGAATAAAGAACACTATGATATATGAGTGGTATAGTTAGTTTAGTTGAGTTGTCGCTTTCAAAGGAACGGTGGTTCGGCTATACTAAGACGCATACCCGCAACTAAGATTCCAAAATGTGCTATGGAATCTGTCCCCCTAGCAAGGTCTTGGGTGAGTTTTGTGTATCAAGCCTCCTCTACCACAACGATGCAGATTCTTATATGTTTTTTTAGGATCAAAAGAACCAAATCTAATGTAAGATTCATTCGTAAAACTTTGATTTACAAGCAGTCCACCAGAATAATCGGTGCAATAAAAGATTTCATTTGCATTTTCATAATTTTCGGGCAACGAAAATCTACCGGAATCAGACTTTACTCCTTATACGTATTCATGCATTACCAGACAACCAGGCGAACGCACTCTTAATGATGAAACTAAAAAATGAGACCTCCCATAGTTTTTCCGCCGGCAAATTCACTTGTTTGGCTTTGTGGATAATTCGTTTGCAGTTTCACCACAGAAATACAACAAAAAAACAATCACACAAAAATAATCTTCTCAAGAAATATTTCCTTTTCAACCTTGGGTTGCATTTAATTCTTATAATTTTCTAAAATCAATGCCCACAGTTCGTGTTACCCACTACCTACCAGCCCCTTCAAAGAAAATACAAAATCGATTTTCACGTGAGTACTTTAGAAAAACCTCTGGAAGGACATTGATATGTAGGTTATTGGGGGTGCTAAACTGACCCACATTTCGAATCGGCCGTTCCCTCCGTCTAAGTGTATGTTACAAAAAAATACACGCATTGACTGGCATGCTATGGCCTTTAACCTTTCCTTACCCTACTCGACAAAAACACAACAACATATACCTATATATCGAACGTCAGAAAGGACATCGAACTTTCGACCATTCTGAGTGCTGTGATATTGCAGAGAAGGAGGACGACGAATAGGCTTCGCTTTTTTCTTCTTTTAAGTCTGGATGTGTTTTTATATGCTCCCGTAACATACTCTTATGTACATGTTGGTGGAACTTTAACTTTTGGACGAAGGTTAGTTTCCGGTGTAGGCACATGTACAAGCATTCTATGTTTGGCCTTTGCTGGCACTTTCCACTTTCGATTCGGCGGTTGCGTTGTTTGGGTCTTGCTCGTCTTGTTGGATTTGTTGTCATCGTCTACTTGCCGTCTAGGAGGATGATGGCCACTCACGATCTAATATTGTGGTAGGTTTTTGCAATAGCATGCCGAATAGGTATAGTTATAGGTACTATACCTAGCCGGCCGTCTCCTATACATAAAAAAAAAATTGTGTTTCTTATATTTGTATTCAATTCCGGACAAGTTCTGTTACCGAAACGAAAAATGAAAGCCATTTAACGGAACAATTTTGCGTGCGAAATTTTGTGAAGGATAATTTTTTTGTTTGCTGACTTCGAAGTTGATTATCTAAAAGCTTAAAAATCTGTTCAAAAGAATGGCTTGCCAAATCGTTTTAGGGTTGAAATAATATTATATGAGATGAAGACGGTGCATTTGTGCGTGAATGTGCGTGCATAGGTATGTACGGTGAGATCTTGGAATTTTTAAAAGCTGAACAACACGAATTTACGAAGACATCTATATTCCTATTGAATGGGCCTAGTTTTTTCTGACACACAATCGGAATTAGTAGCATCGGTATTTATTTTTTATTTTTTTTCCAATTTTACAAATTTGAGTGAGTCGACTCAACTCAAGCGGCAGATCTGATAGAATGCAGAAAGTTCTACATTCATCGCTGTATCACTGAGTAACTTGCAAGTTTAACATAAATAAAGAACCTGTTGCCATGAAAACCGTAAGGGATCTCCGTGATATTCACTTATACGTTCATGTGGGTTCCCCGGACAAGATTAAAAATCTTGTTCAAAGTAACCTTATACATTTCGGTTCGGTTCGAGTTTTTACACAGTAAATTCCCAATACGGTTCTAGTTTTCAGTCCATCGCCGGAAAGTTAGTATATTAACATGAATTGACGCGTAAACACACTATTTTAAGGGGAATTACTTTTGTGTGTCTTTTTTTTTGCATAAATGGACAATACCTACCCATCAATCTGGAAAAACGACTTTTTTACACATGGGATACGATACGCACATGTGAATTCTCTAGCTTAAGATAATGTAGACTGGGGCATACAATTCTTTGTAAGTTGCACACTCAAAAACGACACACACGGGATCAACCAAAACACTCCATCCCTGAATCCCGATCGCCAGTGCCAGCTAGGGAGAACATGATGAAAGGACAGAAATTATATATTATGTTCATTGCGAGATGATTAAAAAAAAAGCGGCCGCAAACGGATGTGAACCAGTTTCGTGAAAATAAAAAAATACCTATAGACTTTCAAAAAGCTATGTATAGTCTTAGGCTATAAATACCGAAGAGGGTCTATTGTAGGATAAGACAATGTGCTATGGAAACACTGAATTTATTGGGCTGGACTGTATGGCATATAAAAGGATTCCCTCAAAGCTACACTCACACACACACCATAGTAATAGCGCACCCATAGAACTAAGGAATACCTATTGGCGTAGCATTTTTCTCCTTTTTATACATTTTTCGGTTTCAGCTGGTTGGTATTATGGTATGATTGACACTTAAATGGTTTGAAAACAAAATATATGCCGATTAATCCAGTATTCTTCGTTGCCGTGCCGCATATTTTGCATTTAGTAGTAGTAGAAGCGGATTTTTTTCTTATAATTATTTTCTTTTTCTTAAAAACACACAGTTTTTTTTTAACAATGTTTCTCATTTTTCATTGACGGGAGAATTTTAACGATTGTTTCGAATGTACCGGGTGTTCAATGAATTCAATGTATAATGAAAAGGTATCTAAACAAAAGACTACGTAACTACCTGAAACTGATGAAATCTATCATACTTTACTGAAAAAAAAAAACACAGACTACGTTGTGTTGACGGTAAAATATCTGGTACCCTATAATGGACAAATTATTTGAAAATTAAAAATTGCATTCTGAAGCTAACTGTAAAATATCTCAAAGACACATTGGAGCAATACAGAAATGTCTACATATATATATAGAAGAAGGCTTATTTTTACTGGTTGTACAGCGAAGTCGAAGGACTTCAGGTTCTGTATTGAATGCATTTTTTACGAAGGGTTTAAATTACAAACTCAAAGAAAAACAAACAGGGATTCATTCCACACTTGATGGTTGCAATTTTTTCTCAAATCATATAACAATCTCACTTTACCCTATTAGATTTGTGATAGACAAAACAATACCTACTGGAACGCAAAAAAAAAAAAATATTTTTGTGAAGTCCGACCCTCCCTAACTTTTATTGTCGAGATATTTCAATGGTGTGTGCGCCACCAAATACTCGCACATGTATAGTGTACTAATGATAATCATTTTGCAAAATGTAACACTGACTCAACATAGAAAAATGTAGAACAATAGATATTCAGTTCAGATGTATAACGAGTAAGTAAGAGGGTAGAGCGAGAGCCTTAAAAATAAAAGGACTCATTTGTTAAAAATGTGACACCTGGTTGGAAAATATCGGATAGAAATGAGAGATAGGGGAAAAATGGAAGGATATTCTGTTTTGAATGACATTGGTTTTTTTTGTCAATTATAATTACAGAATATGTATAGCTTCAACTATTAGTGTATGTTCCCAAACTTGTATCTACCATTAACTATCGTACCTAGAATCTAGGGGGAATGGATATACATATATATATACCTATCTAAACATATATATATACCTATATATACATATATATATACCTATATTTTTGTATATATTTTTATACCTATATATACATATATATATACCTATATATACATATATATATATACCTATATATACATATATATATATATGCCTATATATACATATATATATATACCTATATATACATATATATATATGAATATATTTTTTTTTTTTTTGGTTTTGAAAATGTTTGTCATGACAATTTGACAAATTTATTAGAGATGACAGTTCCAAACACTATATATTCCATGATTTAAAACTAACAACAAAACACCCAAGCCCAAGTACCTAGTTAGTTAGTGCGTTTCTGAGCGAACATTGACTGACACAAATCAGGGTTAATTGGTATAAAATATATTGGAATACAAATGGTTGCTTTTTTGTTTACCACAGTCCTGATATCGAATTTAAAGACGATCATTGAACATTTATACGGTCAGTTTGGCGTATCAAGGTGCCTATACCGACAAAGGTTTTTTAGTTTTTGTTTGAACCGCAAACGGGTAAAGTAAACTTCAAAAACTAGGTACCTACGAGTACCTAAAACCGATGCTGCAGAAAGGTTCTAATAATTACATTTTTAATCGTTCCAAATATTACACTCAGAAAAAGTTATAAAAACAAATTGATTGACATGCATTAAGGGATGATTTGCATAAGCGTTTCGAGAAAATGTTTCCTTAAAGATACATTACAAAAAGAGAGTATCTAAAAAAAAAAAAAAAAAAAATAATTGGCGCAACAGGTCCGTATGGACCCAAGCCTAGCTTCTCACAACCATTCGTCTTGTGTGAGTTTTTATTTTTGGGACGAATGGAAGGGATCTACAATTTTATGCCGAGTCCAAACGGCCAATTGAGAAGCTCTTTCATGACAGTTATACTCTCGGATGTTTGTCAGACGTTCGCGAGAGGTGGCGCAGCGAAAAAAACCTTAAGTTGGAATTTGGGTTTTTCTCGGGATTCGAACCTGGGACCCCTCGCTTAGTAGTCCAACACACTAACCACTAAGCCACTGCATAGGTAGTCACAAGAAAAGATTGTTGTGACCAGCTATTATAGGTACCCACACATTGTACAAGGATCAACAGTGCGGATTGAACAGATGAAATAACTTCATGGATATTAGGAATTCAATAGGAATGCACAAACCTGATGCAAAAAGCGATACGATTAGTAATTGTAATAAAATGGCTTGTATTTTGACAGGATAGAAATACGGATAGGTATGGATTAGGTATGTTCTGTAAAAATTATAAGTTGAAACTGTTAATATGATATGAGGTAGGTACTACTGGAAACAAACGGTTCTTCCTAATGAAATTGTTAAGCGCATATGAATTCAAGTGCTTCTAATAAAGCATTCTATACAACCATACGATTAAGCTCATATCGGTTGATAATCTTTAGAAGAACAAGCAATCGTGGTCAAAAGCCTTCGGCAGAATAAAGGCAAAGCTCGGAAGTGTTGGAAATACTCATAAGGTATTTTTAAGGCAGGGCTTGAAAGAAACTGCTCAAAACTGCTTACAGTCATCCTACAAAAAGAGATCTGCCCAACTCCCACACTCTTACAGTCCAATGAACCATAAGTATTAAGTGCAATGTATTCTTAGCCAGCTGACTTACCCTATTGTGTATCCATAAGATCATATAGCCGGCTGCTTCATAAAATATAATCCTTAGCGAAACGAAAGTTGCTATATACCCATACAATAACATCTTTCTCATTTAACATCCAATATGGGCGAAATGCTCACACTTGTAGAAATCACACCGTCCGCGACTGAAAGCGAAGATATTAACATGAACAAAAATCGACCACATGTAGGTAGTTAATTAAAATTATTCAAATCAGTTACTCAAAAAAGGAGTCCTCTCTGACAGAGGTTTTTAACGAAAAAGCTCTAAAGGAGGTCATTCGCAGAAAACAAAATAAGAGTATTTAAACTGTTAGAAGTTACTTGAGTCGTATGTGCGAAGTGCAATGTACTCGTACCTATGATTTGATTGGAAAGCCACAGAGTAGAGTTAGCGCAAAAAAAACAACCAAAACCAAACAAAAACCCTGCAGATACAAAACTATAAACAGATTTCAAATGGAATCCCACAAAGATGCTGAAATAAAACGCGAATTTGCGAAAAAAAAAAAAACAAAAAACGAATACAACGGCCGTCGCTGCGTCTTCAACCAATCAACTAAAGCTCACTCATGTGTATGTTGAATTGAGAAAGACTTTTTCTAAATTCCATCCAAACTACCCCCTATTTTGGGTAGGTGTTTATTATTATTATTTTGTTTTCTCTTTAGTTATGATGTCTTAATTTCATGTGATTTACATGTTTGCTAAACCAATTCTTACTTAATTTTTTGCAACAACATTTACTTTAATTTTCCCGAAAAACTTTAACGGTATAGAAAAGTAAATACGATATTTAAAAAAAGAAATAAAAATGTACACTAACATATAAGCACGTACTCCCCTTGAATGTTAACCGAATACTGTTTACCATTTTCGCAATTGTGCTTTTGATCTGGTTTGTCGCTTTGCGGGAGTAGGTACATTTTTGTTGTTTCATTCTTTCGGTACAGGCTACAGGAAAAAAAAGGAAATAAAAAGTTACCTTAAAATTATAGGGAGGGTTTCATGGATATCATTAAATAAAATTCGTAATAAGAACTATACCTAATATATACCAAAAAAAAAAGAATTGAAGTCGTAAGACCAAAAAGAAATCAAAGCAAAAATCAAGTGAAATATGAGAGAGACCAATAAATCAAAAAAGGAGCTGCTTTGCAAATGCAATGCAAGAGGAAGAAAAGTGAAAAAGAGCGACCGTCTCTTTTCCTTCGCACTCAATTTTGAAGCTAGAAATGTAGTTGTGACTTGTGTGTGCGTGGAACAACCTCAAAGAGGGATTCTTTGAATTCTCTTTCAATGCCAAAGAGTGAAATCGGTGAAATGAAACTTTTGTTGTCGTATCGTTTTCGTTTGTCGACGGAGAAGCTGAATGCTGAACGCTGAAGTGAAGCTGAAGCTGCTGCTGGTTTGTTTGAATTTTGTTGTTTGTGAATACTAAAGAGCATTTTGAAAGAGAGTGTTTTTAGTTTTATTCTTTCTTAAAATTTACCTTTTTATTGTGGTAAATAAAACTAAACTTCTGGGAGAAATTTGCAAACATAGCCAAACAGGCCTCCTTCATAATGTTCTTTGGACGGAGTAAAGCTGATCTTCTTAAAACTTGAGGTTTCCAGGGACTTAATACCTAGTCAAATGAGTAATGAGACCATTTATGCTTACTGGATAATGTTTTAGCCAATCAGATAAGCAATTCACAGTTTAATTAGTATATATATTGTGGCTATCACCAATAATTGCCTATCCTTCCACGTTTTTTCTTTTTTATTAACATCGTTTCTCTCTCACATGAAGGAAAAAAAACACCAATAGTAATTAAACCGTTGTGAAGCACAAGCATCCAACAAATCAGAGAAAAGGATTTTAGTACATAACCATTAGTTCTCTGTCCTCCTACCGCAGCGTTTTTCAGTCTTGCGCTAAATACCTACAATGGGATGTGATAGGAGTACATGCGAGTAGGAAGACGAAAAAAGTTTTAATTATCTCCACACCACCACCGCCACCTTTATCTTGTACATAGAAAAGGAAGTCTTTAATTAGTCCAATCAGAGAGTGGATGCGCACGAAAATACGCATAAAAATACTTGTAGGTATAGGTAGGTATAAGTATCTGGTGGATGGGATGGCATAGTGTTTTTCATCGAAATTTGTGCGAAATCTAACAAATTGCGACTGAAGCGAGGTACCTATATACTCTAAAGCGAAGAATCTTTGCGAAACCGTCGCTCCCACCCACAAAAGTACTAGACGCCCTTAAAATATAAATGAATTAGGCTCTACTTCGTAGGTTATACTCGTATAAAAAAATTGCCGCCTATCATTAAGTATCGGTGGCAGAGAAGAAGTTTTACACAAACATAGAAGCATAGACCGAAAAATATAAGACAACCAGCCTAATGACGCTTTTCAAATCAGTCGCCAGGTAACTGTTTTGACCTATTGCTCCTTATTATTAATAAACATAACAAAAGTAAAAATTATATATTTACATACGTACATGTGCGCGTACTACCTACACGCTCAAGTCTGAAACTTGTTTAAGCAACTTAAACTGTCACCATATCAATACGTATACACACAATAACCCATATAGTTTGAATGGGCATAAATATACCACACAAAGTCGTATTTATTTAATGCCATTGTCACCAATTAAGCGCCCATTTAGCCTCCCTCTTAAACAAAATAACAAAACTGAGGAGCTTCAGCTTCCTCATTTCATTGAGTGCCAACATCCTCGAATATCTTACAATTACTCTCATTTTCAATTAACTCGGAAATAAATAGCTGCGCGTTGTGCCCAGATTTATTTATCCAAGGATGAAGAACACATAAAAATTAAAACATCACTAGAGACGGGAATGAATCTCAACACATGTCACATTATACCAGTATTAAAGCTATCAGCGTAGTTATTCTTATTATTGCTCCAATCGTTATTATTATTTTTACCATCATGATTGCATCGGCCAACCTATGGAGTGGTTCGCGTCACGTTTTGTGCTACAAACGACGGCGACCGACAACGTTGTCGTCGACAACGAGATGGTGGAAATTAACTCATGCAACTTAAATCACTGAAAACTGAGCATAGCACTGAGCAATGAGAGCTCAGGTCTGCCTTAGAGAGAGCCCCCATTATAATTGCAACTCGCCTGGCCTGGCACTGGCATAGCATGGCACACACATGAGGGTACGTTTGGGTGACACTCATAAGTGGCATCAAATCGTTTTTAATTCTTAAATTGGTTTAAATTGTATTTAATTATGGCAAATGAAAGACGGAAAGAGAGGGAGAGAGCTACATACAACAACGGACCCCTTAATTCAAATGATTCCATTCCGCTATTCATTATACCTATGTACCTACCTACCCACTATTCAATAATTTACTTACGATAAACACTAACCAGAGCCTTCGAAATAGTGAGCGTCCGAGAGTGCCGGTCAGGTCAAGTGAACAAAATTGAACAATATTAATAATATTAATGAAAAGGGTCCCAATACCAAGATCTAATGGTACTTTGTGGTGGATAGATGTACTTCCGCCCGCTTTACGCTTATTCTGTGTGTCAATGATATTATGGGGGGAACCCGCAATGATTGTTTTGCTTATTGTTTTATGGACTGGCATATAGTTAAGTTGATGGTTATGGAATTGGCAATATAGTTTACATTTTCGATACACTCATCCCAGGGCTGGGAGATCATGGGATAATCCCTTATATATATACGTGGGAATTTAAATGCAGAAATTTAAATGTTTTAAAAATGATTTTATTCCCAGATAACTATATTTATATTGGGCAGTAGATAAAACTATGGTCCCTTTTATAAAAATAATAAATAACAACTTTTCTTTACTTTTGAAATAATTCTTCATTTACAATAATTGCTCACAAATGATTTTATGTCGAAGTTTCACCTTGTCGGTTTTTTTTTAAGTTGTAATATACATGCATGCATATATGTAAATACTACAACAAAAGTTCAACTTGGAATCGGACTCTTAGGAAAAATATGTATCAAATAATTAAAACTAAAAAATGAATGAAACCCAGTTGTCAATACACAATACACAATTTTATAAGGTTACGAATAATACGAATATGTACCTTATAAATTATAACACAGACCTGTTGCTATTGCGTATATTTTACTCCGTAATTCACCACTTACTCTTTTCCTATGTATGATTTAATTTTTGGTTTTGATTTTCATTTTAAAATTAATAAGATACACTTTAAAATCAATTTTATTTGCATTCAATTTAATTTGAGGATGTAATGGACCATATAAGGTCAACCTCTTCCACTATAAAAACTTGTTGATGAGTATCATTGCGCTTTTCAAAACAAACATGGCTCTAAAAAATATTCAAACCCTTAAGAGCTGTTATCCCTCCGAAGCGGATGGAAACTTATATTTTAGTATCAGCATATTCAATACATAAATATATAGAACATACTCGTAGTTTTTTGTTTCTGTAGAATACCCGGTAAGTTGCATCTCTCCATAGCGTTGGAAAATATTATGTCTTTCTATTAGAGTAAATATGATCGTGAGATTTCCTAGTTATGCTTGTAGACTTCTTTTTTAATTTTCATATAAAACCTTTCATGTCGACATTTTAAATATAACTTATATAAAAAAAAAGAAAAATAATCCGAATCATGCAGCATTTAACACTGACTTTAACATTTCAACTACCTACACCAGCACGATCCAACTTCATGAAACAAGAAAAAAGTTAAAATAAACTAATAACCTCAAGTGGATGACCTCGACCAAAGGAACCTTCAACAGCAATAATACTCACCCCTTTTTCCTTGGTCAAAGGTGACAAAAAGTCACCAATATACGACTAGACATGTACGTCAGTTATCAGACCTTTTTACCCAAAGTGATGTGGGTATGTGTTTATTTTGCCTCCTTTTCTACGAGTGGGTACACATGTCCGTCTGGCTGGGTGAATAGATGCATGAATGAGTGAACTGGTCCATTACAGCTCATCACCGTTGTTCTTGATATCATTTTGCCATATTTATTTAGGCCAACGTTCATAACTATTGTGTGCCCTCGCGCGCCCTGGGCAGGGACTTTAGAGATTTTTTTCTTAAATGTTTTCCGATCTTCGTGCGTCAATAGTAAAAAAAACGAAAAACCTAACGAAATAAATAAAAAAAATAATGCAAACTCATCGCAGAAAGATGTACCGCCATTTGACTTCCTGGATACCATAAGGGGGTGGCTACCTCGGTCTCCGCCAAAAAAAAAAACCGAAAGAAAAGGAAAAAAACAGTTTAGGGGTCAGGGTCATGCCAAATGAAATGGCTTATGAAGCCAGCCAGTCAGCTGGATAAACGCATACATCTAAGTCAATAAAAATAGGACACGATGGACGAAGGCGACGGACAAAATGCGAACATCAGTGAAAGTCCATAAAACGAGAGCACATCCTGCTTGAATCTACTTTTTTTTCATTTTTTGTATTTCTATTGATTTTTTTTTCTTGAATCAAGGGTAGAACCATTTTGCACAAGATGAGGTCAACAAACGCATTTAAATACAACAAAAATACGCACACAGACTTGGTTTAGGGTAGCTCTGCCCATATCTATAGATTCCTTTGACCCATGGCCTGACCCTGTTGTAGTTTGAAGATTCAACTTTTCATTGACTATTTTCAGTCATTTCGATGGAAATCGCCTGCGTCGTCTCGCCACATGAAGTCACACTTTGAATACACAGATGTTTCATAAAATATTTACATTATTAGCGGTGATGGCGACGCACGGCGGGTGTAAGTATCTAAGCTGAGATCGGTTTAGGACAAATGCCTTCTGCGGTACACCGAGAAACGATATTATAATTTTGTATAATTATAATCATAATTTTAAATGTTTTTGTGAGGATATGTGTGCGTTTTGTCTGAGGAGTAAAGTGTTCCAGTCAATATACCTATGTGTAACAAAAACAGAGAAAACAGGTGGCACTATCATGTTTGTACGAGAGTGGATTCATTCGGGTTTTTTTTTGTGCTTCCTGATGAGCTTCGAATATGTTCTGATCTCTGATGCCATTCGAATTTGAACTATGTTTTTGTTCATTGCAATAAAATATATATCTAGATGAAAGATATTCCCGAATCAAATCACCTTATTGAGCTGTGTTTTGTTTCGGGTATATCTTTTAGATGGATTTAATATGTACCTATACCTACCGCCAACAGTTTCCCAATACAATATCACAACATAAAGGGTTTTCCAATAAGAGGTGTTATTGTGATATTCAAAGAAAAATGTAATTTTTTGAGATAAATGATCGGATGTTTATTTCATAATAAAGAGGAAGGTATGCCGTTAATAATGAAAAACAACATCAGCCAAATGGCCACCACGAGCACGCATACAGGACCATATCCCTTTCATGAAATTTTCCGTAACCAAATCGCAAAGTGGCTGGCCTATGTCCTCGATAGCTTCACGAATTTTATCTTTGAGGTCTTGAATCGACGCTGGGCTGGTGGCGTAGACCTTATCTTTCACGTGGCCCCAAAGGAAGAAGTCGCAAGGTGTTAAATCACAAGATCTCGGTGGCCAATTGTGATCACCTCTTTGAGAGATAGCACGGTCCGGAAATTTTTCCCGTAAAAGATCAATGGCTTCGTTGCTTGTGTTTTTTCACCATTTTTGTAGGGAATTTTAATAATTTCAATGCGTTGTTGAAGCGTGTATCATTCCATTTAAGTAATTCAAAAGTGACAGCTACCGAAATAGCGGGTCATTCACAATAACACCTCATATTGGAAAAGCCTTTATAAGTAGTAAGAATGGTTTTTCTAAAACAGTGCGATTGAGTTCGGCACACTTTTTAGCTAGTGTTCCATCTAAAGTAAGAAAAAAAGCCGCGTCTTTTCGAAAGCATCTTCTTTCCAGACTTTAATTGCATCTGACCAAAAGAAAAAAAGAAAAAGTAATAATAATCCCGCAACATTCTTGAGATACACGTAGGTATAGATATTATGCCTATAATCACAGGCAATCCCCAAACCAAGATTGAATACCAAAACTGGTATCTTGTTCAACTTTTTCGCCTTGAACTCCATTTCTATTAATTGTGATTGATTTAAACTTAGCTTCTTTGTTCGATAAAGTGTCAGAATATTCATAAACAACCTAAAAAAGGGACAAAACAAGAATCACAAAAAATAAAGGCAAAAAAATAATCGAATCAAGGCGAGTAAAATTCTTCGTCTGTTTATTCTCGCTGATGTGGTTGGAAATTTGAAAACCAGATTATTGCAACATTTTCCATATTGCACGAGGAGAATATTATTCAATGATATGCAATCGTAAGTTTCTTGGTCTCGGTCGATCCCAACCGCAGTCCGCTGCATCCACCATATGATAGGTACAATACCGAATACTGAATAATGCCCCCGAGGCGTGATTTGATGGTCACTGGTCTTCTTGTGGTCATAAATATATTCTTTCGGGTTTGTGCAGGAGGCAGCCGTTGAGCCGATGCCTATGCCTCCTATCCCCGGCGATAATTGTTTTACATATCCAGGCCGACACAAGAGGCAAGCAACGCAAGCAAGATAACAAACAAAAATAAAAAAAATAAATAAAAAACAAGCAAAGGAAATCGAACCAAAAATGAGCTAAAAGGAATCGACGGCTATAACGAATGGCGACGTCGTCGACCAAGGCGATCAATATGACGACCACTAAGACTTGGACTCAGTGCTGTGTGTGCATCGCACAGCTCGCTGCTTAGGAGGAGGAAATTGCCCTGCCACAAGCAGAATGGAATCAAAAATTCACGCAGAACTGCAAAACTGTTACGGAGGCTTATTCCTTTTTGCAAAGATGTTTCTACACTTTTTGTTCTTTGTTGTTGCTTTGACTGTTGCTGTGGTGGTGGCTGCTCCTCTTTAGTCAATTTGCGTTTCGAACCAAAGCGTAGGTAAGCGCGCACCAGGCATAGTACTACACCGCAATGCACTACACTGCACTGTGTAGTACGTAGACGACGAGGACCCTTAATTTGCTTTTGTTTTTGTGTATGGTAGCTTGGCAAATCTTATAATTGTCCTCAGCGGAGAAATGTACCTGTTAGCTTGAATTGTGGTATAGAGCTATGTTTTAGACTTAACATTGAGTAAAGTTGAATTAAAGAAGATGATGATTTTGATGACGATGATTAGGAAGACAGAGACCGAGAAAGGCGAAGAGGAAGAGCAAAAGCAACTCCAACTCAACGCATCTCAATTGAAGCAACGAATAGATGCGATGCGGTTTCGTATAAAGAATCTTCTCTCTCCACATGAAATTATGTTTAATAGCAATTATCGCCGGCGGCTAGTTGTTGCGATGCGGCGCGATGAGAGCCAAATATGGTTGGCTACACCTATGGTCAGCTCAAGAGATCATGATTTTAGATCTGCACTTGATTATAGGATTAGGCTTTGTTCTCTCCGTTTTCGGTATGGTACTATTAAATGCTAGGAAATGATAATAACAGCTCTGGCCGCATATATACCCAAAGTACTGTAGGATAATTGGGAATTTTTCCTCCTCTTCGGTGAAGACGAGGAACAAGCATAGGCTGTAGAGAAGCGGGTGCTTTGAACTGCAGTGGTTCTGCTTTTTCAAGCGAACACGGTGTACCTGTGGGTACGTACTGTTGTATCAACTGCTAATCAAGGGAATTCAAGTCAAGAAGATATGTGCGCGATTCACACAAATTCCAATTTTGCATATACCTTGAATACAGGTAAATGTATTTGTATTACAAAGTTTAACGATGTGTAAAGACTAAATATAGACAAAAGTATAGGTTTATTTATTAATATTTCGTTGAAAAACCACAGGCCCCTATATCAACCCCAATATAGTACTGAATGCATCATAATTGAGCGGCCTAATCAAAAGCCTTGCAATATCCGAAATTCAAATTAATCCGCAAGCTTTTTTGAATCGTATGAATTTAAAATCTGGACCATGGACTTTCTTGAATCCATTATAGTACATATATTCAAGCGTATGTATAAACAACCTAAATAGCATTACCTTCATTTAATAACCACTGCTATACTTACCACAACCACCCCACACAACTATTTAACCGAATTTTATGCTTAAGCTATCGTGAAGTCATCGGTTATTATCAGAGATGATGTCGTTTGATGGTCATCCCATGTACACATTAATACACTTACCTACTTATCTGAGGGAATCAAATGAGCATATGTGTATAAATTCCAATTATGAAATTAGTGTAAGTTTCCCCCTGCACAACGACCGCCGGCCACCCTGTTGCTGGTCATCTAATGCAGTTGATCCTGTTTGGCTGGCTGGCTGACCAAACAAACAACCCCTTCCGCCAACACAAAATAATCCATGTTAATGGTGATGTTGTGATGTCGAATCGAAGGAGTGGTCAGCCAAGGAAAGTGATTTTTGTTTGTTACTTGTTAGCCAGAGAAGGGTCAGTGCGAGATATGTGTGTGAAAGTGCTGCAATAAACCGTTTTTAGAGAGCAGAAGCAATTAATACACATTCTTGTACGTGCTGGGGGGGTTAGGCTAAATTGTTTTTCTGTTTCATCAGCAAACAAAAAATAAACCTATTCTTGGTGGTAATTGAAGGTTTGTTCGCTTTGTTGAGGAATTACAATAGAAAGCAAAAGGCGTCCAGCAACAGATGAATTTAGCTTTTCATTTTTGTTTCAAAGATGATAAATTCCTGGATGAATTTAAAGCGGAACAAGTTGATCAGGCTTCAATTCCGTATAAGTGTAAGCTTATTGAAGTTAATACAAGTCAGCATATTTTGGGGCTTGGGTGGAATACTTTTGAATATCCTGGTACAAAACCAAATGTTTTCCAGAAACTCAGAAAAGTTGTCTTTCAGATGTTTGGAAACATGTGAAGTGGATTTATTTTCAATATAGGTATTTAGATTAAATGAATTAATTAATTCTTGAGAATAGAATAGAGTCTCTAAAAATGAGATGTCAAAGTAACGAATCGAACCTTATTTATTGGAATAGACGCACTATTGAGCACGATAGACCTAATTTTAAATATATAATGCAGTTTGAGAAAAGAGAGGCATGGGAACTTACAAACTTATACATGGGAAAAAAAGCTATTGCGATGCACAGCTATATTATATTTTTGATTAAAATTTGTTATTAACAAAGAAAACCTTTTTTTACCAAAGACACCAACAAATTGCACAGATTCTTTATCTTTCATATTATTTTAATTAAATTCGGAGCCGATTTTGAGGACTGGGAACTATTTACATACAAAAAATTCCTTCAAAGCCATCCAAGAAGGACCACCCTTAATGTATATGTATAAAAATTGTTGGCGTTTTATTTTTTGATGACGGGAAATGCCAGCAAAATGAATTTCAATTTCCAATATCCATCTCGAATTCGAAAGTGGTATCCCTCCGTTCCAGCTGAGGGGTAGTGACGCATATATAGAATATAGACAATGACAACAAGACAGATCCATTTTCTTTGTTTTTCCTTGACTTTATTCACACTCTTTCTCTTTTCTTCTATGGTTCTGTTTATATTGCTTGGGATCCAATCACATTTAAAAAGGAAATGGATAAAAAAATCCCTGTTCCAAAGAAAGATGCGATGGCGTTGACTTAAGTATGTATATATTATAATGTCTCTATATCCAGTAAATTCATACATACATATATCTACATATATTTGTATATATTTATTAGACAATAGTCTAATTTTTAAAAAGTATTTGAAATGAGCCATAGAAAGGGTTGTTAGTTGCCAAAAAAAGAGGCCTTTAAAGTATGTATTTGCCACATTGAACCTTTTCTACGGAACCCTTTTTGCTCTGACACTCACTAGGGGTGAGAGAGGTAGTTTCGTAAATGACAATTTCGTCGTTGTCGTTCAAATTCAAAAAAAAAGCTTGCAAAAATCGGAAAAAAAAAATTAAACTGAAAAAAAAATTGTTTGTTTTGTCGGTTGGCAAGGGGTGTCGTGGCACACTGCTGATCAAACCTATCTATATATTCTATTCCAATCCATCTATCGACTGAGTGAGACCGACAGGCAGGCAGCATTAAAATGGAAATGAAATTCAATCTATATCCTTGACAGGATTTCGCATGCGGGGTTCTTTTTGTTCCTTGAATTCCGTCGGCATCAGCGCAGGTTGTTGTAGATATGGGAAGAAAACGAGTATTAGTACAAGCAAAAAATGCTACGACACGTATGTAATCACATTTTTTCACTAACTCCTTCTTACTTAGTGCTTGTGGCCTCTTTTGCAACCTCTTACCCTAAAGGTAGGTATGATGCTAACATGTTAAAAATTTAAAAAGGGGTATTGTCCTTTATATTGTAGTCAATCCTTTGGGCGGGCGACGCACGTGGAAATATGGTGTGTATTTTTGTACGTTCTTGTCTGGTTAGCACTTTCTTCGCTTCTTTTTCTCTCCCTAAACAGTTTTTTGGGCGCACATATATGTACATTATATCTACTCATTGGTGCGCGCGCGAAAACATATAAAGGGTGAATAAATGGATATTGATCAGAAATCGACAGCTTTTTCTTTGGTGAGATAGGAGTGCCATTACAGATGAAATGTTTTTTTCATCCTAACCCGCCGTCCATTTGACGTAATTTACGTTTTTCACATATAATTTCTCAGCACACAATGTGTAACGCGCTGATCAACTTGTACTCAATTCGGGCAACATTTGACAGTACCTATATAAAGTATAGGTATAAAAGTGTTTCATCCGTCTTTGAAATCAGTTGGAAGATTTTTAAAATTTGTTGGTGGTTTTACATAATACGGCACCGCCCCCTAACAGAGAGGTCTTCCTTTTCTTAAAATTGTTGCAGCTATATTTAACTTTACATTTATATTCTTCACTCATTCATATAGAAAAGTTGTAAATAAGATTCAAAACTATAGCTCGGAATTCTTTTCAGCTTTTACCATAAAAATAATTTCTGGTACCTTGGATGATTTGTGGTACAGATATTTAATGCACAATTTTAACCATAAAATTAAAATCCATGCTCTAACATTTATTATCTCGAAACAAACGAAACCCGTCCTTTAAATTTGTTCTTTCTTGTAGGTATGTATGTATACCTACATTTCCTGAAAACCACATTAAAGCATTTTGTTGCACGCAATCTTCTCAATCAATTAGATACAAACATCCGTCTTTTTCTTATTAGAAAAAAATTGCATAATAACCAAGAAAAGAAACCACCAAGATGCTGATGACGGTGAGTGGACTCAAGGTTTGTTTCGTAATTAAAACGTTTTCAAATGGCCTGCAGCTGTTATCCCACCGAATCATAGGTTCATTCATTTAGAGGACGACCCAAGTATTCCTCTTATGCCACCGAACTTCTCTTAAATATAATTAAAAAACTGAAGGAAGGAAAAAAAAATAACCAAAAAGAATTAGAGAAAGGGTTAAATTAATACTGACGTATTAGTGATCGGATGATTTCGAGATATATACGAGATCATAGGTATATAACGACGGCGGCGGCGGTGGTTGCGGTGGTGCCGGTAGTGGTGATTTTCTTAATTACTATAATGCCCTTTCTTTAATTCATATGTACGGCCTCACGGGTCAGACGCAGACCTCAATGCTTATAAAGTTTGTTCCACGAAGAGAAGATATACTTTTGCCATTATACACCAGATGTAAGAATGTGTGTTGGTAAAAACGTCTGGTCAAAACGTTTGGTGTGCGGTGGCAAGTGTTTTTTTCCAACATTTCCAAGGAAAATTCTTGAATCGATTCATAAGAGGCAATTATACGTGATTAGCAGCGGGGCAATAGCATCCAAAAAGAAATTATCAAGGGCTTATAATTTTTATCCTGTATTTGATTGGGCTTTTCGCACGCGCAAAATATATTTGATCTCGAACCCTCTGCTCTGGAGGTAGGTCGTTATCGTTTTCGTTGTCGGCGTCGTGTATAGAGACGACTTTACTGGGTGTTATTTTTCGCCAAGTCATTGACTATTGTGTCCGTTCTTGTAACGATATAAACGGATTTCTGAGCAGAGTAATTAAAATCTGTCTAAAATTAAAACCACACATTGTACCAATATTTGACACTGATTTCAAATCAAACCTTTTATAAAATGTAATCAGCAATTAAACCTCATCATTCAACCGATTCAATATCAAAATCTAACAGCACTTAAGGCGGATTGAATTGCGTGCGAAAATGTGTCGAGCGCTAACTTTTTCCGCTCCATAAAAACCAAAACAAAAATCCCTGAAATGGAAAAAAAATAATTATATCTCAGCACCTCCAATCGGTCTTGGGTTCTAATTTATTTACAGCTATCACTGTTGGTAATCCATTTAAACGACCAAAGACAATAAAAATCTTCTATTAAACTGATTCCATGGATTTATAATGCGGCAAATGAGTCAAAGTTATGCACAACTAAAATCGTAATTAATTTTTCTTCCTTTTCCTGAGTTTTTCCGACCGGGAATAGCGATAAAAAACAACAAATGAAAAACAAAAAATAATCAAAACATCAACATTCAGGGTGCGACAGATTGTCCACATAAACCAAGTGTCCTGCCGCAGAAAGAAAAACACTCTTCTCTTTTGAACTCTGAAATGGCAAAAAAACAAATGAAGATCCCACTGACCGACAGCGGACGCATGAAGGGAAAATGAAAAAGGGAAAAAGACGTTATTGCATTGCGGAACGAATTAATTACGGATTATGAGGTTAGTCGTGTGGATGAATTTTTTTGTTGTTTATTTTTTTTTTGCTTCTCATAACATCCCCTTTAAAGGAACCTTAACAGAACAGCTATCACCACCCCTAGGCATGGTGGTGAAGAATTCTTCTTGTCCAGAAGAGAGAACAACAAAAAACTTCTGAATTCACGTCTTTCGCGTAGAAGTTGTTTTTCTATTTCTATTGGATTGTGTCGGAAAAATGTAAGGCTCAGACATATTCTTGGGGAAGCTATACTGTAGTAACCTTTTTGATACTTCTTCATTTTGCCTGTTACTGTAATTAAACGGATTTTAGTGCCCACTCTTCGCCAAAGTCCATGTAGACTTTTCATTATCGGGTTGAATTTAATTTGAGGGATGATGGTTGAGTGGGGTTTCTATACAACAATTGACCATTTATTGCTTTCAAAGCGATTAAATCTCGGCGTGGATTTAGGTTTTTTTTTTTTCGTTGTATTTTAATTTCGAATATAGTCAGGAGAAAGAGTTTCTGTTCGAAAATATGCTTTTAGGCGAATTAAAAAAAAAAACGCTTTTGGTGTATAAAACAGGAGTGGCGAACTTTGTGAATTTACATAATAATGTTTACCGAAAGCACTGAAGGCTTACCATTTAAATCAATATAATGCAAGGCGACGAAAGGATACCGATGTATACCCTTGTCAACAACAATTCATGTATCATGTAACCATAGATCATAGATTTAATCTGCCGGAACGATATTCCTTCGATGTACAGCTAGGGTGACTTACAGAGATTGTATGAGAGACACCATAATACCTGAAGTACTATATCGGAAGATCGCAAGTTATAGAGGGTCCACTTAAGGTAATTGTGAATGAATATACAAAAGATTCCTTATGGCGGCTCCTCGAAGTTGATCGACGCTGAGTTTCGATCTATCTCAGATTTTTCATTCAATACACCCTTATGAGCGTGTTATTACTTTTGAAACCCAGTAGTCACACTGTTTATAAATAGCTAGAGCAACGAACTTAAAAGAGGATGCATTACCCCAAATTCAAGTTAACCTCGATCTCGACGTTTCTTTATTTGAAGATATTGACTTTTACATCACCAAAAGAGTAACCACAAAAAAATGCATCACAAAAGGCAAATACCTACATACGGAAATTAGTAAGTACGTATAATAATAACAAAATTCGCATAGAGAATCGTGAGAGGAAAGCTCGATCTCTATGAAGCATAATGCGTCTTTTATACTTGGGATCTAAGATTGAGGGGGCTACGCGTCATGGCATCTGTAAAGAATTGATTACCTATACAATATATAATCAAATCTACATGAACACACATTAGCTAAGATACCCACCTACCTAATCCAATGAATTAGTAATGAGCTGACACATTGAGTTTACTTAAGTCCGAAAATGAGATTAGAAAGTAAACGTAGGTGAAGGCAAGGGGTAAATTTACAATTAGCACGTATTAATGAGAAATCCGAAAAAGAAGACAAATAAGGCGTATATGCTCACGCTCAGTTTGTGTATGTTTCGTTTGGTCTCGAAAATAGGGGGAAACAAAATATCACACTCTGTCAAACAAACAAACACACAAACAGAGTGGTAATGCTTTTTACTTTATTCTTTTCCATTACTAATCATTTTCTCATTTCGGAATGATATCATGGCAACATCGTTGTTCCGTTGACAATACAGAAGCAAAGCAACAAAAAATTTACCTTTTCATTACACGGTCAAGATATTTTTTATTTAACTGTGTCGATTCTATTAGCACCTAATTAATAATACTGCCGGGGCCGAACTACGCTCTGCTCCTCATCACTTACCCTTTTCGTATTACTATAGACGACAACGAATGGCTCATATACGTACTTATCTTCAAGTAATAATTATCACCGTCCGAAGTGGTAGCAACAATATACACAGGAAAAGATACAATCTCTACTCGCTCATATATACTGAGTCTAATAATGAATAATTAGCATTATTTTGTGAAAAAGGTGAAGTAGAAGAAAACCATCACTTAGCTAGCTTGTTGATGAATGTATGTTTTGCCTTAAGATTTCCTTTTAATTGGATAGTAAATGGCTCCCAAAAAAAGAAAAATTAAATGAAACGACTTGACTTGTTGCGGGAAGGGAAACCAGGCGAGACGAGGCGACGCGACGCAACGGTTTGTTTGTTCAGAGTTGAGTAGGCTTCCTCAAATAAATGCTATAGTGAAAATCTGGTTGTAACTTGGGTGCTTGTTGCTTACTCTGTGAGCAAAGTTAATTGATTTGAGAAATAGAAAATGGAGATTTTTGTTTCCATCTTCATTATTTAAGCAAAGAAAAAAAAGAGACAAATTTGACTTGAGTTAGGTGATTTGGAAAAAGTTGATAGTAGTGCCATGTTGAAAAAATGAGGGTAAGATATTGTGACTTCCGATGTAAGACCTTAGATAAAACGGTAGAGTTTAGAGCCCTACTATTGGCTGTTTGACGTTCCCAAGAGTTTGGATTTTTCGAAATTAAAACGTATTTTCTCACTGCGAAAAATAAGAAAACTAATGCTTTTGCTGATAGAAAAAGTGGAAAACAGTCTTCAAAGTGTGGGAACACTGGCCAAACTACCCACAAAATATTGTCTAGTAAAGCAAATTTTGACGAATTTTTAAGTTTGTTTTTGAATCATTTGTTGAACTAAATTGAAAAAATATTATTTATCTATTATATTGGAATACATGCTACTTTAACAGTAAGAGCATTTTACTAAAAAGCAATTTGTTTCCTATCTTTTTCCTATTTCTTAATTTATTTCTAATCATCACAGCTCTATGTGCTCACATTTCAAACCCGCACATCTGCCAACGTTCCAACTTCTCGTAATAATTCATGTGCATTTCATACTGTACATACGTATGCATTACATACAAAAGTATCTCTATACTCTTTTTTGCGAGAACAAAAAAAAAAAGCCAACAAAAGGGCGAAGTAAAAAGAAACTCTTAATAAAATAGAATGTAATTGAAATTCCAGTATGTAAAGCAACAACGATGACGACGAAGTAGACGAAGACAACTACGAGGACGAGTGGTGCTATATAATAATGTATACTATAGATTGATGCCCCGAGTCGTCTCCCCCATTTATCTTATTCTCCAGTGCAACATCGTTTGTTCGTTACTCACATCTCTTGAAAGGCATTTATGTCACCTCCCGCTCCTGCAACTGTCACAGATATATTTTTTAGCTCCTTCTTCGTGTTTTTTAGATGTCCCCGCACTGCCACCCCCGGCTAAAGAAATGCTGTTCTTTGGTTATTTTTGCTTTTGTCATTGTTGCCATAATCCATGGATATGGAAATCGATTTTTTAACCATTATGGATACTCAAAGGTGCCTACAGCTTTCTTACCACATAATCTTTTTTTGCGTTTTGTTTGTCCTTATCTAAAAGCGAAAGGGGTGATAAATTAGCGATACTCAGAGAAAAAAAAATCAGATGAAAACGTATATTGTAAACTTTTCTATATATTTTCTTATTATTATTATTCTTGTTACACAATCTCTCGGCCGCATCGTTTCACATTCTTCGTGGAATAGAAAATAGTTAAATCTGTAGACATCCCTTCAACCTCCTGAAACGAGGAGCATAAATAGTAGAGAGAAGAAAACACAAATTAAAGCACTACTGCAGCAGAGGAGCACAGTGCAATGATAAAAGAATATGTATACAAGTTGATTATATAGATAAACAAATTAAACAAAATATATGGCTTTTACCACAAACGTTTATCGCTGCTCATGCGGCTAATATTTGGGAGATCAACTGTATGTCTCTCTGTAGAGTCGTCAGTTTTATTTGTACTTGCAACTGAGAAGTCAGCTTCCAATTCAAGTCAAGTCAATGAGGAAATTAGATGGAGATTTTTGTCTTTCACGTCGGAAAAAGTGTGTAGAGTCCCCTTGTTGCCTGGGCGGAGAGAACAGACACCAACGTATTCAACGACCGAAGAAGGAAACTGACTGAAAGCGAATAAAATAAAAGAAAGTCACCATACTATGCACAAAAAGACACTTTTCGTGGATCGATTTTCTATCCATATCTCGTATATGCACAAGCTGAGACTGAAACGTTTGCTGCTGCTGATATAGTGCATCATAGCAGAATAAAACGTGCGAAATATATGCGCATCACCATCGACGCGAAGACATCGAATGGTGATGGTACGCTCTTTCTTTTGGTCATATGTGCAGCAGGCAGTGGGGGCTTAGCATCAAAGATGCTAAAAGCGGACACCACCAAATGATATTGCTGCGAGTATCCATTGTGTTAGAACTTGCTTTGCTGGTTGGTTGTTTTTTAAATGCTCCTTCTTCTTTAAATGGCACGATGCGCATTTGCATGTGCAAATTGGAACTTAAGACAATGACTTGTCGTTATGGCACTTGGATGGTGGAAGGTCCTTGTTGGGAATAAAGCATTGACGAACAAAAGCTCCTTGGAAGAATATGAAAATCACATTTTTTTACATCATATTATTAATAGCCTAAGGTTTCTGTTCAAAGTGAAGTTGGTCACATATTTTTGGCACATACATACATATTTCTCTGTTTGCAAAGCTAGTATGATTACTTTAAAACTCATAAGTTTTCATTTTAACAAGCCAATTTTCGTTTCTTCAGTTAAGTCTTGCCTACTACTGCTCCCCAACATTTTTAGGGCAAAGACCGATAACATTAACTCAAGATTCGGGCCGGAAACAAATCATTAACGCTTGCTTATTATTTTTTTGTTATCTCCATGTTGCGTACTCGCACAACAATACAAAACAAAACGACGAACAACAAAACCTGTGGAACTTAACCTCAGACGCACAAACCTATTACCGCAGTCACATCCTCAAATATTTGGTCATTTTACCCGACAGAGGGAAGAGGGAAATAATTAGTAGACTTATATGTACATGCCGGTTAACTACTATAATTGCTCGACTTCCATCAAACATCACACAGAATTATCGAAAAATTGGATGACCAACACACAGTTGTGTAGACTGTTGTTTGTCCGCCGGTTGGACGCGCTAATATGTTATTAGGTACACAAGGGAAAAAAAATCCAAAATCCAACCTGAAACAGGAGAAGGGAATTGTTATTGTTTTTTCCTCGTGTCTCTTTTTTCAGAATTAAATTTCATCACTGTTGCTGTGGTTGTTAAATTAAAAAATTGGTCCGTGAGCACGGGCATTAAATACGTCTTTTCATCTCCCTACTCCCGTCCGGTGCTGGTGTTTAGATACTTCACCAATTAAAATCGAATTTTCATCACCGGTGAAACAAACAGCAAGTGTATCGAGAAAAGTGGAACAAACTATAAGCTAAGAAAGAGCCAGCGCCAGAGCCGCTGGTGCTGAAAGTCTGTGTGTGTGGGGTGGTTCCAAGAAAAGCGGAGCTAAACATTAACACAGTTTTGCCTGGTTATACTTTGATGAGGTGTGGTATATTCTAAGGTTGGCTTCCTGTCACAGTCGCGGTTTTGACGATGATTATTATTGTCACCGCTTGTATGCGACACAGATTAGTATCTCTGTATATTTTAGTTAATGAATGAATGCACATAATCATTTTATCAAATAATTGCCTACCTAGTTATGATAATTGGTGTAGCACGGATTGATCACACATCTAAATTAAATGAATGACGCTGTTGAAATTATCATTTTCCAAAGAAGAAGAATAAATAATGACAAATGTAATTAAATAAATCTGCCGAGGCAGAAAATTATGTGAGAATTAGGTGTAGTTCCAGTGAGGTAACAATTATTGTGATGTCGTCATGCAATTAAAAGTGGAAATTGGTGGGTTCGATAAGTAACTCTCATATTCTAAAACATTTGTAACAGTCGCATTTACAAATAAAAGAAATTTGTAATTAACTGTTGATGCCAGTTGTGTAGCGCAAATAGATATTTCCAAACGTTTGCAACAAATAACTATATGGGGTGTTTTGAGCTCGAGAACGATAGATCAAGTCAGTTTCGAACATATTCCGAATAACTGAGCGGGTGGTGTTTTATAACTGGAAATATATTAGGAAACAAAAGAGACGAAAATTAGGTATATTACGCTACCTAGTTGTAGGTAATTTTTAAAGAACCGTTCTTGTAACACACTTGAACTCTACTATGTAAATAGGACCCGATATCTACTTGTTTAAAATAGTGGCCTCATTATCGCATGATCCTCCCGCTAGTATATAAGATTCCGTTTGTACTTGACATTATAATACAGCTTTCGATTGCTGTTGAGTTCAGTTTTCAATAAACCATCGTAAAGTGAATATCACTGAGGTCTTTGTTTAATTTTGGTTCGTTTTCCCCCTGCAATTTTTCAGAAGTGCGATCTGATTTACCACTATCGTCCAAGTTTCGATACGTTGTGAAAGTGTCGACTTTGTTCAGTGTTAATTTTGTTTAATGTCTTACCAGTAATTATGTCACGAGAGTTTAATCGTTTATTGGAAGTGGCAACTGTTGCTTCATTAAAAAATGTTTTGCGTACAATTAACATACAAACTAGTGGTACTAAGGCGGTATTAAAACTTCGCGTAGAAAATGCAGTACAAGGTTATACAGAGGACGATCTTCAAAACTTGATTCCGCATTTTACGCCCAAAGGTGACGAGAAAACAGCAGAGTCATCCAATGAAAACGGATCTGAGCAGGAGGAGGATTTGGCGACTTTAAACAGTGACGACATTGATGAGCAGCTTAACTTACTTCGAGACGCATGCAAGAAAAAGGAGGAGATTATTCTCTTGAAGCGGAAACTTAAAGAGTTGCAGATTGAAGATGCATCTCCCAGTCCAAAGCCACAAGTTTCAAACAATTTCAAGGACATGGAAGACTTGTTGTGTCCATTTAGCGGGGATGATAATTTTCCTATTGATCGTTGGATAGAACATTTCGACGAGTATGCTGAAATTCTTTGTTCGTATTTGGGAAAAGACTCCTTACTGGCACCGCGAGGTTATTTGTGAGATCTTTGAAATTAGCGAACTGGATGGAACTCAAACACGCGCTCTTGGATGAGTTTAAGCGTCTGGTGACCAAAGCAGATATCTTCAGTGAACTTAATGGGAGAAGGAAACGGCGTGATGAAACAGTACAGCAATATGTTTTGTCTATGCAGGAAATCGCATCCCATAATCCCATTGAAGAAGAAGACCTAATTCAATTTATCATCAAAGGTATTGCTGACACCGAAATCAACAAGAGTATACTGTATAACGCCAATAACATTGACGAGCTAAAGCACGCGTTGAGAAAGTACGAAAATTTTAAGAACAACGCCCGTGATAATTTTCTAGCAAAGCCTAGTACATCTCAGGCGTATAATCGCAACAAACATCAAACTAAACCACATAAGCCAAATGAACGCCCTACCGAACGTGAGGCAAATGCTACATCTGTCAAAAGTCCACATCAGAGGAAAGAGTTTACATGTTTCAAGTGCGGACGTCGGGGTCACATTGCCAAAAACTGTTCCAGCAACGAACCTGTTTTAACACTTCAAGATGAAAGCAGCAACAGCGTGAATAAAAGAGAATCAGCGACCGATATCAGCCAGGAGCAAAACAGTTTTAGACAGCAACAGCGGCACTCAGCAGCAAACGACTTCGAGAGAGATGTTTTTTATCAGTTTGTTGATCTTGATGGCCATGCAGAAAGTTCGATTACTTTAAATTCTCTCTTGGACTCTGGGAGTCCGATCAGCTTTATTCAGGAGAAGTTCCTCCCGCCGTTTATGATTACACCGTTGGAAGCGAATAGTCATTCATATTGTGGCGTCAACAGCAGTCCACTTCATGTATTGGGAAGTGTTAATTCTTCTATATTTTATGATAATTTACCAACTAATTTGCATTTACTTGTAGTTAAAAATCATTCAATGAGCTATCCTGTTGTACTTGGCAGATCGGTATGGTGTTGCAGAGAACTAATAAAAACGCCGATAATCAAGAAGAAACAATTTTGCCCGAGATATCCAATATTCCGAATCATCGTGTTTCAAGTCCGTGTAATTTTTCTCATGTGCATGTAAGTACGTTAAACGAAGAAATTGGTTTTGTTGAAGACATTTTTAATATTGACATAAGTAGCAATCAATTAGAATTCGATATTAAAATCAATCAAAGTTTACCATATGATATTCGGGAAAGTGTAAAGGAGATAGTGAGGCCAGGTTTTTATTCCGATAAAGTTTGCTCAGCGGAAAGAGAATTTAAAATGCGAATAGTATTATCCAGAGATTTTCCTTTTCATTGTCCTCCAAGAAGGTTGCCCTACTCTCATAAGATCGAATTAGATAAAATTCTTAATGACCTGCTTAGTAAGGGAATAATACGAGAGTCTAGTTCACAATACGCATCACCTATTGTACTTGTGGAAAAGAAAAATAAAGTGTTTAGACTCTGCATAGATTTTAGAGAGTTGAATAAAATTACATTGCGTGACAACTATCCCCTACCCCTAATCGAGGATAATATTGATAGGCTTAAAAACAAGAAATATTTTACTATACTCGATTTAAAGAACGGATTTTATCACGTTCCACTTGAAGAAGATTCAATGAAGTACACCTCTTTCACTACCCCTATTGGTCAGTACGAATTCACTAGAATGCCGTTCGGGCTAAAGAATGCCCCTTCTGTTTTCGAACGCTACATGAAACATTTGTTTGGTAAAATGATTTTAAAATCGAAAGTTCTGACATACATCTGGATGATATCCTTATCGCAACTGAAACAATCGAAGAACATATAGATATTCTTCAGGAAGTCATTAATATCGTCGTTAATAAAGGCCTGCAGCTCAGGTTGGACAAATGTCTTTTCTTACAAAATGAAATTACTTATTTGGGATATCGCATTATCGAAGCTGGTGTCAGCCCAAATGATGCAAACCTAAAAGCGATTCAATGTTTTCCTGTACCTACCTCTACTAAAGATGTTCATAGTTTTCTGGGACTTTGTTCCTACTTTAGGAAATTTATTCACCAATTTGCCAACATTGCAAAACCTCTTTACGACCTATTAAGGAAAGACGCTCCATTTGTTTTTGGCTCCAAGGAAATTGAAGTTTTTAATTTGTTAAAAAACAAATTAACAACAGCACCCGTTCTATCCATTTATAGTCCGCATAATGCTACAGAGCTGCATTGTGATGCAAGCACGCTTGGTTTTGGAGCAGTGCTCCTGCAAAAGCAAAGTGATGGTAAATTCCACCCCGTGTTCTTTTTTTCAAAACGTGCGTCGGATGCTGAAAGCAAATACCATTGTTATGAACTGGAGACGTTGTCCATAATATATGCATTAAAAAGGTTCAAAATATACTTACTCGGAATTCCATTCAAGGTTGTAACAGATTGTCAAGCTCTCGTTCTAACCTTGAACAAAAAATCATTGAACCCTCGAATTTCACGGTGGGCGTTAGGGCTACAATCATTCGATTACACTGTCGAACATCGCAAAGGTGATCGAATGTTGCATGTTGATTCTCTAAGTAGATCTTTCAATATCTTGCATGTAGACGACGAATCCTTTGAATTCATTCTAGCAGCTACACAAAGACACGACCCTAAGATTATTTCAATTACTGCGGAGCTGAGTAAGTCTGAAAGTCCGCACTACGAAATGGTTGATGGATTGATATATAGGAAAATGAAGGAGAAGATTACCTTTTACGTGCCGTCACACATGGAGGAGCAGGTTATCAGAACGCATCATGAAGCGCTTTGTCATTTAGGGGTCGAGAAATGTTTTGAGCATCTTTCCGGAATTTACTGGTTTCCCAAAATGAAGGTCAAGATCAGGACATTTATTAAGGGGTGCTAAAAGTGCATCTATTTTTCTCCCGAATCAGGAAAAACAGAAGGAATTCTACACCCCATTCCGAAAGGAAATCTTCCATTCGACACCCTTCATATTGACCACCTAGGTCCATTCACTACCTCTCGTTCCAACAAAAAACATATTTTAGTGGTGGTTGATGGTTTCACCAAGTTCACCAAGTTGTATACGGCTAAAAGCACTCAAAGCAAAGAAGCTATTTGTTGTTTAAAAACATATTTTGCAAATTTCTCTAGACCTAACCGAATCATATCGGACCGTGGGACTTACTTTACCTCGAAAGAGTTTGCCGAATTTTTGCAAGATAATAATATTCAGCACGTCAAGGTGGCAACCCACTGCCCCCAATCTAATGGTCAGGTTGAACGGCTTAATCGCATAATAACACCTATGTTGGCGAAAGAGTGTGAAGCGTTTACAACTATTGATTGGGACAACAATTTAGATAAAGTTGAGTATGCTATTAACAATAGTGTGAACCGAAGCACTGGTTTTACCCCAAGTACTCTATTATTCGGTAGAGATCAAAAAGGAAGGTTCTGTGACAAGATCAAAGAGTTTCTCACTAACAGTACTGCAGGGTCTTAAGAAACAAATATAGTAGATGTTAGGAATAAGGCTCAGGAAAATATTGAAAGGGAAAAAACACGAAACAAAATATATTACGACGATCGGCATAAAATTCCGACCGAATACAAGCTAGGCGACTATGTCATGATTAGAAATGTCATCATAAAAAATTACTAGCAAAGTATCGAGGACCATATGAGGTTAAAAAAGTCCTGCCTAATGACAGATACGCCATTGGTGATATAAACGGTATGCAGTTGACAAGGTTACCTTATAAAGGTATAAGTTCTCCGAACAATATGAGACTATATGCGGTACCGAATATTGACTTGAAGCATGATGAAGAAAATGAGGATCAAAAAAAAGAAGAAAGAAAATTCATAAAAATTAATCGACTACCATACATCCACACCAATGTTGTCAATGAATTTTTTTTTTGCTTTTAAATATATGTACTTTAATTAATACATTAATTAATTCGTATTTAAAAAAAAATGTAACTTTTTATATCTATGAATACATGTAAGCATGCAATCCGTATTTTATGTATCTACTCATATTTTATGATATATATATATTTATATGTTTATACGAATTAACAATCGATAACCTTTATAATGAAATTTATTATGTAATCGGGACGATTACGCGATTGGTATGGCCGAGTTGTAGGTAATTTTTAAAGAACCGTCGCATAATTCTTGTAACACACTGTAACTCTACTATGTAATAATTCTTGTAACACACTGTAACACTACTATGTAAATAGAACCCGATATCTACTTGTTTAAAATAGTGGCCTCATTATCGCATGATCCTCCCGCTAGTATATAAGATTCCGTTTGTACTTGACATTATTTATTTATTTATTTTTTTTTTTATTTATTTATTTAAATCTACAAGCCGCTTAAAGCTAACAGATATTTGAGGTATAAAAATGAATTAAAGAAAGTACATATCCAAAAGCATTGCCTTAAATTTATCTCTAGATACACATAAGTCAATATTACTGCAAGCTTCATTGAAAGATATAATTGCTCTAGATAAAGGTTCGTTACTCCCATATTTAGTTCTGTGCGCGTTTTGAAAAAGAAAATCTCTAGATCTTAGTAATCTAGCAGGTACATAGATAGGTACCATTGAAAGAAGAGGTGGACATTTGATATTATAACTTAATATATCTCTTACAAACATTACGTCATGAATAGTTCGCCTCGATTTTAATGATTTAATTCCAAGTAATTGGCATCTGGCTGAATATTCTGGGCGGAAATTCCAACGCATTTTGAAGAATATTAGTCTCGTAAAACGTCTTTGTATTCTTTCGATGCGATCGGAGAGAGTATTAAACGCCGGATTCCAAATGACATCGGCATACTCAAGAAGCGATCTTACCAAGGAGAAATATAAAGATAAGAGGGCATATGGATCTTTAAAATCTTTACAGTTTCTGTTAATAAAACCAATGGCAGAATTCGCTTTCAAGACAATATAGTCAATATGATTTTTGAAACAAAATTTTGAATCGAGAATAACGCCTAAATCTTTGATTTTATCAACCCTACAAAGTAGATTAGTGTCAATGACGTAATCAAATTGTGAAATCGAGATCAATTTTGAGAAGGTTATCACATTACACTTCTTTATGTTAAGCTTTAAGTCATTGAGGTTACACCATTCCGAAATAGAATTTAGATCTGACTGAACTAGGCGGCAGTCATCTATGCTTTTAATTTTTAGATACAGTTTTAGATCATCGGCGTATAATAGACATTGGCAGTGCTTGATAGCCAAAGTTATATCATTGATAAAAATTGTGAAGAGCAATGGACCTAAATGGCTGCCTTGGGGAACCCCAGATGTGCATTGAATCGATCTGGAGCAAACATTGCCTATGCGTACTTTTTGTGTTCTCCCAACAAGATAAGACGATAACCATGATAAAATCTTCGAGTGAAAACCAAAGAGTTCAAGCTTTTTCAATAGTGTTGCATGATTTACTGAATCAAAGGCTTTACTGAAGTCGGTATAAACTGTATCGACTTGATATTTGTTCTCAATAGCGTTGACAACATACGATGAGAAAAGTGCCAAGTTAGTGGTAGTAGACCTACCAGAAACGAAACCGTGTTGAGCAACTGATAAGAACTCTTTAGTGAGGAACTCAAGTTTGTTTGTGATAATGCTTTCGAAAACCTTAGGAATTGCGGATAACTTGCAAATTCCTCTATAGTTTTCGACATTATTTTTCGGTCCAGACTTTAGGATAGGAACAAGGAATGAAGTCTTCCATTCTTGAAGGAAGATACCCTCAGAAAGTGAATGGTTAAAAATATTAAGCAAAGGGAAGCAGAGAGAGTCACAACAGTAACTAAGAATTATAGTTGGGATGCCATCAGCCCCAGCAATAGGATTGCGTTTAAGCAACTTAAGCGCCAAAAGGACTTCATCATTGCATAACTGGAGTGAGCCGATATCAACCTTACATGCTATATTGTCTATCGAGTTATTATTTAAACCTGATTTGGAGTAAACTGATTCAAAGAAGTTAGAGAACAATTCAAGATTAGAGCCCAAATTTGAGGACTTACTATCCTTAAGAAACATTGCATCTGGAATTCCCACCGACTTCTTTTTAGAATTTATAAATGACCAGAATGATTTACTGTTATATTTGACGTTACTTTCAATATTCATGATGTAAACCTTGTAAAGAAATTTACTAAGAGTGGAGAATTCTTTGCGTAGTTTACTAAAAACGGAATAATCATATGAACTATTTGATTTCTTAAATTTATTAAAAGCTTTTCGCTTTACATGTATATAGATCAATTTCAATAAAAAGTTCTTTATGATTAATAGAGTCATTTAAAAGTGAAAAGGGAACATTTGTTACATTAACTTTAAACTCTTCACAGCAGATGAAAACAAGATCTAAGATTTTATGCAGTGAATTCACGATATGATTAACTTGATTTAAATTGAGCGAGTAAAGAGAATCAATAAAGAAGAATTCAATGTCTTTTTTCATATTATGGGGAGTCAACATATTGTCGCTCTCTGACCAATTCCAAATTATATCAGTGAGATTAAAATCACCTAACACACAAATATTGTCTGAACTCAAGCATGCATTTGAAATAAAATCAATATTACTAAAATGCTTTTCATAAACATCTAGGCTACTATTTGGAGGCACATAACTAACGATAATGAAAACACAGTCCTGATTAACGTTGTTCCATTTAACTGGGATGCAAAGCTGTTCGACATCGGAGACCGGCAGGGGCATTTCATCTGAGCCGAGGGTTGAACGGACAGCAACAATTATTCCACCACCACGTTCATTGGCACACTTACAGCGATCCACACGATATACTTTATATAAGCGGTGGTCGAATATTTCAGTTGAATATATTTTACTATACAGCCAAGACTCGACTATAACGATTATATCATAATCAAGATGAATTGATTTGTTGAATAAATCCAGCACTTTAGTTCGAATCCCACTGGCATTGTGGTAATAGATTTTAAGAGCAGAGTTATGGACTGCATTAGCATTGAAATTAGGCGGCAGTGCGTTATTATTTAAGTCAGCTCTTGGGCTCTCTCCTCCAAGTAGTTTTTTGATTTATACACGAAGGGACGAATTTTGACACCAATCGGCCAGAAAGTATCATCAAAAACATCTTTGGCGTACTCAACAGGAATACCAAACTTGAAATTAATGAATTTCAAATCCCGATCGGCATCAGCAAGTTTAATTAACTTATGGCACATAATAAATGAGGAATCAATTCCAAGACCAGTTGATATGAAGTCAATTATTTCATCGGATGTGGTAGTCGACCGAAAACTTCCAATATGAAACCATTTATTTTTTCTGGCAACTTTAAGAACACCGCAAGAATTTGTTCCAACAATCACATTTGAAGATTTAGCAGCAGCATTCATTTTATTACCGGCATAACTGCCCTCGGATATGGCAGCAGCATCAGATGTCACAATAATAGCATCATCATTGCAAATGTCCACAAGATTATCAGCATTAATATCACGCGCAGCGCTGGTATACACAGCTACGGTATTGCTACGGTCAATAAGACGCACATTATAATACAGCTTTCGATTGCTGTTGAGTTCAGTTTTCAATACCATCGTAAAGTGAATATCACTGAGATCTTTGTTTAATTTTGGTTCGTTTTCCCCCTACATAGTCGAACACAATCTATATGAAAATAGTTTTTTTCATTCTTATTACGAATATTTTCTATACAAAAATGTAGTATACCAGCGATCCGAACTGGCTTTTTAAACATTAAAAGCCGACGTTGCCTTTCATTATTATTTTCAATACTTTGTTATGATCTGTGAAGAATTTGGGAAGCACGTAAATGCACTCAAACTTAAATTATCCTTGTTAGCACCTCTGTAAGCGACACCAAAGACCAATCCAACGGATGCATGAAAGTTACCTAGTTTTATCAATCGAAACATAAAATCTTTCCTGTTTTAAGGTCACGTCTCCAATAACTTAAATTCCTAACAAAACAACAAAAAAATCTCGCTCCCCCAAATTGACCCCAAACAAAATCCTATCTCATTGGATTCCATGTTAAGACAAACAAAACAATTCTCCCCCAATCGGCATTGTTCCGGAAATTATCCCCGTCCAGGTGTTGATCCCAAATTACAACATAACACCAGTCTGTCAAACATTTCTCCCTCTTAATTGGTTTCTATCGTCTCTCGCTTTAAAATAATATCAACAAATCCCATATCCGTAGCCCTCTGCTAGAACAAATAAAAAATGACATCAACTGTTAGGTCTTGATTATGAAAGCCAACCGCCACCCACCACAATCAGTGAAAGAAGCCGCTCTCAAAAGGGTTAAACAATAGTGTTAATTGTTCAGAACAAACCCCTTCTCTGTGACTTATCGAAGGGGGGGGAGTGGGAGGAAACGCTCAAATCATCTTTTACGCATTAGAGATGCAAATTACACAGCAAAAAGTATGAACAACAATTTGCGTGATACTAAGCGACAATATCCTCATCATTGTACAATAAACGGGGACAGGGGTTTCACGCAACGACGACCGTATAAAAGAGAAACAATCCACTGTTGTGGAAAAAATTAAAGTCATACTTTTTCCATTCGTCTACATGCGTGGGGCGGGGGAGAAGGCAGACACAGGCAATCCTAGAAAGGGTTGAAACTTTGGAATTCATTCAAAGGGTTAATTTTTATTACTCCTCTTCATTTGAATGTTTAATCATCATTAGGATCATCAACGGCCCTTTTATAATATTTATGTATTATCTGCCTGGATGGTGCGAAAAGGGGTGCGACGAGCCACAAATCCACCAACGACGACGCTTGAGGTGATCTTCACGCCTCGCCATCATTTGTTCGGTGTGTTAATGATATTAATGACAACGAAGGGCGGGATGGGGTCACAATGATGTCTCCATTAACTTCCCTTGAGTTTTCTAAATAAGTGGGGCGAACCGACTGGGATTTAATTACTTTGGGACTTCTGGGCTTTGCTTCGAGAATTGATGTAAATGCAAATCAGTCCAAAATGTGGGGGGAGACTCAATGGTTTTATTTAACAGATCTACTAATTGCTTAGCGGTTTAGACAAGTGAGTACATGATTTTTCAGCTCGTTACAGATTGCTTAAGCATGAAACAATATATGCGCTGGTTCAGTTGCTGTAGGTATATGCTTACCCGCATACGTATACATACCTAAATATGCAGTGCTTATAGAGCATGGAGGTTGTCCTCAATTTTCTCACGTTTCTGCTGTTCTCTCCATATAATGGTGAGTAATTGGTGGAAATTTGATTTCAAGAAATTATGACAATTATTACGATTAGGCACAAAGGTAATGACTGCAGAGAGAAAGTTCGAAAGAGCGTGCCTACCGTTGAAGGTGGGGGATTTGTTTAATTTGCGGAGACAATGTCAAGCTGTCACAGTGATTGATAGCGACAATCTTAGTACATATGAACATTTTGTTCCCTTAAAAATATCTTGCGCAAGAAACTGGTTCATTTAGTGTTTTGCGGGGACTAAACCTGAGGTCCCTTACTGAGTGCACTGTAACCAAGTACAAGTAAATAGGTATATTAAATACACCGCCGCATTCTTCAAGCACTTCGGATACTTGACAAATTAAAAATCGAACTCCACTTCCTCTATACCTTCGCTGAGGCGTCAGGACTACTCTTCAGCAGTTACTAATTTTTATCCGGTCAATATTTGTACATATTAACTGCCTTCTTTCTCAAAAGAAATTCTATTGGCACAACAAAAATTGCCTTCTCAACTTTTCAGTTGTCAATGGAGTAATTTAATATTTATAGTTCGAAGTCTTCCTTACCTTACCTTACCTCTGCTGGATATTTGGTTTGGTATTCACAGAAAAATACGTCGAACAAAAACCGTTCCTACTGTAGGTATATATTCATCCAATTGCTTAGAGGAAATTTCTTATACTGCGGATGGGTTCGTTACAGAAGCGCTCTAATATGTACTCGCAGGTAGGAATAGATTTTGAAATATATAAATTGTAAATACACTACATATAGAGTAGCACCCTTCAACTCTAAGTCGATTATTAACTGTTAGTCATCTGAATATGATTTTTAAGAACACGCACTTAATCGCATAGGGGCGTGCGGTGTACAATTAACGAAATTTTATCTATAATTAGAATCGTAAAACACGATTTGATTACTTCAGTTTCGAGCAATGCGCATATTTAAATTTATTAACACGTTCTCGTTACCTACTTTCCCGTACAACATTCTCATTGATTACATTTGTTATGGGAAAAAGGGGTTGCTTCATATATACAACTAACCCCCCCTTTGCTATGCGACTGGCCAACATCGCGCCATCATCATCATCTCGACATCATAATAATCAACATGATGAGAAGTAATTAGAGTTATTGCACGCAGCAGCGTGCATTTTACATACGTAGGGAAATAATGAAATGGAATTAGTCACGATGTTACGAATGTAAAGTGGATGATGGTGGAGGTGGGGAAGATCCATAGATACACAGGCGAGCATTTGCAAAATGACCGGAGGGTTGGTGGGTGCAAACACCGGACTTACGTGATAGGGGTTACTAATGAGATTACATATACTTCTAATTTGCATTTCGAGTGTTCTGATGTGTGCATCAACATTTCGGATTTTAATAGACAGTTCTGTCGGTACGGCAATCGTATGGATTATGAAGCAGTCGAGATATTTGCATTTTGATTAAAAATTGTTTTAATAATGATAATGCCTTTTTATTGATCAGAAAAGTTAACAGACCACAGAATATTAATTGAAGTTATTTCACCAATTTTCGGTAGTGTTCAATTTCCCAACAACCAAGGCCTAGCTTCTTACAACCATTTACAAATATTTACCATAGAACTCTACCTCAACTTTGTCTTATTTTAGTAGACCAACTTCTGTATGTACTAAATAATTCAGTACAAATATCTCTAGTGAAATCCAAACATATTCAAATATCCGCTGATAGTGCTGAAATGGATTGAAACACTCCACGCCTCAAAGAAATCTGGTCAAACAAATAATACCATTATCATTTTAATTGCTGCCGCATCCGTCGCTTACTATTTCGCTGTGATCTCAAAATGAAATATGAACAAACGCTGAAAGAAAATCTTGGACCGGTCGTCGTCGTAGATCATCCGTCATTCATAACACACTCACATCCATTTAGGTGAGTGAAAAATTACACCTCTATCTGCCTACTTACCTACCTACTATCAACTACATTGCCGCCACCGTAGCTGCTGCTACTTGCCGCCTGCAACCAGCTCGTCGGTCGTCGGCAGGTCGTCTTCAATCGAATCGACCGGCTTCGCCGCTGTTGAAAAAGGTCCAACGTATATTTTGTAACATGGATATAATGTGTGAATATGTTTACTATTGTCGAGGTCGGTGGTAGTTCGCAACATTCCACTGATGTGTTGTTCACCGATTAACGCAAATGATGGGTGTAATTAATACGCCCAAACTTACAACTGTTTGAATTCCTTATTAACAAGAAAATATCATGCATGTTGTATACATATGTTTGTATTTGTGTGTGTCGGTTATTGTACGGTCGGTGATGGAGCATTGGTTCAATGGTTCAATTTAATGGTAAAAAAGATGTATACGGTAACGATTTGGATCAGTACCTACCGCCAAAACGAATTTATGTTTAGTAAGCAAACCACTAGCAATCGGTCACATGTATCGCTCACACTATCTTTAGTAACTGCATTTTTGTTTCTAACTGCGAAGATACCATTTAAATAATTTTCCTCTCTTGCCACAGTGGAAAATAATAAGTCTATAGTAATATTGATCTGCATATTTTTTAAAAAATTTGAAATGCCCTTCAAAAAACGGTAGATAAGGACAACCCTTTTAAAGCTACCAAGACATATTCTCGAACGGCCATATTATTCATTTCGGATGTAACTCAGGTTTGTTTAGTTTTTGGATTAAACTCACTTAAGCCCGGGTGTAACCTTTACCCCGGATTAAAGGGAGTGAATAATAATAATAAATACAAGAAATATAAAACCATTAAAATAAAAAGTTAGCAGCTTTTATTTGTTCTACATATTTTTTTAATTGGAATACTTATTCATTTTTATCATTAACAGTGATATACCTCTATTTTGGTTTCAATTAAAGAATAAGGTTAAATTTAGATAAGATTCATCCAATAACTTTCCTAAATCATATCGTCGAAAATATTTTTTATTTACTGCACATGCTAGTTTACCTACTCAAAATTTGAGAAAGCTACCGCCTCACCTTTCACCACAATCCTTCGAAATTGGGCACAGAAAGTTGTACCCACATATGTATCACACATTAAAGCTACAAAAAAAAACAATATTCCAATGTCTGCATACAAGATACCCTTCCTCTGATTCAAGCCAAGTACTGCACACTAATGCATCATCATTACAATAAAAAAAATCGATCACGTGTATGATAATTATTCTGCAATAACAACTGCAAGCTCTGGAAGTAGCTGGGAGTGGCCATCGAATCGTTTAGCAATTAAAAACCAAAGCGGGGTTATACCTTTTAGGTTCAAAAAACCTTATTAATATTTTACACATATCATCGCGTCACGATCATTATGAAACAACATGATCACATCATTTTTGGGGGTTAATCATTTCGATTTTCCTGCGCTTGGGAGAAATCTGCGAGAAACTCACAAACAAAAAGCTTAAATCGAGCGCTTATTCCAATCACATATTTTTATTTTCAAATATGAAATACTGGTACATAAAAAAATATCTTTAACTAGCAAAAATAATAAAGGAGGGCTGACGCAGATGACGATGGTAATGACAAAGAACACAAATAAGAATTCTGGCGTGTAATAAAATAACCATTAATATTCCTCCAAGCCATAAGGCACGTACGCGATCAGCTACACACGTTGAACACATTTTTTATTTGATTATCAAATTGTGCACAACACAATAACAAAAACTACTATAGTAGCAACAAAAATCTTAAATATAAAGGATTTTTACATACCCTACCAATCGGAGTGTGAGAAAAATTCCTTTATCAACAACATCCTCGTTCGAGTAAGTACCATCACACAAACCATATCTATAGACGCTATATATGACAAACTTCTGACTTTGAGTTAAATTTTAGATTGGAGCCTACGGTCTTGATGATCCATACTCGCGGTTCCCAGTCCAAAACAACAACAATCCCTTGAGCTAATAATTCAAAGTGGAATGGACTAAGCCGTAGCGCTCACATAAGGTGTACCGCAATTGGTCTAGTTTCCCCCCCTATCGCATGTCTACACCCTGTACCTAATAGCAAAACCTCTGAAGAAGACAAAGAATTATAAAAAAAAAACACGTTTGACATGTAAGAATTTTGACGACGGTACTTGTCACTCCTAAGTCGTCTTTTTAAGATGTGTACATGCATATTATATGCAAAAACCAAAAGTAACCAACTACATTAGTATCCAAGTTGAAAGCGTCCAAACCAAAAACAATTAGTATGCACGGCATATCTGAGAATGTTAATTGTGAACGTGAATGAAATAAGTTCACATTTTATTGGCCTAGTGTGTGAGTTTATGAAACCTCAAGCATTTCTTGTTACTTATTTTTTACTCTTGGGGCATTTAGTTTATGCGCACTTTAATTAAAATGTGGCTGGTATTTGCGTATAATTGTAATTGATGCGTGTGTATGTTGTTTTTTTACACGATCGTGATCTAGTTCTGTGACAAAGATTGAAATTCGTATGAGAGAAGTGATATGCAATAAATTGTAGTCGAATAAAAACGAATCTGTGCCCAAACTGCCATCGAATTCAAAGCTAATAAATTGCTACGACTTGCTTAGACAGAGTGCATGAAGAGAAATCGCTTTTATACGGAGTTGCGTCAAAAGGAGTTGCCAGCTGTTCCGAACATGCCAGAGAGTCCAGAAATCCAGAATGTCAAATGCTTTCTTTATCATGTGGCCATGTGTGATGTTTTTTTTATTACCAAATTACCATAACACAATACTTTTATCACCTTTATCTATATTACCATTTCTCACTATTCCTTAAAAAAAGGACAATATCTTGACATAACACTTACCATAGGCTTTGGAATGAAATACATATATGATTTAAACGTTGCATAACTTGAACTCGTGCGAAGGAAATTTTTAAGGCATGCATTTTTGGACAAAAAATGTAGGTACGATTTTACAACTGCGGTAGAGACTTTTCGAAGCTCAAATACTCGCGAGAGAATTTCATATTTTTTAGATGTATGGTAGCACTCCCGAGAAAATTTTATAAAAGATTTATTATTATGTTATTATATTATTTTTTCTTAATTTTAATTTTAACATAGTTTTACAAGTACACGCGGCGGCAACGGACTTTTATAAACAATGATATATTTTGGCGTTTGTTTTGAAGGAACATGAATTTTCACACACATATGAACGGTAGAGCAATCGCGTTCAAGTTTATAATAGCTATAATTCAATTTTCTGATAGAGACATAGTTAGCTCTGATGTACCTACATACTCTTGCGACGGAATTTCGTTGTAGGGGTTTTGGAACAGCCCCCTATATAAAACGTTTCTTGAAAGCATGAACTCCATGCAGAATGTACTATCACAGTACCTCAAACAGAAGAAGTAAAAAAAATTAGTGATATTCTATGGAATTAAAAAAAATCTTTATATAGATATTTATGGGGACTCTCCATCTCTACCAGCATGTATAACGAAACCAAAAAAATGGAAGACTAAGCTGATCAAGAGTGAGTGCGGACTGAGTCAGCGATCCGGCCTAGTTTAGTTAAATCGTCTCACCCTCAGGCCATATATGTTGACTATACAATCCCTTTGAGCCCCACGCTTAAAATGTAAGACTTTCTCATTCTTGAAACGACAAACAACTTAAAGCTCCTCAATCGTAAAGCTTCTCGATCGATTGCCACGACTAGATTAAATCAGTTAAAGGCAAAGGCAAGAACAACAAGTTTACAACCCTTACACAAAGCACTATTACAAAGAATGCAGATAAAATCTATCGCCAAAAAAAAATCAATTGCAATTACTCCCTCAAACCCTTATGTCCGAATATCAATACTGGTGCTCTCGGTTATACATATCCATACACGTATGTGCAGATATACGCGTTCAATTAATTGTAACCCTTTTATCTACAACTTACAGCTGGGCAATCACCTTGAAGTGGTACACAAAATTCTTTGTGTTTACAGCCACTACATATATAGAAGGGTGAATACTGCTGATTGACCGCTTGTAAACCCCCTTCGTACATTATAAGATGGGGATGGAAAAGGCGAAAAGAGCACCCAAAATAACAAGAGACTAATGCTTCTTTTGATATCCAGAGAAACTATTATACAACATTCTGCGAGCCCTTCTGCTTAAAACTGTATGCGTAATCGGAATTAACAATATAGTACGTTTAAGGTTAAATTTCACCCTTTCAATGCAATGCACTAATTTGTAGCAATTCAGAGATCAAACAATAACCAAAATTACCACATACTGCCGCAGGTGCCCTGTCTTGATTACGAGTACAATACAGATCCCACCCTCTCCAAGTTATGCATATTATACAATTGTTCTGCCCATGTCCTGATGAAGACAAATTATATTTTCATTTCAATTAAACCCCAAAAGCTGCCACTAATTAGACAATTAAATTCATTACAATAACGCAAAGCAAAAAAAAAAAGTTTTTTCCATTCGGTGACAAATTGAAAAGATTTACAAAAAGTTCCCGTCATCACTTAACCGAAAGATCTAAAACCAACAAGTTGAAATTTTTGTCGCGTAATTAAATCCAATGGGAAGCAGAGGACCTAAAGGACTTTGCACGCCATGAAGAAAATTATATATAAAACAAAGACAAAAAAAAAACGGGAAAGAAATTAAAAACAAGAGAAACAAACAAGGTATTCGGTGTCCTTGTCAAAAGATCAAGTAGAAAATCCGATTTAATCCTGCTGACAAAACAACACCGAGCGAGGGATGCAAAGGTTCGGCCTTTCTCGCTTGTATAATTATTTTGGCTTTGTTTTAAAATGAGTGCCCAGCACACCCACTGACTTTTCTTTATAATAGCCCCCGATGAAGACAAACGACGTAAGAAAGGGACTAGGGGTCGTCAGTCTCCTTAAGAAGCCGGAAGATGTCCTTCAAGAAGTTCGTTGCTGCTGCTGGCTTACCCTTAATTAAGCACCAGGATTCGGTTTCACACAGTCACTGAAGAGCTCCCTCTTGTTTTAAGTAAATTATGCCACAATGAGAAATGTAATTAAAAAAAAAAGATAAAAATACGGAAGAAGGACGCTGTAAACGATGGCCAATTAGCCACTTTAGTGGTTAATGGAGTGGGCATTTTGGTAACTTTTTGTGCTGTAGTGGGGTTGTTTGGAGTGTCATGTTTTAGTAAAATAATTAATATTGGACACCAATTTGCTTGTAGCTAATTGGGGTTGAACATTTGTGTGAATAAATTTAAGGGATAAGGGTATGAAGTCGAGTGTTAAATATTGGAGTTTTGACATATGTAGATCGACATTGGACAAGGTACAATAACCTTTAGGGAAAAGATATTTCTTACTTGCCACATGGCATGGATGAGTTCCGTAAGACTTGTTTTCTTATTTAAAATGTTTTCATTAAATTTGTCTCTGCATAGCTCATATCGATCTCCAACACACAGATTAAAGGCGAATCACAGCCTTCCGCTTTCCTTAAGACGGACAAACACTTTGGAGGACCTGGTTTAAACGGTTTGTCTTTCCCCATTATGCTTCTTTTCGTTACCATAGCACACATACATGATATGAATCAAAATATCTACACCCCAACATACGGTATAAACACTTGCGTTACCAGGGCAAACCTCGTGTTGTGCAGTGTGTAATTAATACACATGTGTGATTTGCGAAATTACTGCGTTGCAGTGCTTTGGTTCTTTTTGTTAACCCTATGGTATCGATGAATTTCTGCCTTAAGGGTTTCATAAGGCTTGCTTGCTGGGTGTGCATATCCTAAATGCAAACGAGTAAACCGAAACCACTGCCGCCGCCGCAACCACTAACATCAGCTCAGCACAGCACCAGCACCAGCACCTTCGCCATACACATAAGTAGTTCAATTATCTTTGCTTCAGGAACAAACTTGCAATTCAAGTTGTTTTCAAACAGCCGGCCGCGTCCGACTCTGAAGACCTATCTATTATATCTCTCTTCCCCCGCAGCTTGGTGGTTTTGCTTTTTTTTAATTCGTTTTCACTTTTTGTTTGGTATAATTACAAGCGACGGAGAGATGAAGAGAAGCAGACGTGCAAAAGTGCCCTAGTAAAGTGCCCTCCTTCCTCGCGAGTCTGGGCAAAAGGAGAAATTGGTTTCTCACGCAATTATTTCTCATATTCCCCTTTAAGCCAGTGATTAATTTTTATTTTTAATCCGAGTTTACACACACACACACACACACATCAAACATGCAGGAAGAGTGATAGCTATATATCTTCACAAACTTTTCGAATTCTCATCATCCTCGTCGTCGTTCACCGTTGTGCTAGGGATGATAGGGAGATCATGTAATTGTGTATCCCTTATACTGTATTTATCTTCGTGTTTCTTTGTGTGCATCCTGCACAAATTCCCTTCAACGATCTTCGGTGCAGATCTGCCGGCCGGAACTTAATTGTTTTGAGGTGAAAATTGTGTGCCAATAAATCACGGCGAACTCATTACGAAAGATTCAATGAGATACCCGGCATAGAGGATTGAGACAACAATTATTATAATAACGAAACATAACACATATGTAAGGAATTAATCACTCGCAGGGCGATGTTGAACACGCGGTAGCTGACAAGATAGGGTAGAGTGTTTCCTTCACTAGGTTAGTACAAAAGCCGACTGATATACAACAGACGAAAAAGCTTAGAACAGTGACATTTTCCATTTATCGACAGAAAAAGCCTTGAACATTAGACTTGCATTAACAGCCTGCTGAGACTCCGCTCTAATGATTTAAACCACTTACCGATAGCTGCATGGCAAAAGTTATCATATAATCAAAATTACAGCGTGCTGCAACAAATTTAAGATAAAGGCTTAAATGAGGTTATTACCCCCAATATTATTGTGAACGAGTTCTTTTGGTTAATCAAACGAACATAAGAAGCTAGATATTCACTGAAAAATTTTACACACATATTTTTGCTTAGTGTATTCAAAGATCACCTTTTCTTGCATTCATTGTCACCATCAGCGCGACCAAGTTATTCTTCGCCATGGCCGTCTCGTACATTTTATTTTTATCACCAAAAACATCACTTTGCGCCTGCAAACGACTGTATACAACGGCGACAACGACGCGAAGGCGGATTGACTGATTCATTGCAAACAGAGCGTGCGTTCGAAAAGCGCACCTTTCATCTCAATCACTCAGAGTTGCACTAGAAACAAGCTCTTTTTTATTTCTATATTCTCCTTGGTCGCCCTTTTTTCCTTCGGTTTTGGTTTGCCTGACCACAATTGCTTTTCATTAAGTTGTCGACGATGGTTGTTGTCGTTCGGTTGTCTCGCCAAATATCTTGTTTCATCGTTAGTCAGTGTCGCACAGAAGTGGTAATTAACCCACCACCAGATTCATTCGTCCAGCAGAGCAGCCAGCAGCAGCATAAACAGCAGCACCAGCATGGTTTGTGCCTCAGTGATGATGATGATGATGATGATGATGATGATGATGATGATGATGACAACGACGACGACGATGATGACGGCCAACCAAATGGTACATTGATGGCAATGAGCGATGCAATTCCCAATGATGGCATGCAGATCAATTGAATTGGAATGAGTCGGAGGAGTTCCACCGAAAGCCTTTTCGCTGTGATTTGATGATTCTGGAAAATCCTTTCATCTCTTCATTGAGCAGTCAGCCCCCAGTCAGCAAGAATTGATTATTTTTGCATATTACGTGTGGATGCACGTTCCTTTTGTAATTTCCAACACATTCTTCGCCAGCTAGCACCCGATGGTCTAAAATCTCAAGGAGAGACAATCAGAGATTATTTTCGCGGAATTACACGAGGTCTCGAAGCCAATGCGAAGAGGGCTTTGTGACGGAAAATTTGTTTTTGTGACCAATTCATGAATATTTATGAAAAGTATGGAATATTTTAACGGATTTTGTTAATTCAGGGAGTAGTACAGAAAGAAAAGAAATAATAGACTTATTTCTATATATTTTTCTGTTTCGTTGCTTGTGGTGGTGGGTGAATTGTATTTCTATGTTTGGACAGCTCTCTGGTACTCGTACGTGCTTAATTCTAGACACGTTTATGCGAAATAAAATGCTGCTAATGGGTTTACATATGAATTAGCGATTGAGGTTTTTTTTCGATTTTTTTTTCTTTTGATTGTGTGGCCATTGAACTAGTATATTTAATTTGGCCGCACCTGATTTTTTTCGAGTGATTTGTGTAAAATTTTTGTTAAGATGACAAAGAAGGCGGTCGTTAAGAGAAACGGGGGAATATCTTGGATGTGAGTGCTGGTTTTATAATTTAAGTAATACGATTGAATAGCCCTGTAATTAGAATGCGATGCGGATAGCCACACTCGGAGATGGTTCTGTTTGGCTGTTGTTGTCTTATTTTGCGTCGTGTTAACGTATGTTCTTAATAGGTTATCGATCGGTGGTTGGTGTTTGAATGGGGGCCAATTTAATGCGCTTATCAATGAGCAAGAGGACAGTAACCCATTAATCTTGATTGGGGTAAATTAAAGTTGTCTAATGCCAAGTTATATAGGTATATAGGTACTCCTACAAAATAAAATAAAAGGTATATTGCCAGATATAAGCTAAGTAGCGACAGGATCAAAGCCTAGCATATAGCAAATTGATGAAATCACTACAGACATTCATGATCAATCTAGAGAAGAGTGTTGTGAGCATCTCGCTTTTCTCGCATGCCCCATACATTCTCACTGCAATTCACCAAAGTATCAAACCTACGCAGGGGCTTATGTGATAGATTAACGACGTACCTACTTCCCCACTTTCGATCTTATCATCCCATTACTATCCAAAAATTTTTAGTGTCTCAATTGCATGCACTGATCAGCCACCGAATCTGGTCACACAAATGTATTCACCCATCTTACCCGGTCGCAAAGGCAAATTGAAACGTTTAATATAATAGCTATCCGATTATATCTAAGATTTACCGTGCCACAAAATTTAAACCCATAATCAATGAGCACTGCCGCTTGAGTCAACCTTTACAGTTAATAGTCTAGAATAAAATTAAATATAACCAAATCCACCCAAGACGTGAACTCCCACACAAACAGAATTAATATAGAAGTAGGTCTTCTACACTCATGCCGCACTCAATTAACAATCGAAACCTCTGATGATGATGATGAAACCTGATTAACTTCCAAATTTTTAATGAAAAAAAAAATGAACATCGTTTACTTATGTATGAAAGGCTTTTCTCTTAGCATTGCTAATAAGGGCGTTGTCGTGAAGAACATAAAAAAGCGGCTAATATATTTTCGTGAATCATTTGCTCATTAGCAAGTCACCACAAACGCGCTCGACTTCTATCACTCATTTCGTGATTCTTTCTTCGTTCTTCTGGTCGATCTTCATTTGTAAATTTCGCCAAGTAGCACTATTGAATTATGCACGATCATCATCATTCAGAGTCATTCCTCATGTATGGTAGGTAGTAGGTACAGATATGTGGCCGTCCAACGGATCAAACAAAAATAAAATAAATAACCACCAAAATTCAAGAAAAAATCATCAATTCTTACAATCGTTGACATGCATTTATATACACGGTAAGGCGACAAGACGACAGGACATACCCTCCTTACCCTCATAGGTCTCAACTGCGCACAGAAAAAAATGCGACTGATCCGCGAAAATCAATTAAAACTCTGCGGTTCTTCTTCTTGTTGTGGCCCCTGTTCTGCTCTGCTCTGTATGTATACAGCAATTCCAAACCCGGACCTTTCTTTGTCACTCGTTCACTCCTGCCGTGCCGGCCCTGCTGCATTTAACCAAAGCCAATTACTTGTGTTTTAATACTTCATGTATCCATCCATCGCATAACCGAATCAACTCAAAAGCATGTGGTTTCATTTAGCTTATTCACACTTCTATTCAGTATTCCGATCATGAGAATCGGCCGTCATATAAAAGTATCAATGGTGTGCCCAGAGCTCTGGGCTCTACCTCTGACTCTGATTCTCTGGTTCTTCTTCTTCTTTGGCCAAAGGAGTGCACAGCACACTATACAAATGTCTGACGACGAGTCTTAAGGAATGACGATTTCAAAGTCATTAACAAAAAAAAAAGAAAACATACACACACAGAACTTTCAAATAAATAAATCAGTGATGTGTGCTTAGCACTTTTGCTTTGCTGTCATGGTAACACACCCTAACTATACGCCTCCACCACCTAATCTGGATAAACTCTAATTTTGTTGTTGGCTGTTTTCTTGGTCAGCAGCAGATAATGTGGCAATTACCAGTGTAATTCGTGGCATAGAGTAATAAAATAATAAGTGAAAAAAAACTTAGTAAATACCTAAGCTACGTTAATGAAATAATTAATCACCTTTCACATTCACATTCTTTGCGCTCGGATTCCTCGAGGAATTATTGTTCGCGTTAGTTTAGTGTGCGACTCGGTTCGCATTCGGTTCAATGAAAGAAGGACGTGATTTGGTCACTTAATTGCGGGCTTATAGATGCATGTGTGTTGCGTTACGAACTTTAAATGTTGTGCTTTTTTTCTTAATTTTTATTTAGAACATTAAAAATATTTTGAGTTTTTGTTGCTGTTGTAGAATTCTGTTGTTGGGTTCTTTTAATGTTAAAACGTGATTTTGATCACCTATTTTGATATGGTTATGTCGTTTCAGTTGTGAGAGCGGCTGTTGTAAGGAGGACATCGTTGGCGAAAGATCGTAGCAGTGCTGTAAATTGGATACTTGCTCAATTTTTGGAATGAATGTGTTTGCATGTTATGTGGATAATTATGAACAATTATGCAGACAATACAATATGGGATAGGAAAAGTGGGAGACGTATCTGACTTGAATGTGATTATTGAAAGCTTATTGCTACGAAACAGTCAAGAAGTGTGCGATCAAGCCTATACAGAGGTGCAAGAAGTTATACGAAAGGCTTAAAGCGTATCAAACCAACAAGACTAAATTAGAGTGCTAAAGAGCGGAAAATCGGGTCAACCGAGTTGAAGAAGGCTGGCAAGAGCTACGGCAGATTGAAATAAACAGTACATGTTGGCAAGAGCCAAGTCAAACACTTTTTTTTATTGCGAAGTTAAAATAGTCAGCAACTCACAGGCATAAAATAAAGAAATCAGATTTCCCACATTCGGTGACAATTTTTAAATGCTACGGTTAACATGCCAATTAAAATCAACAATCATATTAAATGAGAACTACATGCTGTGATTTACTTAATAGATTCTCGTCCAAACTGACAAACTTCATTGCAACCAGTGCACATAGGTAGTAGTCAAATAGTAGTGCTGTCAAATGAATGACATCCAAAAATCAGTCGCATGTGTTGCAAATAAACAAAATTACTTTAGCACATAATTTTAACGACATAAATCACCTTCGGACCCACAGAATAATGATAATAATATTAAAAAGAAAATATCTATAATTATGCGCGCATGCCACCTATAAATAAAAGCAGTCCCACATCATTTGCATTACGCTGGATGGAAAAAGGGTTTTCCTTGCGGTCTCTGCCTACCTTCTTTCCTTTGACATACAAAAGAAAATTCAGAGATATCGTCACGTTGCGTTGAGTTGCTTTTTTTATTGTTATCTTTAGTTTTGTTGAAAGACAGAGAGATAAGGGAGGCAGCAACGGCGTACACAAAAAAAGGTCACAAAATGAATTAATAATTTAACATACATATAATAAAATAGACAAATGACCACAACACACAAAACACACCACACCACAAGAAATCGCTCCGAAGCCACAGTCGTAGATAAAGAAGAAGAAGTGGGTGTGGGTAGATGACAAAGTGCTTAGATAGACGGATAGAGTTCTGTTTGGTAGCCTTATGAATATGCATCGAGTGAAGATTGAAAAAAAAAATATGTATACAATGGAAAATATTTGTATAACCTACACGGAGAGAAATGCTTTTATAAAATCTGTCCACCCGTTCGTCGTTAAACTAGGAACATGAGTTGTTTGTGACACTGAGACAAGCATAATGTTAAACATTCTTTCAAATTAATCAGAAGTTTCGATGAACAAATTTAAAATGCCAAAATACCTTACGATTTCTTTGAACACCGACTTTATCTGCACAGAAAATAAAGAGCGCTGAAAAACATCTCGCTTTGAGCGATTGTTTGCCCGCAAGGAATGCACCCATTATTAATATTTTGTTTAGAGAACAAACTATACGACAAATTCGCAGTTCAGGAGTTTTTCGCTGCTCCTTTCGGTATTTTTGTCTCCGTGTATTTATTTTAATTCAAAAAAGAACACATTTATTGTGAGTGTACCCATTGCGAGGCCAAGCCTTCAAAAATGCTAATACGATTGTTTTTTATCTTAATTTGTTGTCACATAAACTAAAGAAGAAAGAAAGATAGCAGTTTTATTTTTAATTAACACAAAAAATGAATGCAAAAAGTGTAGGCTGATTTGAATATGGATTTTTGTTAATCTTTTATCCATGAATCGACAGAACAATAAAATATACTGCGGACACATTTAGGCCCACAACACGTTGAAATTTCTTCGTTAATGAAGTAAAAGTAGTGTGCTAATTTAAATGTGTATTTTTTTTGTTGTTGTATAAACTACTATAACCATTGATTGTTTCAACCCACCTATAACGTCGTGAATATTCAAATAGAAAAGCAATAAGCAATAGGTATTCAACAATACGAACAGACGCAAAAAATTCCATTACCTTCTCATATGTACCTCGGTGAAAATCTTATTAAAAACTAAAAAAAAAAATGGTGGCATTCCCCTTTTAAACTTAATACAATTATGTAATAATACATTAGCTCGCACAAATCATCCGAGTGAGGTGTGTATTTTTGGAGCAGTGTTGGTCGTTTGGCTTGACTACTGGTTTCGATTGGTCACGCGTAATTATGAAATTCATTCCGTATTTTTTATTGTGATTATTATCCTCTATTCGTTAAACTCTAATGAAGTTTATTGCCAAATAAAGAACATATTTCTTTCGGGTGATCATTTTGTGTGTTTTTAACCACCACATCGTTTTTTTTTACTGTGGGTACAGATTAATGGGTGAATGGAACCTAATTCAATAGGGAGGGCTATTCCAGCTTATAAGCTGTAAGTTGTAGATACGCGTTTATATAATTAACTGCTTAATTGCGGCACAATGGTTGTAATAGTTGTTGATGTGAAGGAATATATATATTTATGTCATCAACACTGATTTCATGCTGTAGGATGGGAGTACTTTAAATCATAAGCCTAGTAAAAGAGCTAAGGCATGCTTCCTAAATCATTTACTTTTAACACAAAATCGCAAGAAACAAGATTACAGCTCTACTAAAGCGCCAAATATAGATAGTTAATTTAATTAAGGTCGACAAAATGCAACTGCAGATATATTAGCATCACGAATAACAATAATATTGTTGCATAATGTTTGCGTGTAGTCCTTGGGGAGGTTGGCTTCTCTACGCTAATAAAATTCCTTTCACGCGCCGTTTCACTGACCACCACCACCACCACATGATACCAGCCATTCAGCGTGTGCATAGCACACATACTTATTATGCAAGGGAATATGGGATTAATCAACCATCCATTCCCATCACCCATTTTCAATCTTAAATCAGAAAGCCGAAGTGCGCCAGTAAAATTAAGCATTCAACTCCTCAAGGACTTCATTAATATTTTTTTGTTGTTGTCGGTCTCTGCCCTTTCTTCGTATACTATCGAGCCCTTACGCAATCATGTACATATCTCTTTCTGTAGCGGTTTCATGCAAAAAGATCTCATCAAACATAACCTTCGGGTTAATCAAGACCGCACCACAGAAAATATGAAACGAACACAAAACCTCATTATACCCTGGTGGTGGTTGTGGTGGGGGTTGTTGGATGAATGAATCGCTTCCCACTTTCATCAATATTTAAGGATAACAAAAGTCGAATAATAAAATTATGCGCAATTGTTTTGTTATTCATGAAAGAAGGAATTAAATTTCTTCTCCTTTATCCACAGTTCCGTGAGACACAATAGAATGCTGTGCGCCATTAAACTCAAGGATGAAATGACAAAAACAAGAACCTTCCGATAGCGAAGGAGGCGAAACAATACCTGCCCATGCGATGTGATATTTAGTTGTGTTTGATTGCAATTAAATAAAATAAAAAAATATATACATATATCTGTAACTGTATACACATATCATTGGCATATTACATCCCGAAGGACAATTGACAATAGAGAATATGTATTGTAATATCCAACTTCCGTATATTAGACTTGCGATGAGCTTGCAAAATACCTTAGTCAACTTTTATTCAAAGCTGAGAGGGTAGGCAGTAGTTCGTCAGATCTTGCTCATTCGGTAAGCGTGTCCTTTTGTATAGATTAATGGCGGATGTGCGCTGGAATATCGTATACTTTTGTTAAGAAAAGAGGGAAAGAAATAAGACTTTTATGCAATGAATTACATTGGATACTGAGTGTGGTGGAGTGAGGTGATTGCCACTTTCAAGCAGTCTAATATTAAGTGGTAATTGTGAATTTTGTTATAATTGATTGAGGATTCGAATTATCGAGGCTCTCGAAGCACTTAAGGACTTAATAGACTAACTGCTGAGTTGTATAAATTTTGTTATGAATTATTCAATAGGAAGGCGGAGTTCATATTCTTAATCTCACCGGGCTGCTGTGGGTGTGATTTATCTTTTTACATTGAAAAATCTTCGCGTACTGCTAATTAATTAAAAATAACCGACATAGCGCAAAGACAGAACTTACATTATTTCCTTGATAATCGAAAATGCTATCAAGCTGGAAAAGAGAGCAATATACAAAGTAGCCTAATGATTTTAAAAATGAACCAACAATTATTTTGCAGACTGTGCTGCGCTTATAACCTTCGTACCCTACCCACTTTTTATCACTTTTAATTAATTTTAAACGCAAAACAAATTCAACAATAGTTTACATTTATCTTTTATGTATTATTTTCAAACCTAAATATTACTTCAACTCTAAATATAATTGTAGTACGCAAAGATTATTCTAGTAGAAGTGAATCGAGTTTAAGATTATAGATTGCTATAACACTTTTGCTTTGATATATAGTTCGAAATTTTTAAATAGTAATACAAACAGGAGGAATACATTTACTACTATATATTGACTGTCCGCCATCCTTAAATTTTAAACCACCGATTTAAGGTCGAAAATGGAAGAGTAGTTGAGCTTACAAATTGAAACTTCCATATATCGCCCAATGTACTAGTAAAAGAACTTAGTTCTTAATGCCCACAACACAGAAATTCTGGACGCAGCACAAAATGCAGTGCTGCAAGTAAAACAGATGTACAGAAAATTATTTGACATGCATTGCAAAGGCTAATATGGCTACTATCATTCATCGACTAAGCAGCTGATGTGATTGCAACCAAAACAAAAACAAACACGATCAGCAAATGTCAAAAGCCGTTGATGCCAAATGCTTGAAATTGCAATTTATTTTCTTTCAGGTTGTAATACGCTTGAATTTTATAGCGAATTTAGAAATAATTGTGCCAACCACTTTATTCCAATAAATAAATCTGTGGCAAAAAGTAAAAACAGCAAAAGTCGACTGATGTCAAAATTGAGTTAATGTTACAATCGGTTGCGCAGTACCCTGTTCTATATGTAAAATTATTAAACCGATCTGAGATCGAAAATTAAATAGTAATTGAGTTGGAAAATTACCATTACCAAATGACGAAGAGCTTTAAAAATAAATTTTTGGTGTGTAGCTTACGTTTTGAACTGAAAATGGCAACATTCTCGTAGTAAAATAAATGCAAACTAAACTCCATAATTATTTTGCCTACGAAGTGCCAGATTTTATCTCAGCGAAACAAGACCAATGGCAGTACTGTTTGAGAATGACAGTTTCTTCCATTTGCCATGGAATTTGGTTTCAACACAGTGTTCGGGATCTGTGGAAGAAAGATTCATAGTTTTATTAAAATTTGCGATGCTTTCTTGATATATAAACATGTAAAAAAGTTTGAGGTATGTTCAGTGAATCTATTATTAATATATATAAATCTATTATAAATGTAATGTAAAATGTTTTCTGTGTTGAAACGTGAATATTCTTGCACAGGTATGTAAGAACGTTCTGTTTTTTGTAAATATTATGGTGAAATATGAAATGATATTGCCTGTAACTGACTTGTTTACGGTTATCTTCTCTCATTTCATTTATTCAATCTACGATTTATAATCCACAGATTTCGAAAAACAATACAATAAGTTATATAAAAATAAGTTAAATATGAATTTCATTGGAAGATAAGCAAAATTAATCTATCCTTAAAAATATTTCTGGGCAAAAATATATCCAAACCGTAATAGAACAGATTAAACAATTTAATACAAATTGCCATAGGCTCACGTTGACCATACAATGTAGTGTGGCTACTTTCAAATAAAAGTGGTCTTGATCTAAGAGATCTAGAAGGAGCATACAAATTCAAACACATAAGTAGATTCTCACAATCAATACTTCCAGATAAGATATCACGAATAAACGAAACATTATACATTTTTCTCCTCGATTCAAGAGTTTGGAATCCAAGTAAAAGACATTTTGAACGGTAAGAATGATGAGCCTCAACTCCATTATTACAAAACAAGTGCCGTAGAGCAAATCTCAAAAATTTCTTTTGAACGCTTTCAATTCTGCGTACATTTAATACAGTAGTAGAACCCCACACAACGCAACCATATTTCAAAACAGGGCGCACGATACTGCAAAATAATGCCTTAAGAGTATAAGGATCTTTGAAGGCTGCAGCATTCCTTTTAATGAAACCTAATAGGGAATTCGCCCTGGAGACCACATAATTAACGTGTAAGTGAAAACTTAAGAAAACTTAACTTGTCATCAAAAATTACACCAAGATCTTTTAAGTCATCAAATACTTTTATTCTATCACCATTTAAAGAATGTTGGGGAAAAATAGAATGAAAAGTTCTATTAAAGCTAATACAAGCGCATTTGTCGATATTTAGCATTAAATCAACAGCACCACTCAGAGAAAGCGTCCAAGTCTTTTTGTAGAAGTAAACAGTCGTTTATTGTTACTATTCTCTTAAAGAACTTTATATCATCTGCATACATGAGGCAGGAGCAGTTTTCTATTTAGTCCGGTAGATCATTAATAAAAAGTAAAAATAACAGCGGACCTATATGGCTTCCTTCAGGGACACCGGAAGTAACTAGTATGTCCTTAGAAAAATAGTCCCCAATAACGACATATTGTGTCCTGCCATGCAAGTAGGAATTAAACCATGGAAGTAAAGGACCATAAAAGCCATATGCACTTAATTTTTCTAAGAGAATCATTAGATTAACTCTACTGAACGCTTTTACAAACTCAGTGTAAATCACATGAACTTGTTTATGGCTTTCTAAAGACGCTATACAAAAATTTGTGAATTCCACTTAGTTTGAAACAGTAGATCTGCCTTTCCAAAAACCATGTTGGTATTTACTGACTTGTTGCTTGATTGTAAAAGCAAGCTTATCTTTTACGAGGCTATCCAACATTTTTGGAATAACCGAGAGTTTAGAAATTGGTCTGTAGTTAGAAACAAGATGCCTAGTACCCGACTTATAGACAGTATCTATGGTAGATACTTTCCATTCCTTTAAAAAGATTCCCTTAGCAAGGGATTCATTAAACAAATCTAACAACGGAAAACAAAGTGAGCTAGAACAAAAACGTAAAACAATAGGGTAAAATCCCAAAATATCTGGCTTTCTTTGTGGTTTTAAGCTATTTAAGACGGTCTGAACATCACTGACGTTTAACGTGTATAACGAGCAATCAAAAACAAATGGGAGGGAACGAATATAGTTAAAATCAATAGAAGCTGAAGATGTGGAATTGTAGATACTTTGAAAATAGTCCGCAAACATATCAGCAATATTTTTGGGGTCACTGGCTTGTTTGCTATCAAAGTTCATCACTGCTGGGAATCCAGTCTTTGTTTTATTATTGACTGATTTTCGCTGTGCGTGGGTATGTTGTTGCATCATTGTGCAAAGGGGCGAGCAAATGTGCCACATGCCGTTACATTGGTTTTATGAGAGTTCATTTATAGAGTTATCGGACATTGATGACCAGGTGTATGATTTTTTCCCGTTGTTGACTTCTTGTTTTGCTTCAAGGTTTGCAGGGTGATATCGGGTATATTTACGTACACGGGAGCTGGCGGTGTTAGTAGTTTGTGGCTTTAACCATAGATCAACCGAAGAAATTCTTTATAGAAGTATTACCGCACTTGTTTTCGATCATAACAATTCATTCGAAAGTTCATGAAATCAAAATATTCTCAACCCCCCCTCCGAATACGATAGAAAATATGCAATATTGTTAAGGGGTTCATAAAATGCCTTATACCACTTATACCAGACTTATCTTTTTTAACTGCCTTATGATTTTGCTATAGATCCTTTTATAACACTTCATTCTTGAGTCTTAAGTTCCAAAACCCATTAACATTAAACCGCTTAATTCTGTACAATGTGTCCTTAAGAAGCATATATTTCTTGCAAATAAACATCGAAAGGAAAAACCGGTACTCCTCGTGTTATAACTTCTTTCCGATTCAGCATATCAAGAAGCCCCAGTGAAATATTGGGTCATGGGCATGGACTCTGACACGGGACACGAACACGAACAAACGACAGTAACAAATGAAACTGCTGCACAGGCACACACTTACTGTAGCGAACAAGCGCACGCGTTAATCGCGCAGGAATACTAATTTAAATAAGAAATTAATTTGTTGGAAATCCGGCTTGTACGATCTTTGGCTTAAGATATAAGGCACAAGAAAACAAAAAACAAAGATCCATCCAAGCCAGGCCAAGAGAAGAAACATTTAAGAAAAATAAAAGATCAAAAGAGAAGGAGATGGCTCGTTTTACACGGCTGATCTGCGCTCATTTCTTTATTAATTAATTTTTTTTGTATGTGCTTTATTTCGTTGTTGGGTGGAGATGGCAGTTAAAGAGCAAATCGCTGCGCGCGCGCGTGCTGGTTGTGGTACAAGAGGAAAGGACGAGCCTTTGTTCCTTGCGGGCTCGCTATGAGTTGAATCTTGTTTTTACGGTCATTTTATGATCGGCCGGGAGATTAGCATAAAAATTATATTTACAACAAAATTGTATCACTGCAGATGAGTGGACGTGAGGTAGAGGTGCGGTTAAGCGAGAGCAGCCAGCAAATAAAACTAAATACTTTATCAGGGCTGCGTAACGCCTTTTGACGACCACGACAACGAATAGCGACTGTAACGACGGAAGAGCAACAGCAGGAGTAGCTGCACGCAGCAAAGGCTGATGATAATCGTGCGAAAGGTGTGGCGGCAATTAGCCAATTTTAATTTTGATAATTCTTTCACTCGGAGGTGTCATTGTCATTGCCCTTTGTAGTGTCGTTATTATACGCACTGCCAGGCAACTAGCGATTTTTTCTATTTGACTTACCAAGTGACTGGTATTGTGGGACTCTTAAAAAGAACATTTCTAATGCTTTCTAAGCACCACTGACACAACAGAATCGAAATGTCGGAGTGTACGAGTTTTTGTGTTTTTTTTTCGTTCTGTCAAAATGCATGTAAATTAGGTATAGGTACTGGGAAGGCAGAGTAAAGACAGATATAGATCTTCGTGTAGTACGGCTTATAAACTAAACCGAGACGGTTAGGTTGCATTTTAACACATATTCGGGGTGGCAATTATTTGACAAATTCCTATTAGCGTCTCCTTACCAATCGAAGGACTATCAGTTGGTTTGAATTTATAGCAAGCTCACGTCCTATATATGCACTCATCATACGAACTCAGGTGCATTCTGCTCATATACAGCTAACTACCTCAAACAAAAAAATGATAATAACAGCAAAAAGAAATGAACAAAGGAAATAAGAAACCACAAAAGAAAAGAGGAGCTACTCTTCTTATTTTGTATGCAATTCAGATTTCGTTTTAGTTTCGTGTCCTTAATTTCCTTTGTTTGCTTATTCCATTTTAGGGTCCTTTTGCGCACTGAAGAACTTCTCGGCTTTTATTGATCACCCTTCTGACTGTCATTTGACTTTGGTATATATTTAATTCATTTTGTTGTTGTCTTTACTTTGTTGTCTGTCGTCCAGTATAATAAGAAACAAAAATAAAAAATAATCGACCAACAAAACCGCCGGTCATTATCTTCCAACTGTCGGAGAGCAAACTAACAGAAGAACGCGTGCAAAACTGCAAAATGGATACATAAATCCCCTCGTATCCTTTGAGGGAATATCATCGGAGCGCTAAGTTGAATATAACAAAAAGCATTGATCAAAAAAAAAGAAGACAAGAAAAAACTGTATCCGTAGAGCTCAGAGTGAGACTGTCAAACAGAACGGTAAATTCCCTTACGTCGATAATTATTTATGGTTCTACTATATTTACCGCAAAAGAAGAGAAGACACGGCAACGTCACACAGAAAAAAAACAAAGTGAACCTGCACGCATGATCAAAGAAAAAATTGCAAAAAATCAAATCCCAACAAGAAGACTAATAAAAATATTTTCGATTGATTGCGGATACTCTATATTGGTAGCATTTTGTGAGCTTGATAAAGAGCTTTAGTAATAGTTAAGCAGGGTTCAAATATTTAAGTAGTTTAGAACAAAGTATGGGCAAATGTTTAGAGTTCTCGAATCGTAATCTACCTTCCAATTACTTGTAGTACGACCCCAGAGAAGACGTTTTTCTAGCCAGCTCGATAGTCGACTAAATGGGTGCACATATACAAATAGTTGTCACATACCACCGATTAATGTATTCCTCCAAACCGTTGACCTTTTAAGGTGAATTCGAACTTTCGACGTCCCTTCAATTTACACGCCCTAGTCATCTTATTCTGGTCGGCTAGACGGAAGTCTTATGGCTTTATCGTTCAAATTGAACTGTCGCTTACGTGCATTTTACTTTCTGGGTATAGACATCATTACAAAGATTTTAGCGGAGAATTGTACACTTACTTGTACCTATATATATTTGTCAATCTTATGAACTGACTTTAGTATAGCAAAGAATATTCGATCATGGACAGCGAGGCCACCGTCGACTTTGTTAAGGTCAAGTTACTATATCGTTCCATAAATCGAAGCCTATATAGGTACTCTAAGCGGATAGGATACACAAAATCCGCATTATACAAACAGGGCAAAGCTCGTGTATGGTCCTAAATGAGAAAAATGAATAAAACTCTTTTTAATAAATGATTTACGAATGACTAGTAGAATTTATAATAGCTGCTATTGCTGCTGGATGCTGCTGGTGTGCTGTACTCTTGGTTGATGCGCTGTTGGTTGCTGCATATACGAATATTTGCTGCTGTTTTTTTTTGAGTCTGATGCCTGCGGATTTAGGTGCTTTGTGTGCCGCACAACGGACCGGTGTCACTTGGTGGCACACACTTTTTTTCCTTAATCTGATTATGGAGGTAGATATATATAATAATAATAAGACCAATGCGACGCGATCCAAGAAATACTGTCGCACTAGCCCACGAGAGAAGCCATTAGAGAGGTTTCAGTTGAGAAGCGATTTCTTTTCTTTTTGGTTTGGTTAGTCTTTGCTGCTGGTTTTCTTTGTTCCATCTTTGGTTCTTTTGACGATTGTTGCATAAAGGGACCTTCTGTGTGTGTTTCCTTGCTCCGATTTTTAATTCTTCAGCAGGAGACAATCATCAAATAATCTATTCCTCATTCGTTTTGCTGCTTAGCATTTTATGTTATTTGCGGTCACTGCTGCTGCTGATAGCGATGCTCTTGCTTCTACCGCTACCCCTGCTGTTTTATGCCGTTGATCGATGTAAATGGGAATCCTCATTTTCTGTTGTTAAAGAGTTGATATCCAACATTCGATAAGGCCAGTGGATATGATGTATAGAATGGAAATCATGGCACGCTACAAAAAAAATAAAATCGTTTATGATGAATAATTCCTTTATAGGAGACATTGGAGTGCGCAAGCAAAGATTTCGGATTCTTATGGAGAAAATTAAGAATTCCATTGTTTTCGCTGGGAAGTAGAAATCATAAATTCTCTGCCGTAAACCAAAGTGCTTAGTTATGTACCTATTTTTTTTTTAATTCAACGAATCCTCATATCGCAACCTTAAAAGTCACCTGGTCCGGTTTTATTTTATTATATTAAAAGCATTCATCCGATACGTAATTATTAATGCGAACCAACCCATTGCCCCAGATTCTCAGCGGGGATTACATTGCCACAAAGTTTAGTGTTCGAACGTAGGGCATCTTCTGAGGGTCTTCTGTGCTCCAGTTGTTTTAAATTTGATATTAGCATAAAGAATCTTCAGGCAAGAGTACTAGTAAAGATATATTACGCTAGGAAGTATTAAATTTCAATTGCCAAAGACTAATTAAACGGGCACCCGCTTAAATATTTAATACAGTATGTGGTTTTTTAAATAACACTGTCTTTGGTTGTTAATAAACGATATCAGATTCGTCGACTTTCAGTAGGTATAGGTATACTGCGCTTCACATCTGAGGCTCTTGTCCCAAGTTTTGGTACAAATTAATGACATTCATCTATACAGTTTTTCGCATCAATTCAGCCTTTAGACTTCCCCTAGTTGCCATAAAATGAAACGAAATCACTATTTTATAATTATCATTGAATAGGCAACGGCATTCATTAACGAGATCAAATGTAGTGATATATCTGATTTACTATTGCTAGAGCAGATGTTTGCAAAAAACTAAAAAGAAGTTTCCCCTCTCTGCCGTCTTCTTTCTATACAAGTCCGTATAATTTGCACATACACAAAGTAGATACACGCAAGCGAAAAAAAGCCAAGGGTAGAAATTATATACTTTTAAGCCTGTTTTCCTTGTTACGACATTTCGTTGGGGGTGAAGTTTTCTTCTTGTCAGATTTTATTTTTTATAGTTCCGCTCGTATTTTTTCATATGTAGAGGGATGTTGGTGACTGTGAAAGTAGCACAAAAAAAGTGCACCCCTTATTTTTTTTCACTTTTCTCTGAATTCATTTCACCCCCATAAAAATGTGAATGAGAAAAAAACGTAAATTCTCGACGGGCTTAGAAATCATGAAGGACAAAAAAACGGCACCCCTCTTTACAAAAAAAAAAAAAAAAACTAATAACAATTTTGTTCGCTCTAGCTGTGGGTGTATAAGTAGAATATATGTTTATGCTGTTTTCCTTTTGTTAATCCATCATTTGTGTATCATCAGTTATGTATGTGTTGATGGAATTTTGAATAGGTGTGTATGTGTAGGTAGGTACAATGTGGGGATGAAAGAAGGAAAGGTTCATTCGCGAAATAGATCGCGATTTTCTTGATTTCTATTTGTTTCTCGATTTGACAATTTTTCGATAGTAACTCGCGAAAGTCATTATATTTGAAAGGATACACAAGGTCAGAATTAATATCTTCCACCGTCGTTCAAATCTGTTTGACTGTTTGGTAGGAAGCTATTATTGAATATTGGAATAAGATTAAGTACGGATTGCATGTATATTTATATACCTAATATAGGTATATAAATGAGAGCAGAAAAGACCTACTTCTCTGCTATCCTGGACATATTCTCTATAAAGTGCACATAGGTGTTTAACCTCTTCTATTAATATTGGGTCTTACATCCGGTTCTTCACTGGCTCAATACAATTTCTCTTTTTCGCTCCCATCACTGTCTCTAACTTTTCATTTATTGCGGAAAATACTGCTTGGCCCTCCTACGATTAACCTTCCTTGGCTTCCACCAACGAACTGATTGGTAGATATTTTTTTTCAAAGCCTTCGAAGGTTTCAATCAAGAGATTCTTCAATCTTCTTAAGCTGACGATACATGACTTCGTGTATAGGCACTAACCGACCTTTGATCGGGCTATATGCACAGTTGTATCAATCGTGGCAATATCGGTGAGAAATTTTCTACATTTATAAGCCCAGAAATAATACGTTTATACATTTTCATTTCCTCTTTTCTCAGTTTTTCGATGCATAAAAAAATAAAATAATGTAAGGGCAGAAGAAATTAATAAATCTCATAGGAATTCTTCAATATATCATTTCGCAAAAAAAGAAGAAAATACCACAAGGGATTCGCTTTTTTATGTATGTACCTATTTCCTTTAATTCCTTGCTCTGCTCCCTCTACTACTTTCTTCTCCTTCATTCCGTCTATATGTATGCCGTTCGTTTCACCCCTAGAGCATAAAAAATAACCGAATATCTGTATTGGAAATTAGATTCCCATTTATTCGGCCAAGTCAACTAATAAAATGAAAGTGACGCTAAAACACAAGAAAATAGAACTTGCCCTTATCCTTTCGCCAGACCGTTTTTTACGGCGCTAGCAAGGCACTATTTTCATCCCTTGAGCAATTTTTTCAGCGCCCACGTATACCAAATACATATATGAATGTTTGGAAAGATCGTGGGGAGGGCGAAGTAAGAAAAATAAAATTAAAACAAAAAATGAGCAAAACCAAAAAAAAAATCCTCTTAATAACAGTAATGCAAAAAAATATGCCCACGTACGCGCGAGGGGTGGAAGATCGCCGGGTACGTACGCACATTACTTTCTACCCAAATCTTACGGTCCTTTTTTGTAAACCATCGCCACCCCCTATGCTTACGCGCCACGCAGAGAAGACAATAAAATATTAATGACTATTATAAGGGTATCGTATAGGCACAGGCACACGTTTAGAAAAAAAAAAGTTATTTATATGACAAATAAAATTACCAGCATTGCAGATGGGGTGTGGAGAAAAGTTAAAAAAATAAACTCTGAAAGCAACATTTTTTTAATTTTTTAAGGACAACATTTTCGACAGGTATTGTGTGCTTTATATTTTCTTTGTTCTGCGATAGCAACCCCTAGACGTGAAGAAAGCCGTACCGCAGTACCGTACACCATCATCAGCATGAGTGTGTAGTGAAAATCATCTGTGCTAACCATCCTCTAATGATGAATTTTCTTGGAAAAGATTTTGTTTTGTGAGATGAAACATTGAAATCCACCCTCTCTAGAAAACGCGGAGTAGGCAGATTGTTAAAGAAATATTGTTTTAAAAAGGAATATCAATCTTTTCAACACTGAGAAGGATCTAAATTTTAATTTTGCTTAAATGTCGTGAAATACATTATCAAATGTGGGAAGTTTATATCTTTAATGTGTTCGGGGTTGAATTTAACTGCACTGCGGACACTGTGGTTTTTCGAATCTGTGTAGATGGACCTTTAAATTGAAAAGTCATGACATGGAATAGCGCTGCGGGCCATAATGCGTTACAAAACCCTTGATTTACTATTGGCTTTTCCCCATCGATAGATTTTCTGTTTATTTTATTTAAGTAAACGATTTTTTCGCAAACATATTTTCATTACCAATTTTCTTGTTTTAAACCGCGTCTTGTGCTGTTCGACAACACTATAGAGCTTCGAGAGTGTCTTCACCATTACTCCATGACCGCATTGATGGATATTTTGGTTTAATATTGTCTCGTATACAAGTTTTTCTACCTACCGCTACCTGTAATGTGTGGGGATTTTCTTGAATTAGTCCCTTAAAACGCTACCCTAGCGTAAAAAATTTAAATTTGACAAACAATAATCATTTATCATCAAGCAGGATACATTTTCCAAACGCGTATCTACCTATATTGTAACCAAACATGAATTTAGGGGAAACAATAATAGTTAAAAATCATTGTTTCAATTCATCATAATTTCGATCCTGTTTAAAAATGCTCCTCGCACATGACAACCACTGTTGCAATGATATACTTTCACTATAAGGCCAACGTTTTTACCACAATTCATTGATGGTCAATTTTCTCCAACGTAATCGACCATCAAACCGTAAAGTGACAGTCATGCCAAATACACCTATAAGGCGAATATGTTACCTATCTCCCCTATAATTATCGTTGCAATTGAGAAACGTTTTACGTTTTCGTGCGCATCATTCAACAACAAACAGATTCCATCACATAATTCCTGTCAATTGTGGTCACATGGAGAGGACATCGCAATTCCCTCTACCTACCAATAATTGAGATCAAATATAACAAAAAGCGGCAGATAACCCTCCAAAAGAGAAACATGTGTTACCTCGCTTCAACACTTTCTGAAAGCTGACAACAACAACAACAGCGACGCGATGACTACAACGATGGCGACGACCTTACTTTTGGGGAGGGTTTCATATAAACACGTCTGTGAACTTTCAAAACACTTCACTATCATCTAAACTATGAATTCACTGCCACGGACAGTAGAATTCAGCAGTTGTGTGGGTGGGTTTTCTTGCATCGCCGATGGGGAGCAATATACGACATCTTACATCGCCTTTAATATGTCGTCCAGTGCCCCAAAAATCAATGACCAACAACCATCATCACCACATCCTTTCAATTCCATTCCACCTTTTTTCGCCAATTGAACAAACGAACGACTACAAAAACAACAAAAAAGAAGCTACAGTTCCGTAAGCCAATTTTCACATGTGTTTCTTTCTTATCGAAGCAAATAAGTACAGTGGAACTGCCACCTTATCTTGTACGGTGTGGTTGGTGAGACAGGACACGGTCCGGCCAGTAATTTACTGTAAAGTAAACAACAAGAAAAGCAGGAAAGTGCTGTAGCTGGTGGTGGTTGACGGTGTGGTAAAGTCCAATATAGGAATATAGGGACATGAACATGAGTGAAGAATTGTGCCGCAAGCAAGGACTACAGCTACTTGAAAAACCGCAACATAGAAATGAGGCCAGAAGTTCTTATCAACACCTAAAATGTTGTTTTGTTAGGGGGAAAAAGTAGCATTAGGGTAGTTTTTTTTTTTTTTTGTTAATTTCCTATTATGTAATTTTTTTGTAGTGTTGAACAAACTGCGCTTTTTTGTATAAATTGGCGAAGACTGATGTCACAATGTATTGTTATTGCTGATTTTTTTCCAATAAATGTAAACAGTAATATACAGGTTTATATATACCAATTGAGAATATTTTTTCAATAGACCTCATCTTTTTGATGATGATTCCGAGCCTAAAAATAAAACATAGCCATCTTGAAAATAATTGTATGCTGCAATTTCATGTTTTATTTAAAAAGCAAAGCAAGTAAAATACAATAAAATAAATCGAACAAATTTTACTTTATCTACAAAAACAATTGTCAAACAAAACAAAAAAGATAGTTGGTGCAAGAGCTCCATACAGGATTCTGGTGCAAAGCTTCTCAAAATTATTCCCTTAGGTACCTAAAACTACGAATAAAGTAATCCACGCATTTCTTAATTATTCCATTAGTAGGTAGGCGGCGACCTAAAAAAAATGTACTGTTTTTTCGTTTCAAGTCGTGTCAATTCAGGAAGTTTTTGCGAGCTTAATTTTAACCAGTCATTTAACTGGCCGCCTAATTCTCTATAAAACAATTCTGTATTCTGTACATCCCAAATGCGTCAACCTTATTCCATTTTGCTTGTCAATCAACTAAAATCGAATCCAAAGCAAATTTTGCAAAAGAATTTTAAGGTGCGACCGACGTATACTCGTAGGACCTATTTGTGGAAGATTGCGTTACTTGTGTCCTTCAACCCTGTCATATAAACACCTAGGTTCTATTAACGTTCCAAATATATTTGCATTGCAGTCGCAATGAGGGTGGGGGCGATAAGTTACACTGCCCATATTTGTTCCCTGACTACGTGTATAGACATTCCCGATAACTTACACCGGGTAAAAGGCGGGGGTGACTGAAAAATGATGGCATATCCTTTAACCCCAAAGAAGAAAAAAAACCGAAAATGATAAAAATATTTCGATTTTTTCCCCATGACAAACACAAAAAAAAAGGAACGAGTAAAAAGAAGACAAAAATATCACCCAACATCGTAGTATTTTGCCTTTTTAATGTATGTACATATGACACTACACTCATTCAGAGAATGTGCCCAAGATGTATATGTATGTATGTATCTACTTTCTTTCCATATACACTGTGTGTTTTCAGCAGCAAAAAAATCCATCCTCTCCACCTCATTTTCTCCCTTTACCTTGATATCAAGCGCGCCCTTAAAGTAAGGAAAAAAAAAACAAATTTAAAAAAAAAATCCAGAGTGAGATGGAAAACATTACTATCCAATTTATCTACAAGAAAAATTAAAATACAAAAAAAAATCGGCACTTACAATACACAGCTAGCAAAGCAACCGAATTCCACTCCTCGCCCTCTCATTTTCGACTCAAGTGAGTGTTATGCTGATATTCTGGTCACAGGACAAAAAAACTCACCCCCTAAAATATCACCCACCGCACACTTCCCCCAAAACAATCATCAAAAATAAACTTAAAAAAAATGAAAGAAAACAAAAATATCCACACATTCTCTACTCGCCGTACCTTTCCCCCATCTTCAGGGAGTCGCCAGCAACAACAACACCAAGGGGAGCAGAAACGACGACAACGGTAACGAAGAAAGCATTACAACGAAAGCAGACTGATGATGATACTATTGAGGAGGGTAAAAAAAAATCTAAAAAAAAAATCGCAGAAAGGACGACGACGCCGAAGAAGACGGCGGCGACGGAAAGAAAAGTGCTTTTTCATTTCTACTCTAATGAAAAATCCGCCAGTGAACCGAACGGGGGTGGGTGGGTAAGTGGGTGGATGGTGGTAGTGAATGCAAAGCCCCTAAGGATGCTGGAAAAGTCGCAGCAAAAAGATGAAGGGATTTTGGTGTTCTTAAGGATCTTTCTTTTCATTTCGGTTTTTTTTTTAGAAAGAAAAGTAAAAAAAGAATCAACGTGAGTGAGGGATTGTACAGAAAGAGATGGAACACGAAATTATAAAGCGAAAAAATGCGGGGAAGTAGCAAATATGTGTGTGTATAATTATATATTCACCACTATGCGAATGAGGAACAAGAGGTAGCACATCTTCCCTATGTCGTTAGCGGAGAATTTACTTTGGCGCCGGGGCCGAGTGCTATGGTGAAGCATAGCGAACTGGGATGACATTGATTGTGCCAGTGTGTGCTCCATCAGGGGTGGAAAGTGAAAGACGCTAAAAAGGTTGGTGGCGGAGATGATAATAAAGCTGGTGACGAATATATGGGGTGAAGGGGTGTAACGCAGAGTTCTTATTTAATTTTTTTAGTATCTAGCTAAACCTACACTCATACCATTGTAAATCGATTCTTTTTTTCTGATGTTTTTTTTATCATGGATTTTAGATTTTCCCTGCATTTCTTCATTTCTTGTTTCTTTCGGTTTAGCATTCTTTCTCTTGAATTCGTATTCTGTTATTTGCTTGCCGGGTTAGAAGATTTTTTTCTTTGCTTGCATAGGTTGGGGGTTGCGAGAACAGCCGCCGCGCACCGTACCGATACCAATGCTAATGTGGATGCTTTTCCTTATTAAATAGGGGAAAATAAGAAATTTTGTTTCTTAGTTTTTTTTTCGTTTTCAATGTGTACGAATTTGAATTTGAGCGAACACAGTGTAGCGGCCTCTCCCAGGCTATACGATGTAATGTGTGTTGTACCTATACCTAGGTAGGCAAGTATTATTAGTGATAGGGCTTTCTTCTTTTTAACGGTGATGTTGTATTGTACGTCGAAGGAATACAGGAAGAATGGAAATAATTTTCAAAATGAAAATTATTCCCGCATAAAAGGACATAATAGGTAGTTGGGAAGCTAAATTTGAAAATGGCTTTTCCAAGCACATAATCCTTTATAAGGACAAACAACCCGAGCAGAACTTTTCATTTCGCTTTAAAATACCTAGCTAGCAATGTTTTTTTTTCTTCCGGCTGCACACAGAGAGGGTTATGTGTTTCGCGCGTATCCTATGTACGTTCCATCGGGACACCCTGTGGCCTAAACGGCTTGACCGACTTTGAAGAGTGAGGTGTCATAAGATTCGTATTCTTCCCCGGAGTGTCATAGGCTAAACAAAAAGGATGTACATATAAATTTAAAGAAAAACGAAAAAAACCCAATTGTCACACAAATGTCAGTGAGAAATGTCAAGATATGGAATACACTGAACTGTGAAATAAATTACTTTCTGATATATTCACAATAGCATTGCAACTCATACCCAGCCAAGTTTCGCACCTAGCGGCATCTATATTTCAACTCAACATCGCAACTGACAGCGAAAAATCGCATCATTTGTTTTAAGTGGATAGTGTTACCATCAAACGAATATTATGTTGAGTGTTAGGTTCAGGTTTATATAGTCTAAATAGATACATTAGGTACGCTCGCGTACGCAGTTTGAATCGAACGCAATCGATCGCAATCATACAAAGTTTATACGCGTACTCATCAAAAATGACAGAAAAAGAGAAAATTAGCAAAATAACGAGTAACGAGTGGTTCCTCTCTTCAACCGGCTAGTACTGATAAATATGTCAAATGCACAAAGTTGTCAAGAAACAAATTCAAAATCCGGCTTAAAAATGAATTCCACACAACAATAAAATCTGTAAAAATAAAGAAAATTCGCTGGTGGTCGAATGTTGTCCTAGAACGTTTCATATGTTGCAAAAAGGTAAGTTATATATTATTTACGATATGGATTTGATGTCTAAGAAGAAAGTTGCTCAAAGTAGCTCGAAGTCTATTCACGTACTTTGGCGTATATTTTCAGCTCTCTGAGAGTGTTTTGGTAAATTTTTTGAGTTTGACGGATTTGTAGTGTTTGGCTGGGGAAAGTACGCGAATATACCTATTATTTATACCCGACTGGACACAGGGAGGGTTATGAGTTTCGTGCGTATTCTATGTACGTTCCTACGTGACGCCTAAACGGCTTGACCGATTTTAAATAGTGAGGTGTCATTAGATTCGTATTCTTACCTGGAGTGTCACAGGCTAAAAAGATAAAAATAAAAAAAGTTAGTTTAAAAAACCAAAAAACCGACTGTAAAAAAAAGTATTAAAAAAATATGAACAAGACACATTCAAGTACCTATACCTTACTATTTGACAGTCGTAGGATGCTCAATACTCATATATTTGTTAGGCTGTGTAGGTATAGTGTCTCCGATTGTCAATTAGTTAGGTATAGGTACTTTTATGTGTCTTGTTCATATCTTTTTAATACTTTTCCCATACAATTGCTCAAACTCCTATACCTATATATTCCACTTTAAAATACAAACATATGTGTGTATGAATGAACTTTTATTTCGTTATTCTGTCAAAAAAATAACCTTGCACCTTGCTTCATGGACCAAGCGAAGATTGCAAGGCAAAAATATATTGCATGCAATAGAGAGCTTTTTTTTTGTTGCTTATGTAAAAAGCAATGGAAACATATATTAGAGTAATGCACCAATCTCATAAAGTAATCATTCCTCTTTTGATCATTATAAATTCTTGCATATATGCATTGACCAGTGGATCGTTTTATGTCTCACTTATGCCTATTAGACTGGTACGTTTGGTTTTTTTTTATAACAGTTTTGCTAAGCAGCAAAATGAAAATCCTTGGTTTGCACCTTCACTCGATCAACTTGAGTTCACTGGGTTGGCTCGTGCCGATAGGTAGGTACTCTGCATGTGGTATAGGTACGGTGACCATCCGTCCTGTATTTAAGAGGACAGTCCTTTTTTTTCACCTTTGCCCTGTATTTTTTTCTTTTTATTAAAGGACGGTTTTTGTCCTTTATTTTTGTGACTGTCCTTTAAAACAATGACAAAAACATGCATGCATCGAGCATTCATTTTTGAGCAACAAAACAATTTACGTATAACTCATAATGTACGTACAAAAAGGCAAAAAATACCAATGTAAAATACTTGAAAATGTGTTTACACCCTAAGTTTATGCTCAAGCTTATAAAAATGGAAGAGGTAAAGCAACTTTCCAGTTTTTATGGAAATGATTGTCTTACACACTACTTTTCATTACTCGTTAGGTTGGCGTTGGAATTTGGATACGTCTGTTGAATGGTGCTGAGAGTTTTGGGTAAAAATAAAATATTAGGTTTTGCAATTTAATTTTATTAAGATTTTCAATAATGAATAACGTTTGGACAAGTGATAAATCACAAATGAATATAAATACTATTAAAGGTATTCTTATAACGAAATATAATTTCGACAAAACTTGCTTACAATTTAAAGATTTTCTTAATAAAAATGAAGATATTTTAAAATGTATTCACTCTTCTCAAAAATATGAAAAGTGAACCTGATTAGTATTTGAAACTATTGCGCTATGTTTAGGTAGCTTTTACAAAGATTTATCATACCTAAAATGAATTCAAACCAAAAGACTGTTTTTTTTTATTGAACTGTAATTTATGTTAATGTTTTTTTAAGTTTTAATAAATACAAAAATAATAATATTTTTTGTCCTTTATTTTGCTTTGAAAAATATGGTCACCGTAGGTATAGGTAACTACCGCTCTTGATTGAATGCCTTAAAAAAAACTTGCTTCCAACATATATCTATGCCTATGCAGTGTAGCTAAAAAAGTTTATTGACCTCTGATTAATCGAACACAGAAGACAATATGTAGATACTTTAATTTATCGATTCTTACCCTTCAGCCTCTGGTTGACGCGCTGATGCCATTAGAGAAACAACCCTTGCTGGAACATTGAGAAGCAATATAATGTGTGTGCGTATCTAAATTTTTATTAATTTCTCCGACACACTTTTCAATAACAGCTGTAAAAGCAAAATCGCCTATCGCCAAACTAAATCTGGCACAAAAAAAAACACGCACACTGGGCTTTACTACTAATACACATATAGACTACCACTTTTTGTTGTCCTTCTCTACCCCCCATGTTGCCTTTTTTATTAATTACGTTTTTTTTCCTCACCCCAGAGCGTATGGAATATGGGATTCTTATTTTTTATGTTTTATCCTGTGTTGGAAGGATAACAATTCGATTAGGATATACGAGAAAATGGGACACATTAATGTTTTCTCATTAATATTAGGGTAACAAAAGACGAACAGCAGACAAAAAGAAATAAATAATCGAGGGGATGCCATGCATTGGGTAGATAGATGATGTTGCAGTTGCTGGATTAGCCTGCTTTTTGTCTGCCCTCTAATCGCAGAATTTTTTTACGTTGTTTTTTTTTTCTCGTGTGTGTCAAATTGACCGTTTGTGGTTAATGGTCGTCGTTTGATAAGAATAATGTATTTGATTTTGAGATCAGGCGATATTTGGTATGAAAAAAGAGACTGAACACAATCCATGCCAAAGTTTGGTAGGACTCATGTTCATTTGAATTAGTCATACGATTTTAATAGCAACCCCAATTATCTTGCATTCTGTTTGAATTGAGTTTCAAGACGATGAAACTAGGTGCTGAAGTAGAACAGTAAAATACTTAGACCATAAATTCATAACACTGTCTGTAAATAAATGATGGGTTTTAACTTTTCTGCTTAGTAATTTAATTTAACAAACCACGGAGTTGGTCGGCTTGCATGTGTGCAATTACCGGACGTTGTTATAGAATAGCAATGTTTGTTGAAAGGACTGCAGGACAATTAAGAGGGGGAGAAGTGATGAGGTGTCATTGTTATCATCGGGTATAGGAACTTGTCAGTAGAATAATACTGCTGCGCGTTGACCATTTTATGTATTGAAAAAAAAAATGGTATGGAATGGTTGATAGTGTTGGTAGCGGGAATCGTAAGTTTTATTGCTTACAATATTATTGCGTAGTTTCGTGAATGTAAAGTTCGATCTTAGATGTACCTATTCATTTATATCCTATTCTATTTACTTAAATTGGTTACACCTATACTCTGGCAAATGTGGTCCATATAGGTACCCTATGCCTAGCTTTTCACAACCATTTGTTTTGAGTGGGTTTTTAATTTTGCGACGAATGGAATGCACCTACAATTTTCTGCCGAGTCCGAACGGCTCTTTCATGGCAGTTGTACTCTTCGATATTTGTCAGAGCAGTGACCCAATATTTCGCATGGAATCCTATGATTTCCTTGTCACGCATGTGGTTTTATTTTCAGAGGAATTCTGCAAATACCTACCACAATTCCTTTCTTTTTTAAGTCCCTGCATTTATGCGTATATAGCTAGCATAAATTTCACTTGAATCGTTCATGTCTTTTTGCTATATTTTAACTCCCGAAGACTAAGTGTTTTCTGCAAATGAATGCTTGCGTGGATATGTGCTAAGTAATTAATGATCACCCGCGGTTTGTAAATTAATCATAAGAATTAATTATTACCAACGCGAGGAGGATAGCCCCACACCCATTTTTGCGTTAACCAACAAACAACATTGTAAAGTGCGGATACACTATTGCGTTGGAGACAACTGCAGTCAACGGGTTGCCGCACAGTGGACCAATCCAAAAAAAAATCTGTCAGTATAAAAACATTTTCATGAGCAGAGTCGTACACATGTTGAGGTTAAGCTTAACCACGTTTATCCGATTGAAAGCCACTCGATTAAGTATAATCTAACAAATTCTTCATCATAATTAAAAGGAAGGAGACGCAGTGGCTTATTGTATTGCAGATACCTACTGAAAATAAAACAAGATTTATAATTGTAGTGAGGGAAGCCCAATTTTTGTTGTAAACATTTGATATTATGGTAATGGAGCAACTCACCTTTTGAAAGTTCTCGCGATACAGTCCGTATTTGTGTTCGTCTGCCAGTTCGTCCATCTTTCCAATGGTTGCAGTTCAAACGGCTCGATTGTTTAGTTGTTTCGAAGATTTGGCTTTCATAAATGAGTAACAAAAACAAAAAAAAAATTCTATTTGCTTACACCACTGTATTAGGTACGTATAGACCGCTGCTCTACTGATCTCCGCCGCATGCTCACAGAGAGGGAAAAAGAACGATAACATATAAGTCGGGGCTTCGTTTCAACCTCATTGATACCGCAGTTTCTCTTTCAAGAGGTGCAATACTAATGAATAAAATATATCTTACACTATTCATATCCCTGCCTATCTACAATCTATATATTCGTTGTAAGTATGTATATAGCAAATGCATTTCAGTATCTGGATCAAGTCTCTTATTCAAATTGCAATACCAATTCTTGAGCAGCATCACTTCATATTGTCAGTGGCCGTCCAACCTGCTATTTAACAGATGGGACGCGACGTAGCTGCTGTCAGGCGCTTGCGCGTGTTAAATACGAGAATATACCTTCCAGGTCGTTAAGAATCTCCAGTGATGTTTATTTATTTTGTACTTTTATGTTTTTTTTTATGTACGTATTCTGTTTGCTTTGCTTATTACAAATATAAGAAAAATAGATAGATTGTAAAGAATGAGGATGAAAGTGGTGTATATGCATAGAGGTAGAGGTGAGGTTGAAGCGAACAAAATTGGAATATTATGTATGAAGGAGTGTTGTCGAAACAAAATCAAATAGTCATTTTTCACCTTTCTTCCAACATGCAATCGGAAAGGCCTGGACGAAAGAGGTGAGCAAACGATAATTTTATATGGAAGTTTGTATTGTCGGATTCCGCATATTCTATGCAATTTGTTGCATGCGACTTTGAGTTTGTATAAGGCGCATCTCATAGTCAAAGCGATATTATTTAAGGTGTCAAAGTATGATTTCCTGTATGCGAACAATATATCAATGTGGAGATATATAGATGTCAATGGGTCATACCGTTGCATATTTGGATGTTAACAAAAGAATTGTTTACGTTAAAATGTGTCATCAGAATCGTTAATATGTTTATTTCGTTTGTGAGTTTAATTTAGGTTAGCAACTCACAATAGGCTATAACCACTTCATTCGCAGTGCAAAACTGAATTACATTTGGGAGGTAATCGGCACAGCCGATGCCCAAAGACACATACTCGCAGATCTTTAGACGTCACTTACACTCGTTCAACATGTCCCCACCGAACGGAAGATTGCTAATGGTCAAGCATACCTGTGCGCTTCATATTTTATGCATATTCTTCTTTTTCCTTTCGAATGGCTTGAAGATACCGGTCATGGACTATTATTTCTATAGGAGGATTATCAAACTGAACCACAAGCGACCACTCTATATACTATACATACACACATACATTCCTAGCCGTATGTGGGAGTTTTGTGTTCTTTGATTATAGTCCAGGAATGCGGGTAGCCTGTGCACAGTAATTATGTATGTACTTTTATTCCTTTCCGATATTCTACTATGATTGCTTGGGACAAGCCAATATATGCAGTTTTTTGTTAAAGTGTAATTCGTTTCTTAGTAATCTGTTGCATATTGTTAATATGCACAATGCACATAGCTGAAACGGATCTAGCCCAATGCCTTTATGACACCTTCTATTATTTGATCGCACTACAGCAACCTTTTTTCATTTTTGAAAGTATGATTTGAGCGGAATTATTTGGTGGTTCAGAACCATAGTGAAATACTGTTTACGCCGTTTGACCTTATGCATAATTTCCGCATCCGTTGTGACAAACACGATTGAAAACAAGTTAAACTATTTGATTTAAGTCGGCCTGCAACAAATGCGGCAGTGGATGTGAAAAGCTGCACACCCCACAAGTGAAGTAGAAAAGGTTCGGTTTAGCAGTCACCTATCACTCCATATGCATACAACTAGTCCTATCCGTATCATATGTATACATTGTTGCATACACTACAGACTTCAGGATACCACCTCCACAGACTATATCTGCCCTTGTACCCCGAGTATGTATCTATATTGCTGTCACGTTTTCAGATTTAGGACGTTATGTCAAATATAATAATGGGACCGTAGCCACACCATTGTCTCTGTCTCCCTTTCACTTTGTTCGTTTGGGACATTGAGAAAATATCCAACAAGCTAACGCACATGCGTGCGCCATACCGGAGTGTCGAATGATGATTACACGGCTATTAGTTAACAATGATCGAGGTATTTTTTTTATTTGGCATTTGCACCGTGAAATGGCATCAAAACACCAGACAGAGATCATGAGATGTGGATAAAGTTCCACCAAAAAGCAATTAATTCTTCCGAACATCGAGCGCGAGTCCCTTCTAGTTATTTTTGTGATATTTTTCTTATACGACTGCCATCATCTCCATATAGGTATATGTACATACATTTCGCTTTTAAATGGAAGATTCTTTTAATTTATTAATTAATAAGCGCTCGAAATGAATTCCATGCAATACATATGCAGACTTAAGTAAGAAAAAATGCGAACAAAAAGTAAACATATTCACTCGAAACTTTGGATACACGAGCGGGTGCAGCAGCGCCCAGGCCACAGATATGCAAAAAGGTTGACCACAGCCTTCACCGTGTCGAATAATACGCTTAGAATTCAGAATGTGAATAACGATTTTATTGTGCACTCCGCTGAGCGGCAGGGGAATATGTAGAAAAGCCATAGCAGTGAAGGAGCCTGGAAGAACAATGCGCAGTTGGATTTTGCGAACGAAAAGCGCCCATTGTCCAGGGTCTAACAGGGCCCGATGTGGTAGATCGTTAAATCCTTGTGGAATTATTGTCTCCTTAGGTTGATTTTTTTACCTAAAGCCATTGTCTTTTGTTGGTGGGGGTATATGTAGGTATTGTTATATATTTTTTGTTTACTATTTTTCTCTTGTCTGTTGATGGTGATGATGGTGGTGCTGCAGCTTGTGTCGCAGTCCTTGTGCTGCAAACATTTAAATTTATAATCGTTCTTTATTAAACTGGTTATTCATTAAATTAAGGTGAATAATTGACATTTCTTTCGGATGAGATGGGCAGTGGTGGGTGCTTATCTACTTTTGAGAAGATTTTCTTCTAAATAAAGTCGGTATAAAAATGAATACATCAGACCGTCGGTCAGCATTTCCCAGTCATATTAGACAATAGATTGTCTGAGTCTAAGCTCACCAAAGTCTAAAAATGGATATTTGTTTATTTTCTTCCTTTTCTTTTTAAAGTGGTATAAGCTTAAACTCAGATGAAAGAATTAAAGAAATAGCATTGAACGCTAAATAGGATCCGCACCGTTTTCCATTAATAATTCTGATACTCGTACAAACGTCCTTTACTCAAAAGAGGACAACGAACAACCCTAACAAATGACTCTGACTCGTCGTGGCTAAATAGAAAGCAGAAGGAACAAAGAACGACATAATCAGGACTGGCTATAAAAATGCACACCCCGTCACTTTGTTGGATTTTAATTTATTTATTTTCCATATATAGGTAGTACGTAAAACCACATTGACTAGCAGTTCAATAAAATGAATCACGAAATTTTTTCCATTTCCATTTCCATTCGCGAGTTCATGTAAAACTTTAATGACAATTTTTTTTTTACATCAAGGAGTAAGAATGAAATTGGAAAAGTCTGTTTGCTAACAAGCATTTCCCCATCAGTCCGTGTCTAGTCTTTGGCTATCGTGGCCCTGTTACACTTCTTATTATTCTTCTATACTCGTTGTTATTATTTATCGACAAGGTATACTATACACGGCAACAACATGCAATCAAGCAAAAACGGAAATTGAATGGGGTTTTATAGGTATCAAATCGTCGTTTCTACCCTTAACCTTATGCGACCATCTATCTATCTATCTATCTATATTTTAGTCTCGCTAATGCATTTTCACGAAATCAGTTTACTTAACTTCATTACTACTCACTACGAGTGTATGTGTTGGTATAGACTTATGTAATACCATGTGGTACCGTGCCAAGTGTTTTAGATCAGTCATCTCCCAAACAAGCGCCGCGTAAATGGACCCAACGACTTCTTGTAAGCCATTAAATGCTAGAAAATGTATTCGAGTGTCAATTACAATTCAAATTGCGAGGCAATTACGCAAAAATATTTTTTTTCCTTTTGCTGAATATTCAATATTAATGGAGCGGTGAGTGGGTGGGTGCATGAAAGGACAGACGGATGTAGATGGATGGATAATGGATATGATGTAAAGCGAATCGGAATTTGTGCGTCTAGTTAGTAATTGGAGCTTGCTTTTGATTGATTGTAATTTTCTGTGTCATTATAGCACAAAGATGTGCTATTTGGCGACTCCAGAACGTTGTAAGAAATAGGAAATATTTAAAAGGCTTAGCAAAGTCACAAACTTGAGTTTTATTTTGAATCAGAACCCAAAGCTGATATATTAAATGCATCTCAATCTGGACAATGCATAACTGGTATGACATATGTCGGAAGTGACTGCTTGGAGGAGTCTTTTTTGCCTTATGTTTATGGCCTTCTTCAACTTCAGCAAGAGATAAACACTACACACCTCTGCCTACATACATGTCTGCAATTTTTTTCCGCGATCGATCCTCCCTAAAGAATCAAAAAATATGAATTCCAATGAAAATGGAGCATTTTATTAGTTTATTGTTTCGTTTGTCCGTTTTTCATGCAGATTTTCGTGTTTTTGTTTTTTTTTATTCGAACTATATTTTATTTGTCGGACCCCCTGCTGTCGTGCTGTGTAAGGTAAACATTTCCAAAGGAAGAGCTCGACTAAAAAAAAGGAAAAACAGAAAGAAGTTGACGACGACAACAACAGAAGCAAAAAAATATCTTAAGGAAATTTCGCAAGTAACACCTGGTCTTATCTAAATAAGAGCGCGCACACAGCCGTTTAACGAATCACGAATCATCCTCTAAAAAGGATGAGAGCAGAAGTAAAACAACGAAAAGATACATACAAATATTCGTCGTGGATGTTATCGCAATCCATTATATTTGCAAAAAATAAAAACGAAGCAAAACAAAATAGTATATATATGTATCTACAGTAAGGAAAGCAGAAATGCTAAATCAGAAGGGGCTTGTCCCCTTTTTGCATTGTTTAAGACGTATGCGGCAAATTTTATTGAACCCTGTTCGGCGCGGAAAAGACTGTTTCTAGGAAAAATTTTGGGAATCAATAAATTGTGCCACTGCCGCCGCGTCGCTGCCAGACAAATACACATAAAGGATATCTTAAGGGGCACAGTTATATCTAAAAAAATTTTGTTTATATTTTTAATTTTTTTTTTACTTATATGCATTCTAAATGACAATAAAGGACCCTTAAAATATTGAACTTTTGTATTTAGGTTTAGGTTAAGTTGATCGGCAGACATCTGCATACATGTAAATACAGTTTCCAAATCGTTTAATTAGACTATTGGTCGTTCGGCACCATTGACCTTTTAAATTCCAAGTCTGCTATTTTGTCGACTCAGAGCATTTAATAAATATTTTCTACGCCTTGTGAGTTTTCAGTTTGTTTATAAATAGTTGAGTTACTTTCCACTTTCCTTTGGGCAACCCTTTCTTTATTTTAAGTTTTTACTTTTGTTGGTCTCCTATCAATCAAACAGGGTAGACATATGGGCAACAACACCGTTTCGACGAGTTATCGATAAGGTTTCACTTACGATTTCATCATCATATTCTTCTCTTGCTAATACACCTACCTTTTTCCTTGTATTCTAAAAAAAAAATATTTTTAATTCAGAAAAACTAAAATTTGTAGGGAAGCGAGTGCAGTGCAAAGTGTGAGAAAAAGTTAAAAAAAGCGACATCAAAACGAGTCCTCCCTTCACTTTATCTCCATTTCCATCCATTGTCGTCGTTGTCGTATTATTCATATTGCCGCGCGGCGGTCCAGAGTTTTTCCAGCACAGATCAGAGAATTTTTGGCCGTCGTATAAAAGATGCAAAAAAGGGAATCGGAATCGATAATACAATAGAAATTCTTTTCCACACCAAAAGTTAATAAGCGTTGCAAAAGGGCACACAAAATCCTTCTTCTTTTTTTTTGTGCAAAGTTCCCTTGTTCTGGTCGATCTTCTTGTTTGGTGGATGGTGCTCCATGTTTGTCGTTTTTCGTCATCTGCAGCTCTGTATTGTGGTATTGTACTCTTCTGCTTTCGCGTTTGTTAATTTTTCTGCAGTAAGCTACACCTCATCCATAGCACCGGCAAGCAAACAGTGCCTTCTTGATACATTTCCAAGATTTTTATCTGTTTTCGGCGACGAGTGAGAGACCAAATAAAACATTTAAAATAATTTCTATAAAACTACTTCTTATTCTGTTGTCTCGGATTTGTTTGTGTGTGGCGGCGGCGTGGCTGCGGGTATAGGAGTGGGTTTCGCACAGTCTTTTAAGTAGATCAGCAGAGTGGCAACTCGCAACAGCAGCAGCAGCACCCATTGTATTGGCGGGTGAACCTTTATCAACGCGTTATCTGCTTATACTCGTTGGAATGCGCAATTGTTCCTTGTGCGATGCGTTGGTTGGTTAACGTTGTGTGTAGTGTTTGCTGGGTGGACGTGTGATTTATGCAATGATAGACAGTTACACGTTCCTCCTAGGACTATTTTATTTCAGAAAATGTATACCAATACGATTTCTAATGAAATCGTTTCGGATAATGGAGAAAAATAGAAATCGAATAGCAAATGTACTCAGATGCGAGTCGCAATAAAAATCTGGCTCTATTGATATTAGCTACAAGAGGAATTCTTTTAAATCATTTTCATCGGTCAGCGTTTGGCTAACCATCTGTGCTTCCTTCCATTGTTCGCAGTAATTAATACATATTTTGCATCGCATTAAAAACCTCTATTCAGCCATAAATCGTTTGTGTTCCTTCGTCCGCATCGACCAGCTCTCCTTTTTACCCGACTGGACACAGGGAGGGTAATGTTTTTCTATAAACTATCCAATACGAATTACGAACTGGTGGTAGCATTGTTTGCCCTCCCATTGCCATCACCACGCACAAGTGTCAAAAATGTCTGCCTCATTCCAAGTTAAAATATATAAATGAACCACGAGGCCAAAGTAGATGTAAGTGGATAGCTGAGCTGTACTGTGATCTCTTGTTAGAGGACAAACCGATACCTATACCGAATGTGTTGCGGAGAACGTTCCATAGGACGGTTGGTTTCTCCACTGTCCACTGTGGTAGACAGTAGACTATTCTCCAAATGAAAAATTACACCGTAAACAATGAAACATTTGCAGTGTTTTTTTCTCTCCGATTTACAGTGCCATTGTGACCATGGACTCTAGATTTTGTACTTTTTTTTTGCTTTATTTTTCACTTCTCTTGATCTTCGTCGGCCGGTATTATTGTTGTTGTTGCTGTTGGAGGTGTCCCTGCCTTGGTTCCTTTTGTTTGTAGTAGCCGATGGGTCTTTTTGTTTTCGGATACATTTATTATTGGCCAAATAAAAAAAAGGAGTTAAAGAAAGTAAAAACTTACTTTAACTTGACTGTGATGCTTACGTTTAACTTATTCCATCGTTCTTCCCGAGTACCTTACTACTCTGTGGTTCGTGGTTCCTTTAAGGCTGCTTTCTGTGCAGAGCGCACAGATTACAATCTGTGTGCGTTCATTCATCGACTTATACTTTTGTTGTATTTTGTCGTGTCGCGTTTACCGTTTGCGGATACACAATAGGGTAGCATTTTGTTTTCCTTAGGCCGGCCGATCCTGGAGACTGTGACTGAACACCGAGGCAACATCTAGCCGCTATTATGCGTAGGGTCGTTGATTATTGGGGTAATGCATAAACAACGAATGTTTCGCGCGTTGTCCTTAGATATGGCTTTAGCGTAAGTCCGAGTTATATTTACATGGAAGTATTTTTAAAGAAGCCGTTCCTTTTTAGTTTAGCTCTAAGTCTGGTTGTAAGGTGTACGGTCATGGAGCTAATTATAGCGAAATACGTGAATGTGAACATTGAAAAGCCAAAGAAGTATGTGGTTATAATATCGTCAAAGCGAATTAAGTCTTCAAAGCTAAGCTTTAAATGCGGAGGGGATCTACGATAGGACGGAAACGTTACAACACTTGATTTAACTGAATTATTTTGTCCATTACTGCAGTCATACATATTTTATAAGCTTGTCTTCAGATTTATTTCCGATGTTTTTTTCTATCCATTTTGATATGTCGCAGTAGTATAAAAAAAAACCGCGGTCTTATAAGGTCGCAATCTTTGAAACGCTATTAGTGATTGGTTTGAGAAAAACTATGTGGTCTTCACTCAAAGAAGAATCTTTTAGCCAGCACGTGTTATCCAACGTCTGTATAAACGACGCTTTGCCTTGATAAAACCTCTCTAAATTAAAAACGCCACTCATAAGGTGTGGGTAGAATATCTCATAACTTATCCAAACTATCTCTATTTGTTTTTCTTAAAGTTTAGGTAGGTATGCTAATTCCTATGTTAAGTTTTAGCTTTTTGATATTTGTCTTTGTTCAATTACCCCACAGCTCCTCAAGGAAACTCCGAACCAGTTTACTGTTCTTATAATTATTAGTTTTGCTTCGCTTTTGGTGCCGTTTAATTGCTTTATCATATATATATATATTTTTTTTTTCGGGCGTGGGAGCGTTGGCAAGCTGATATGATCACTGACCAATACAGAGTGGTGTTAGTTTTAATGTGCATTAATATGGATTTTATTTTAGGAAAGTGTCTGTTTTACGTAATTATTGCTTCCCAATTTTAGTGATTTTGCGTTATGTACGATATTGTTACATACCTAAGACAAATGATATTTCTCATCTTTTCAATTCAGTTTTGTTACGAGTCTTCTGCTGATCAATATGGATATTTTCCACCTCTGGTAAAGGAAACTCTACTCGCTCATGATATGTACCAACCTGTCAATATCAAATTACGACTATACTAATTGTTCAACCTCAATCCAATAGCTCAGGCAGCATTTGTGTGGTCTTAATTTCAGTCCCCTCCTTCCCAATGGCCTCCTACATTTAACTAATATACAAGATATGAACATATTACTGAAGGTGAACACACACCAGGCTTAAATGCCACACTCTCTCCATAAACAGGTGCGGCATTGCTGCTGGCCAAAAGTCCATTCTGGACGCTTATGATGACGATAGGGCGATGACCAAAACAACAACCTTACCAGCCGACGACACTTAACGACACCTTTAAAGACGACGCGCAACAGGTATAAGATACCACAAACTATACTCGAGCTTCAACCTCAATCCGTGCACACTCGAAATGTAAAATTAAAAACTAAACAAAAGAGAGGAAAAAAATACAAGAAACGAAAAAAGAATCAAAATAAAACTGAAATGACAGAAAATTAATACCACCAGTGCAGCATTGCCTCTGCCTCAGTGGAGTGGTATATTTTGAAGACCCGATGTCCTCTATATTGTGCGTATGAAACTGCGTTGTCCACATCATGTAGTGGTGTCCAATAGTTTCCATCCTCTGATCATTTTTTAAAATATTTATTTTGTTTAATTTATTTAATTTGAGCGGAACAGATACGACTCTGTGTCGATGAGAACAGCGGAGGGTACGGTATGGACGAGTGCCGGCAGTGGTGGTGGGTGTCATATAACAGCTCGAGGTATCATTTCTTCACTTCTACCTGGCTAATGCGTTTTACAATTTTGTTTTTTTTTTCTTATTTACCTTTCCATACACTCAGTGGAGCTATACACAATTTAATAGTTATAGAGGAGAAAGATCAATCGGATAATACGATGAGACAAGTGACTAATTGGACAGTTACACTGTCAAGGCGGGTGGTAGGCTTTCATTAATGTATCCGATACGAGTAGCATTCGTGTGGGGATTATGGTCGCGCTGACCATCTGGGATGAGTGCTTAAGGGTGGAGGACGATTTTGTTTGTTTAATAATTGAGCTTGGTGTGGTATCTTTTCTATGGATTTGTTGTGATCAGTTGGGTTAACTGTTCAAAAGAGATGCGTATTCATGATTCGTTGTCGAGGGTGCGATTTAAAAAATATCGACTTTAAAAATGTGTTAAGGAATTGATCACCGTCGGTGATACCTACAATAAAAACTTGCATGGTCGATGCACATGGCTTTGATGGACTGAAATACGTATAACTCATGCAGAAGAGCATTCCACGTCAGTTAAGAAATTGTGGCATACCAAAAACCTCTCTTAGTCGATTGAAAGCCTTCTGAGAGTGTTTTCTGCTACCATTTTCTGACCAAATCCGTTTGGAACGGTTCATCATCTGTTAAAGCATTAAACATTTCACTGGGAAAAAACTGCGCCAATTCAACTGTAACTGCTGTTCTATTAGCAGACACATTTTGCTATGCAGGCACTTAGAAAAAAATGGACTTTACCTACCATATCATTACCATCATCAGCAACTTATAGGGCATTCCAACAACGTAAAGTCCAAGAGCGTATCTTTTATTTTTGTTTTCCTTCATTCGAGCGCGCACACGGTCGGCCGGCGTGCTGCTGTTACATGCCGCTGCCACCACCACGACGAAGCACTAAAATGTCACGAAAACATAATGAGATAAACTTAATTACATTTGTTGTATTTTATTTTTCAATCACACCTTTGAACACAACCAGCTACGAACGAACGGGGTTAAGTCGGGCGCTCGCTCTCACTGCCTGAGTCATTCCTTTTTGGTTCGTGAACTGGTGTCAGACTGACAGACGGACCAAAATTCATTTATTTACCTGAAGTGGTTTTAGCTTTCCATCTTTGACCATCGCTGTTGTCGTCGTCCTCGACGACGACGTTTTAACCTCAGCCACCCCCCTCGGCCGGAGCGCTCCTCTTTGGCCTGTCTCGGAAATCGTTGGCTAAGATTCAATTAATGAGTCGAACGGCTCATGTCTCAGTGAGGCCTCAGGTGATATTAAAAACTAAAAAATATGACTTCACGCCCGGCCTGTGTGTCTGTGTAGGCGTTAAATATTTTGAAGAAACCTGTAAATAATCAATTAATTAGGAGTTTTTTTTTTTCTCTTATTTTTTTTTTCTTTGCCTCATTTTACGTGTTCTTTTCTGTGCGCTCGTGTTTCTTTTAGAGGTGAATATATTGTCGTTGCTGTTGAGCATAAGATTAAGTTTCGATTCACACTTAAGAGATACACTGATATTAGTGTAGGTAGGTATATGTGTTGTGTATACGCTGTCATTAACTGATTTTCTTGTTATTAGTTTGAGGTTTTTTTATTAATTAGAAAAAAGAAACCCATGCGGGTGACAACTTTTCAAATGGGCATTAAAATTCGGGCGGGAACAAGAATAATAGAGGATTGGGCAAAATTTCCCGAGTAATGTGTTTATGTTCTGTCTTCTGTGTTGAATCCTCAAGTTTAGTTCTTTGTAGCAGCAGATCCCTATTGTTGTATAATGCTCAAGTTAGCTCTTATAACAAGTAGATACTGAAGGATAGAAGTCAAACACTTTTACAAAAATTTTAAAGGAACGCCTTACTTTAAAACACCAAGAAGCTTCACAGGTTTTAAAGCGAATTCTTAGTAGGCACATTATTTTGATTTATATTTCTCAGTCTCAAGACGTATCTGGTCGTCCGAGAACTCTCGACGGATTCAAACTAAAATCGTTCAAACCTTCTCAGATTTGTAGCGGGAGAAACTCCCACCGATTACCCCCTTTTTCATAAACAATGACACTCTTAATTAGTATGACTGTTGCCGGCAAAACCCCGAGTAATCATTTTCACACCGGATGTGTTCAACCCTTCTCAGTTGACAAAATGGGGGGTCGCTGCATCACATCTTCTTTGCGTACACCCTCCAAATGCCTGTGTGATGCTAAAAAGACCTATTGACAGGGTAGTTAGTCAAATCCTAAACCGGTTTAATTGTCCTGATTTGTTGTTTTACTGGTGGGGAGACTATGGTGGGCTTGCGTCTGGTGTATCCGCTTTGTAGACGAAACCAAAATGTAGTCCGTGTCAATTTGCTATATTTTGTGCAACTCACGTGTCACCCGGAAGTGCTAGTGGAGTGGACTTGGTGCCGGGTGGTAGACTGATGAAATATAAATGAACGAATTAGAAGAGTCTATGGAAGTTAATGGGTCGCTCTCGGTTCAACATTTCGATTAAATGCGATTTTACGTAATAAATGACATCGGAAGGTCTGCTTAGGAGATTTGTATTGTTGGCTCAATCGTTTAAATTATTTACGGCGAGGGGTGGAGGCGATGATGACACGCCTATATAGAAGATGATATTCGTATTTTGTGGATAATCATGTTAATGACAACGCAGAGATTTCAGACCGACGATAGTGAGATGATTTCCGTTTGAAATGGAGTGCAGCCATGTATTTCTATTTCGATAATAATTATCTATATAATACATACAAGGAAATTAACGTGAACAGGAAAAGTTTTTTTTTCTTAACAACGTAATGGGGAGTCGGCCGACAGGCGTATACATTTGTTTAAGGAGATTGGATACTAATGGCCTTCTGGGTGATGTTGATCAGGTATCATTACGTATATATTTGTACCGTTCAATTTAATAACCCACAGACGTTAATTAACCACGGACGAACTTATATCGCGAATCAGGTGCGTCCCGTTTCAATCAGCCACTCGGACTTCGAGCAACTATACACATATACCCAGATATAGAGAGAAACCCATTCAATAATAGTCCATTCACCAAAAAATCATAACTATGAATGGAAACTCCCTTTTTATGACATGTCTTGTCTACCTATCTCTGCAAATTGAAGGCCCAAATGATGCCTTATTTACAGCATCATTAACATTCTCATCTTTCCCTCGCGTACGCAAGCGTAACTCTTTTTTATGGCTGTTCATACTTTACCTTCCAAAGCTATAGGAGAACATCCCAAACCAACAAGAAAAAAAAATAAAGGAGACGGAAAAAAGATCATTGTTTATTTGTTTGTATGTTGTGTCTTCTAATGTCCAAGGACCACATATTGAGTGTGTTCTATGTCACCTAAAGGCCATATAATGTTGTTACAAATGAAACATCACATTCATTATCATATATTATTTCGCTCTCTCAGCAATCACATCCAAACCAGGGTTTTTTTTTGTAGGTAGGTATACCTAATGTTAATGACACCTTCGGCTGGTGGGTTCTTAATTTTATTTACTAATTTATTCTCGCCGGGTTTTTCTTCCGTCACAGATATAAAACGACCGTGTCAACCTGGTGTTTACTTTAATCTATAATTAATTCTCCGTGTGTATTTTTTTCGTTTTGGGGTCTTGTGGCTTTCTCTGTTGTGATTTAATTTTGTATTTAAGCCGCATTTTTATGAATGAACGATACTGGTTGTAGAAGATCAGATTTGAAAGGTCAATCTTTAAATTATTAAATCAGTACATAAACTGAATAGTTTCGGTTATTGGTGGTTGTTCTTTTATAAAAGTTCTTTATCGCAAGTGGTGTGAATATAAATCTAATTCTATGATGATTCGCCCCATTTTCGGTAAGGTGGGAGTGCGAATGCTTCTACGGGTAAGAAATTTTTATACTAATCCGGACAATGGTAAAACATTTGTTCATACCAAAATACCTATAGGTATCGCAAATTTTTGCTCTCACCTTAATGTGCATGAAAGAAATTGACCTTTTTAACCCTAGAAAGATAATCTACGTCCGCGAGACGTATGGCGCGGAAACATTGTATTGTTCATATTAAACTTTATTTGCACTCATTAATTTATTTATTTCGATATTACCTACATAATTAAATAAAATACTAATATATGATCAAAATTACCAACATGGGTTTCATTAAACACACTAATTAAGTGTCATACGTCCCTCAGACGTATGATTATCGTTTACGCTATTTATTATATGATTATCTTTCTAGGGTTAAGAGAGTAAGATGGCGGTTCCGATTCTATTCTGGAATCACATTTCCGGCACAAAGCCGGATACAATACACTTTTCGAATTACGTGAGAGCTATGGTCCTCTCTTTTGATTCTCGTAGTTTGTCCAACTATAGATAAAAACTCATGCAACAACAAAGTGTAGTCATGGCGGCAAGATTCTTGTTTTCGCACTAACTGATCACCAATCTGGGAATATATCCTCATACGTGTTACCATATTGTAATCAGTGTTTTCACCTAGCTTAATACTTCCCCGATACACAACCCGAATGCCAAAAGCATCAAAACATAATATTCAAACCAAGTTAATATTGACCAGGCACAAAAACAAAACCCCATATAAACTGTACTGTACGTACCCGAGTGCCAAAAACCTCGCATAAACTACTCACTTAACAAACAAGTAACACAAGGAGAAACAAAATAAAATGATGAAAAAAAAATAAGGAAAAACGAAAAATACACGAATAATACTACTCATCTCGAAACATTCATTATGCCCATAGTAAATACGTCAAGTCAGGCGAAATTTGCATAAGAAAACCCAAAGTACGTAGGGTAATGGATAACATCTCGTGCATATGAAAGGAACACAAGGCCCAACAGCATTTTTACATTTATACACTGAGACATATCAGTATATGTGTATGGTCATGTAGTGCGTTTGCAATACAATGCAACATATTTGCGACCAAGAATCTGTCCGCTGCTCCAAGTGGAATATGAACGTGTTCGGCCCACGTTCAATCCATAAATTTAAATAAATGAAATAAAAAATAATAATAAAACGTAACGCAACGAAACGGGGAATTTTAATTGCAAAATCATTTCCAGGAACAAATTTAATTCGTAGGTATGTGTTGTGTCATACGTATTGCGGCTTAGAACTTGATGCTCGCAACTAAGACCGAGAGTATAGTTCTGCTTACCGCCCAACTAGCCAGCCAGCCAAATAACTATACAACTAGAGGAAACTTCGAACATCGTGGTCACGTGCAAAGGTTGTTTCCAGAGTACTACGCTGTGCGTTGTGCATACTGGTCGTCGTGGTCGTCATCGTCCGCATCCCCATATAGAGGCATAGGACACAGATTCCAGAGAGATGTAGAAATGCAGTATAGGCTGTTGTGTTCAATGTTCATCGTGCACTTTGTTTTGTTAGCGTGTTAATTTAGACTTGAAGGCTTTTTAGAATATTTTTGTGTGTCTGTCCGCACATCCCACGGGAAATTTAAAATCAAATCAGTATTCGATAACCCCGCACATGGGCGAGTCTGATAAGGATTAGTGTGACATTCTATTATCCAAATAGCCATTACCAGTAATGTATATGCAAATTTGTTAGTTAGGTCGCTGAAATGCAAAAATTTTATGGCAGGGCTTCAAGAATTGTTTGGGGGAAACCCTTCTATTGAAGCGAAAAAGAAGAAGAAGGGAAAGAATATCTTGAAAGTCTGGGAACACTGCTCATACATCAGGATGGCATAAACAAAAAGTTATAGGTTGGTGTTTTTCGTTTCCACGAGAACTTTCCAAACCTGGACATAGGCTAACATTTTGTATCACTGCATCAACGTCTTTTAATTTATGCTATACAGGATGCGATATCCACCGACCATATTTGGCCATTATTCCCAACCCATTTTTTGCATAACTGAATCGTCCCAGATCATCCATAATCAACGCAGACAATTGCCCCGGTGATTTATTAAACTCTCTAATTGGTAAGAATTCACAGTACGTTTTCAAGGGACACATATTCATACCTGCCCTCCTCAACATTCTCGTAGTCGTACTCGTATACAGGGTATGTGTATATTGTGTACCTGTTATGCATCCGAATCATCCGGTCCGGGGACACCGAAGTGCGATCAAACACTTATCTCTTTTCTCCGTGGGTGGAGGCAATATGCAGGAACACTGTTCAAAATTCCGCGCAGCAATCGCGGTGCGTCTTTCGAAAAGAGAATTCCCTAGTGCTGTGATGCCAACAAAGATGATCGCGCCTTCGTATTTTTCTTGCTGCTGTCGAATGCAGTATTTCTCCACAATTAATAATCGTCTATCATAAAATATTAAGTGCTCCTTTTCATTGGATTGATTTTTTTTTTCTTATTTCCCTTTCTGTTAATTACCACCATGAATCTTTTTCTAAAGCAAAGAGAGCGCAACTTTTTGCTGTGTGTATCTGTTTCTGTATATCGGAACACACCCAGAAATGGTAATTTATTCATTTAATTTAATGTCAGACCATAATAAAAATAAATAAAGCTCCTCGGGGACCGGGAATATACAGAAACGAAAAGTTAACATTTAATATGATAAGTAAGACGATGATCATTATCGCACCAGCATCATCTGGTGGAGCACATTTTCATTCATTCTTGATTTGGTTTGTTTTTTTATTTTCGTCGTTCTTTGTAGGTATATATATTTTTCGTGTAATCTGGTATTTCATTCATAAATGCGAGCGTAAAGTTCAGTCGTTTTTTGTTTACACATTTTTGGAATGTTCTGTCTAAAGAAGCTGGTCATCAAGATCGCTTATCGTAAACGTGTACGGCCATCATATGCACGGTTCACTGACGTATACAAACAATCAAATAATCAACAGTTTCCACTTGAATTAGGCAAATTATTTGTTAATAAATAGAATGTTCTACAGTGGAATTGGTTGAATTGCACCATCACCAAAGCGACACTTGAATCGTTGACAGTTGACAATTTGAGCATTTCTGAAGTGTGCATTTATTTATACATACTTTTTATGAAATGTTGATGGTGTTGAGGGGAATGTCAGCAGTCAGCACTGCACATGATGCAATGTGCATTTTCTCTTCCCATTGTCATGGAGCTTAATTTTATTCGAGTTTTGAGGGAGGGTGCAAATTATTAGATGGCGCTCCATTGCGGATGTGTGATGTTTCGGTTTGGGCGTTATAGGAACACCTTTGAATGACCACGAGTCAACAGAATTTTCACTTCGTTAAGAGCAGGCTTTAATGCTCTCATTGAAGATCGCTTATGAAAAGTTGAGTGTTTTTATGCAACTGGTATCATTCAATTTGCCATATGTTTTTCTCTTGTCAGGAAGTGAAGCTTGTTGTTCGTTGAAACAATTGCTTGATTTGATATAACATACATTAGTTGAGAGGCAAACACGCAAAAAATATTCCACAGAGTTTTTTATGGTCCCTATATTTATTTATTTTGTTTATTTTTTTGTTATCGTAAGTCACCGTCACTAAATTAAAGCAATATATTTAAGTAGTCTCGTAGAAAACTTGAGGTTGTGTTCTTTGGAAGCTTGAATTGACAGTTACTAACTTGAGTATTCAGAAAAGAGAAATAGGTACTTTTCGTATAGCCAACGGCGGGCGGGTCGCGATTTTTTAAAACTAATTTCAAAACCCGCCTAAACAAACAGGGATTGAATTATCGCACCCGTGATCGAGTACTATGTGACTGAATTTGTTATTGTTTTGCATGTAAAATTCAGTGACGTATTGCTCGCTCACGGATGCGGTAATTCGACCCCAGACCGTTGAACTATGGCCACGGTCATTGCATTCTCCTGGCTAAGAATGCCAATAAAAGCCGACGTACTCATTTTGATGTCCTTGATTTTCAAAAAATGTATCGTATAATCTATCCCCTACAGGAAAACAAATAAAGTAAAATAAAATACAAAATCAGAAACACACACGCACTAACTTTTGTTGATTTATTTCATTCTTGATCAAGTTCGATCCATGCAAAATTAAAAATGTAAACTAAATCAACTGAGATTGGATTTAAACCAAAAAAAGTCGAAGGACAAGCTATAGAGATGAAGAAATGATGACCCCCTCGCTCTTTCGTTTGTGTCGGTATATGATATGTTTTTGTTCTCTTCACGCTGCGAAGAACAAAGATCAATGCGAATGAATATTTAATCGTTTGTAGATTGAAAAGATTCCTTTTATACGCTATGCATGTGTGTATAAAGATAGATAAGTTGACAGTATGTACGTGAATTTGAGACAAAAGCAATAATTTATGTCATTAATTCAATTCCACGACATTTTTGGTATCTCCTCTGAAAATGGTAAAAGCGTTGTCGGGTCCACCGAAGACGATGATGATGATGGTGATGGTGTTGGTGCTGCTGCTTGTGCAACAGAGAAGTTGATATTCGTCGGCTCTAGAAGATTGTTAGTGATCATCATCGTCATCGTCATCATCCATACTGTATATGCATTTCGTCAAGAATTGACCCTTACAATTTTTTCTCTGTTTGCCTTGCTTAGTTTTTTTTTGTGTCTGAATTGGTGATATTTTACATTAATCATTGATCGACATTTGTTGATAGGGACCACCAGAAGCACGATCGGTACCTACCTACTCTTGGTGCGTTCATTATGAGAATATGTTTCTCTTCCAAATACGTATACAGGTATAGCATCTGCGTTTGGTTGTTAAGATTAACTTAACAATTAGCTAATGACTTTTAGAAAGTCTGGTAATAAAAAGGTTATTTCTTGATCCACTCTTTTTGGCTTTTTTAAGTGGAAATGACTAGTTGATACTTAGCTCTTCTGAGAAGAGTTGACTGCTCCCTAGTTTGCACTCCACATACCTATATGCTTTCAAAAGCTACGTATTTGCAAAAGTTTTTGTTTTGGCATTCTGTGCTATAGCCTCATTAACATTAACAGTGTTGGTATGGATTTACCCTCGGAAGTTTATATATTTTATTGAAAATTCCATTATAATTGCATAATAATTTTTCCCATTAGGATATTTGTAGAGAACACTGTTTTTAAATAACAGGCACTCGAGATAGTCGGCTTTTGATTTCGCTATTTTCAAAACCTTTGATATCATTAGAGCTATCTCCCTTTTTTTATTGAACAAATTGGTTTATCAATAAGAATTTGTAGTGCAGTACTCCAAGATACCCGGTTAGGTAAAAATTATTTGGATAGCCTGTGAGCTTCAATTTTTGTATTCGTTGTTGTTGATCTATGCAAACGTCTTTATCCATATAAAAAAAAAAATTGGATATTATTAAACTTTAAAATTTGTTCGGGCTATGGAATGGATATCAAAGCAGTGAATTTAGTTTCACCCAAGGCGTTTATTGCATACCTATTTGCTTGCAAACATTTCCTTTGTAGCACCCCATCCTAGCGAGAAAAAAAGAACAATTTTCAATTTAAAATGAATCACATAATGTAAATTTTCAACAACTCCACCCTCTCTTTGCACTATACACACATGTGAAAGAAAGGAAAATTAAGAAAAAGAAAATAGTAAAAAAAAATAAAGAAATCCTTCTAGCCCAGCTATACAAAGAGTAAGATTATAAGAAGCGCAAAAAACGGTAAAAAAATTCACCATTGTACATGGAAATTAGGGTGGGAAAAGCCAGATCCCATACTGGGGAAACTGCACCAGCAGCAGCGCAAGGACCAAAAGGACCCAAAAACTAAAAAAAAAAAAAAAGAAGAAAATTCCTCGAAAGGCGCGTGTGCTGCATATGTGCCTTCTTCTCCCCAGACTCCCCCAAAAAATATATGTGTAACAATTTCTGCAGCAGCGAGTGATTTATGGAGATTCTCCTCTGATCTCTCCGTTCCGTATAATATTTCTTGTGTGGGTGAGATGCGAGGACTTAGCGGTGGCATGGAGCGTTGGCGCGAAGTGGGGGCCAGTATCACGTATGCAAAAAAAATGTTCTGTTCGTCTGTTTCATTGTTCCCCGTTTTACTGTATTTTTTGTATGATATACTTCACATACCTATCGATATATGTTTGTGTATGTACGGATTGTTTCTACTCAGTGCACACGACTTTGGAAGAAATCATTTACTTTGTGTGTGCGAATTTGAGGAATTTCTCGTTTATAGGATCACTTTCCAATTACACGCAAATTAGTCGCCAATATCATTGCACAACCATTCAACTATTCAACACTCTGGCCAGAGGAAAATTACCATGAAATCCATTCGGCAACCCGTTTGAAGATGTGCCCTTGCTCCTTTGCGTTAGTTGTGAAACATCAAAGCACGGGAAACTGAATTTCGGACGAACTAAGAAGAAAGTTCGTTTTTGGTAATTTGTTAGGGTGCTGGCTGACCGAATAGAAAAATTCCTTTCGAGCACCAGTTGGCCTATAGTGGGAGCGGCATTAAATCATTTAATTTCCAGCTTCCCGACTCGAAAGGGGTGAATAATTTTCAATTAACTACATCGGGAAGGAGATAGTTTTGCGAGTGGTTTTCCATTTAGTCGAATTTCATTATTTTGTCCATGGGAATACATTTTAGCTTTAAGGTTAACGCACGGAAAGGGTAACACTTTTAAATTGAGTATTTAAGGCAAACTGTTTTGACTAGGTAGGTACAAGTTATATCAATATTAAAACAGACTAACGTCCCACTAGCTTACAGGGACAGGACCTGATGTCAGGAATTACAAATATTTAGAGCTGTAAGACCACCTACCTTCAGTATCCATAAAAATATCAAGCAACATCGTGTTTGCGATTAATGATTTTACAGAAGCCCGTACAACTCCTTTAATGCCTGAACAACGGCATAGTATGTGTTCAAAACTTGAAAGCATTTCAAGCAAAGCGCTTGTATTTTAAAAATCACACCTTTTTCACCATACAAAGGTACGGGGTCTCAATTGGATTTCGTGGAGCTGCTTGAATATTTTGTCCTTTTTAAGGAAGTTCGATTATATTCCCTGTATCGATTAAATTCAGCTTTCTGCCCTTATTTAAATTTTAAATTATTTCCGTTTGGTCATTTCTTGTTTTTTTTTTATAACTATTTTGGTCTTTTTTTATTACCTCTTCAAATGATGATAGGTTCCGATAGGCGACGACCGACCGCAATCATCATATTGGACAGCAATTCTACACGGCAGATCGAAGATAAGAATTCAAATTTTGTGACCCTTTGCGCGCGAGTAGCCGATTATTTTTTTCCTGTGTTTGGGAGAACCATGGAAAAAAAACAAGGAGATTGCTATTTGTGGACGCGATCGTCTAATTGCCGCATCCTGCCCGGTAAAGCTGATGTTACGCTTTGTGCTTGTTTGTCTACACGCGCCGGCTGATTGATTGACAGAGTGACTGAGTGACCTTATGAAAGGGAAATTTCAAGGTTATTACTACGGTAAGTCAAAGTCAGGTATAGATATGTGTTTCTTTGTTTATATTTGTATATGCTGTCAGGGAAATAGGAAAATTAATTGAACGTGACGCGCAATTTTAGAAAATGTTGGCCAAACAGTTGTTGGTAGATACTGGTCTTACTAAAAATGCTAGGATTATTGATTATTATTAGATGGGGGATCTAATCCGCGTTTGTCTTCTCTAAAAAGAAATGTTTAGAATTTTCTCGGGTTAATTGAGTATAACAATGATCGCCTAAAGCGGAGGATTAGGTCCATAAGCAGTTTGTTATTGCACTCTCTTGTCATGAATGTTTTTGGATCGAAGTTGATCGTTGCTGGGCTGTTTGCCTGCTGAAGGCTTTAACCAAATATTCCAATAGTACACTGGATAATGCCATAAAAAAAATCATATTGTGACAGATTAAAAAATAAATACCTAATAATTCGTCGCGACAGGTCCATATATAGGTAGGACCTAGGACCCTAAGCCTTACCTCCTACAACCATTTGTCTGTGCAGGTTTTATATTTTTAGTGATACTTTTGCGACAGTTAAGATTCACAAAAAATAGCTCAAATCCCCAAGGGATGCCAAAATGTTTACTTCTTTTTTGTCTGACCCGACAAACGATACAAACAAAGGAAGCCAGGCTCAGAATTTTTGAAATCCAACCAAACATTTTGCTGTCATTAGTACATATTTTTTTTTTTTGCTTTTTGTTGGTAGGTAGGTATAAATTAAAGCGGAAAAAGAGAGCGACGAACGCTCATAAATAGACCCCCACAAAGGCGGAGTCATCCTGCAACGAAAACGATTGCCAATCCTTTCGCACTTGTAATGCTCCCATAGTTCCACCTCTACTCCCTCAAATGTAAATTTGCATTCACATTTTTGCAGGTATCCAGAATCGTCGTCGTTTGGCGTCTCGTGCTTAGTCCTTGTGGTGGGTGATGCTGATCCCGAAAAAAAAAACCGTCGACACACATTCGTTGGTTCAATCGTCTTCGTCGTCGTTTTCGGCGGCTAACTGCCGAAGTTGTGCCAACAACACATTAAAGCCACTATCACACTACAGTGCTTGTGGGTACTCAACAAACTTACATTAGCGTCCACCCCCACTGCATCCCAGTCCATGTAATAATCAACACCATTTATTTACACAACCAGCAGCAGTCTCGTCTACTTGCTCTTCTTCATCTTTTCTAGTCGTCGTCGTCGTCATCGTCGTCGCTTTCGTCGTGGTTGTAGGTAGTCGTAGCGTAGTGAAATTGTAATTCTACTGGCAATTACATATTCGCTCTATTTCATGATTGCTCTCCGCTCTTCTCTACGATATACTCATTCACACCGTAGCAGATTGACTTGGGCTGAGTGGGGGGCCTCTTTTCTGCCACCACTGCCCTGCTGTTAGTGTGCATCTTCGTCAAACCATCGTCATCATCATCCGCCTTCATGCGCCTGGTTGTGTTTCATACTTCATATACAGGTTCCGTTTCTCCTTTTACAGCTTTCCTTGTTGACATTTAGGGACTACGTCTGCTACACTTAGCTGTTCTCTCTCCTTTTGTTCGACAACCAATCGCTTCTTACGATTATAAGCGCGAGGGCCAATCAGCGATGCTTAAAATTTGTCGCTTTCTTTTTTTCCCCGTTTGCTTTTGTTTTAGCGCGCACTCCGCCAGCACACAATGTGTTGTGAGCTGTGCTGTGCTATGCTCGTGCCTGTGTATTGTGCTCCATCTCGCCATTGCCAGTGCCAGCATCATTAGCAGTAGCACCACCATCAACATAAGGGCAGACGCAGCAGCGTAATTCCGTGAAAGGGGCGCACAGCCAACTTGGCATCATGTGGCTAATGAGGGTGCGAGATACCAGTCAACTACTAACTCATTCGTTCATTTGCCGTCGGTAGCTGACACAGAGCTCTGCCCGTGCTCTGTGTGTTAACTAATCGCAATCCTATTTGGGGCGTGTGGGAGAGAGATGGAAGGCACAGCACAGGATTGTGCTCCAATAATAGCATAGCAGGAGTAGCATTTGCTGTCTGCTCATCTCTTTAATAACTGCTGCTATTCTAGTGTATTAATTAATTCACACACTGTGCGCTCAGAATGTAACAAAATGGGGACTCTGGTAGTGTTGGTGGTTGGGTACTTGGAGTGGGGGCTCCACTCGAGAGGGAGATGGCTATAGAAGCGGCCAATTGCTGCCACTACTAACACTGGCGCACATTTGGGGTATAATCAGCGATTTTACTTCTTTTTTTTTTGTATCAGCAAACAAGAAATGGAAGTGTGCACTGTCTGACTTTGACTGCGGAGTGTGGAATGTGTGGATGGATGGATCAATTGCTCATCATATCGTCGGCCGACACAAATTCGACGCATGGCAGCTTTTCTCTTAAAACTTTGGGAATCCATTTAAAGAAAAACAGAGAGCCCTTCACAATATAAGAGCGGATGAAGTGTATGTGAAACAAGAAGAGCGAATGTGAGTTTAGCTTGTGTTTGCCATTGTGTAGGTGGCAAGAGAATTTGTTGGGAAAACTAATGATGGCAGGGAAGAGAACTAGAAATTGCTCTGTAATTTTAGGTAGTTGCATTGATGTGCTTGTGTGGTTTTGGTTATATGGTGAAATTATAAATGCAGCGATGATCAAAAGAAGGTATGTTTACATGAGTCTTCCTCCAAGGGAAGAATGAGACTACAAGGAGCCAGTGGTATAGCTGTCGCTGTGGTTATGTTTTATTTTTTTTTTGTTTTTAGTAGTGCAGACACCTGATCGAATCGCATTCAAGTCGAACATTTTACTTAGGTATTTACAAAACTGCTATCGGCGTAAGAAGGCTACCTACCCATTATTTCAGAGAATTAGAGAACTCTGCAAAAAATTCTCATTTCAAAATACCTATGTGCGGTGCTCAGACTTCCTTTGGGCTTTGCCAAAAAACCTATAAAGAACACTAATCAGTCTTGAGTGAATTGTGGTATACCTAGCTAGGAACCTATACCGTTGTAGTTATTCACCCCAATTAGCACCGACTGAGCGTTAACCTGGATAGGTTTTGCCATGTCAACTGTTTACGATATTTAAAGGAAAACCAGTATGCACCGTTTTGCAATCTCAAGCAAAACATCATTCAACACAGTTCCTATGACATTGGGTCGTCATATCGACACCGTCAGATGAACATGGTCGGATCGGTCGCATAAAATTCACTCAACAATCAGGGAAATTAAATATAATTGCACTTGAACCGGGATTCATAAGAAATTACGCTTATTTTTCTATATAATATACGAGAGAAGGTTCCACAAAAATGGCAGCAGATACGAGACGCCAGTGCCATGCACATCTTAATGGGAAGGCAAATTTATAAGTTAAGTGCATTCGCACGATAGGTATAGGCACTTGCAGAGCAATGCAATTTATTAACGAAACTTCTACTAAAGTTGAGTTTTCGCTATCGGGCTCTTTAACCGTTTTTTGCAGGGTTTTCGTCACCAATAATTAGGTACATTGGCCGTTGGACCGATGCGTTTGGTTTGCCTGTCCTTTCTTTTACCCCTGTGCTGAATCCGACCAAATTTGAATTCGCGCAGATTTCGAATTAACGGTGAAAGCACTGACTTCTGTTTTTTAATTCCGTATACCTCTAAGTTCAAAAAAATAAGTCGAAAAAACAGTGAGAAAGTGAAGGTGTGAAGCGCACTTAGCACACCAATATCTAAAATCCGCGCAAACTCAAAGTTGGTGGTATCTGAACTAACGGGTTAAGGGAATACGGTCCTGTGATTAAAGTTACCAGAAATAAAAAACGCACACAAACACAAGGTTGTAAAGGGCTAAGTCAAGGGTTTTGATTCCTATACTACCAACATTGGTATGTTATGCCATCACACTAAGTTTAGGTACACCAGCATATCAGAAGAGTGTCAACAAATTATATCCCCTTTTGGTCATCTTAAGAGTGATTGCCTACAAAAATTTATTAAACCAAAATTGCCACGAAATTGTTTTTTTTCCATCCTACCTACCCGAGGGCTTAAAGCAAATATGACTGCAAATAAAATATTACCGCCAAAGAAGACAATTAAAATAAACTCACACATTTATGTCAGTGTCCCAAAGTGAGATGAAAAAAAATCTGGGAATTAGCACGACACTTCCTGAACGTGATTTCGCTGTAATTGTCCTCTGGGTGGTGGAGTTTAAGTGAAATTAACTGTCTAATTTCATAGAGCACGACAGCATGCTACTGGCGTGTCCTTGCGAATTATTTGTTGGGAACGTGAGTTCTATGGTTAATTGCTAATATTTCATATTTAGTTGTCCGGATTTTTATTGTTCTGTTGTGCTTTTAATGGCAGCAACTGCGCGTGTAGTATTTGTCTTTCGTTGCGGCTAAGGCTAATTAATATATTGTACCTAATGTTCTTGCCTTGAACTCACGAACCGGTAGCAGATGAGCAAATAGTTTGCTACCCTCCACCCGCCCTGAAGATGTTTGTATGATTTATATCCTGAATTTGTGTGATATTGACGTTGATTTAATAATAATACCTATCGAGGGGAAATGAGAAGCTAAATGTGCAAATACACATTGAAAAATCGTTAAGCTGTTGCCTCGATACGAAAGTGAAAAATTTCTTAAAGTGAATGCTACGATATTTTATTAGGTGTATATCTATTTATAGGAATTTGAATGGTCTGTTTTTTTGATAACGTTCAATTTACCGGAAGCTTTGTGTAAGGTGTTCGCCATTTTCGCGAGGGTCCTACATATTTTATTTTGTTTTCCTCGAAAATTGGGATAACATTATTGTCAACTGCCGAAAGATGTTACCTATTTATTTGGTGAAATATTCCAAATCAAACCGAAAGACAAGTGGCGCATCAAACATTACTGGCGGATGAATTTCACTTTTGCGATTTAAAGCCGCTCGATTATTCCACGTTGCAATATGTCGCTGTTCTTTGATATGAAATCAAAAATATCTACAATTGAACGCAACACTCTCGCTGTCCGCATTCCGATAACTCAAAAAAGTGGTCAAAAAATGAGGGGTGGGTAGGCGGAATTTACATTTGCCCGGAATGGGATCCAACCATACGTATACTTATTTCGAGACAGGCAAACGAGGTATATGTAGTTTTAGATCCATACCGACAAATCTTCTCTACCCGCCACCGACGGTTGACAGTTGATAGCGGAATAAAAAGCGCTTTTGAGGGTCTACTTGAGCATCATACTCGCCTGCGACCTTTTCAATGGATAGACGGGATTTATGAAAATGAACACCATTGCTACCATATTTTTATTGTTTCATTTTACTAGCACCGCGTCGAGTTGAAGCAAACTGAATAAAGCTTTGACAACTTTGCATTGCATAAAATTGCAACAAATCAATAATTCAGGTGACATCTGTCACCTGAAGTTTCGTAAAGTAAGAGACGGATTTTACGTAGGACAGAACTTGTAGCGGCCGATCATAGTAGAGCGAAAAAGTTTGTTAATTGGCGGAACTTGACTGCCCGCCCTTAATGGGGCTTTTCAAAATGCACATATAAGAAATGCATACAGCAGTGCATCATACAAAAGATTGTCTAAAACCTAACTACACTTATCAACCCTTCTCCGTGTTTTAGGTCTTCTGTGTCATTTTGCACAGGTAATAAGCGGAAAGGGTATCATTAGTTCAATTTGAATGAGAAATAATAATTATTTATACTTTTCTGCTGCTTTCCATTATTTTTTTCATTTCGCGCTTTGTTGGGCAGGTTTTTTGTTTTGTTTCGCATGTTATTTTTGTTGGTCTGGTATTATTGTGCAGTGACGCGCCAGTCAGCCATCCATGGAGAGTAGTTATATGCGTTTACTCGATAACAAGTTAATGACATAGTATCACCGTTCACCGTCAATAGCATGGCTGCTAACAGAATGAATGGCCATTCAGTTAGAATAATGCATTTCTTACCTATATGAAAGTAAAGATAGGTATACAGGACTTTACAAAACAAGGGGCTAGGTGGAATGTTAGACGGTTTGTCTCCATTCAACACGTTTATATTGTGGGGGATGATATCTTAGTTTACAACTGTGAAGGCACTCTCTGACAGATGATTTAAGTGGGGGTTGGATTTGGTTTACTTACGGTTGATGTTGTCTGTTTTGGTGCAGTGTTTACTGCCTCATTGTGTCGGCGTCGGTTCATTGAATCGGAGTCTGCCCTCATCGATCAACAAGCAATATTGGAGACAAACTCACGGAATGTGCCGTTAAATTAACTCTATTGAAATATGCCTTTTACGAATATAATAGTGTTTGCGTTTCAACAGGCAGTATATAGGTAGGCTCGCAACAAAGGCCTTCGTTTTGTTTATTATAACATTTTAAATAATTCGCTTCTATTCTTCTGGAAGAATAATTTGCAAAGGACATAATAGAGTCCCACAATTGGAGCCCACTACACCATTACACGAAGTCGTATGACTCTTCTTATTACCTAAGAGTAAAGTAGGTATTTACCATTACACATTTCCAACCGTTTTACCTAAACCACTATACCGTCATATTGACGACATTTATTTGCATTTATTTGTAGCCCCTTAAATTTTTTTCACTCATCGCCACCACCACGGTGAAGATTTGCTTTAAATGTTCGTGATATTCTACCTATGCAGCAAGAAAGGCAAACTTTTACCCACAAACATTAATTAATTCCGGGAAGAGATTTTCAAGCCACTCGACTGTCGCTACGCTGTCTATTCGTTTACAGTCTAACAATTACTATATATTATATACCTACTTGCGAAGCATGAGTGTATAATTATAAAAAAATTATTTGCAAATTGGTGAGTGATGTTACCCTTGTCGTAGGACATAAACGTTTATGAATATGGATGTACCTAAAGGGTTGGGTAATTGCATACTGAATTTCCATGTCATCATACCTGATGACAATTTAATAGCATAGGTGCATAGAAATTTGCATTTATATGCGAAAATTATACATAATTAAAAATGTCATATTAGTAGCTACTATCAACATATTCTGCAATAGATGTCACATTTTAGAATGAAATTGATTGGTGAATTAGAAACCTGAGTTGAATTTGGTTAGTGTATTAGCTGAATTTGAATGTTTTATTCATTTTTCTAAGATGGCATATTTTTGTCGACAGACAATTTTTAACGCGACACCTGGTAGAATAAATGCGTAGTGTGTACGTATGGGTGAATTTGTCTATAGAGACTCTGTAGCGTTTGGTTGGTGTATTAGCTGAATTTAATAGTTTTATTACTTTCTCTGAGATGGCGCTTTTGTGGACTCTATTAGCAAAACTGATTTATTTTTTCTTAATGCCATCTGACATAATAAATTTGTACATAGGGGAAATAAGGCAATTGCAAAGATAATATAATTACTCATTATATTATCTGCGGTAATTGCTTAGCAAGGAATTTTTCTCTGCAACAAAGGCTAGAAGGCATCAGTTAATTAAAGACTGCATCTTTTTGTCTTCTTTATCCTCGGTCCACATGCATTAACAGTCAAAGCGTTTTTTCTTTCGGCAAAACTCTTTAAATTATTTTAACTCATCGTGAAATAAAAAACGAAATCGCTTGTTTATCGTTCATACTCGTATGAGATAAAATTTCTATATGAAACAATACCTTAAATCGAACGGTGTGACGTCATATATACGATTGACTGCCTATGGAACATTCCAAGGTTCTTTAGTACGAAATTTATTTGTTTATTCTAGTCCGTACTAGGTGTCGCAATTTTGTATACATTTCCAATGCATATTTCTGGGTGCTGATTTGCAACCGTATTTGGTTCCTTATTACTGCTAGAAATCATTTTTATAATTTTGTAGCATTGTGCGATACTAATAACTATTATTTCGTGTCCATACTAAATTGTACGAACTTATTATAATTGCGAAAATTTCCATATAAAGTTACATTAAAGTGACCTACAAAATATTTGGTGTGAAGATTAAAAATTATTATTACCAAGGCCCAAAGTTTTTAGAATTTGTTTCAGACTATATCCATAATTATAGTAGTTGCAAAAATTCCTCAACCATTTTAAATTTCCTAATTAAAATGTCCTCCCAATTCTGAATTTTATAAGAAAACGCTTCTATCGTAAAAGAGGCAAGACGATTCAATTGCAAATACAAATTTTATATTCTTTATAGTGTGCCCTCGGGTGTTTGTCAAATTTTCGCACAGTTTTAAAAATTATTTGTGTTTTTCTGGGTGTTTAACCTGTAGGCCATCGGGCGACTATGTCGCTGTGTTCAAACTATTTTACAATAATTACAATTAACTGGACGTTCTTTACTGATCTTCGCTCTCTGGAAGATCGCTCAATACGTAACTCCAAACTAAAAATCCGCCTACTACTAATTACCATCCATAAATAAGCTCATCGACAACACTTGTTCATTTCCTCCACTCGCTCTCCTTCTTCCTTCACGTTCACACATCACAACTTCACAGCATTAAACTCAGAGACTCAAAGTTGGTGTATCGTGCGTATCGTGTCACTGTCACTGGTCACTGCGCAGAACCTTCCCTCTCGCTCACACCCTATCAAACAAACAGCAGTAGTGTACTGCAAGCCGCGTTGTACGGATATACTGTTGTGTTCAAGGGGAGTAAAAATTCTAAATAGTGTCCAAAACTCCGATTACAATAAAATAGTGAATTTAACAAACCAACCCCCAAAAAGTGAGTTTAAATTTCCAACTGATTCATGAAAAAAAAAACACATTTCTCTGTTATTAGTGGTGTAATATCGCGGAAACATTTTTCTACTTTTCTAACGGAATCGAATACAATGACAAAACCAGCTGCTGTGTAGCTTCGTATAAAATTTCGTGTTCAAGCCATTCGTTCAGTTTTTCGTTCAGCCGTGGAGGGGAAAGTGATTCTGTTGTGATTTCTATAATAAAATATAATATCTGCAGAAAATCCAAGTAATGCGCAATTACAGTCACAATAATAATACTAGTATAAACGAAATACTAAAGTGAGTTTCTATAAGAATTTATTTTGTTTTGAATTAAAACGCTCCGAATCTCCGAAATATACCTTATGCTGATTTTTTTTCGTGCCGTTTTCAATTTTTTTTTCTCAGCTACTGCTTCCTGTTGCGTGTGTGTGAGTGAATGCTTGCGAGTTGTGTTAATTAAATGAAGAAAACAAGAAAAGAAAATGCTTTGTACCATTTCTTCGGGAGACTAGTGTTGCCGGTGAGAGCGATTATGGGAAAGTCATGCGATTTGTTTCAAAAACTTTAAACGTCTAATCAGTTGTTTATTTCGAATACTATTTAAAAAGTAAAAGCCTGGCTTTAAAAAAAAATTCTAACTAGTGTGAGTGTGTGTTATTTTGTGTGAAGAAGTCAATTTTTTTTTTATGAAAATTCTTGTGCTCATGGAATTTGTTGTTTTCTCACTCGCACTCATTCAATTTGTCAAAAATTGTTGCTCTACTGCTACTCCAATCCAACTTCAATGTGGATTAAATGAGGAAGAGAAATTTTGTTTGATACAAAAAAGAAGTATACACTAGCTAGCCTACAAGTGGGAACTCTAGCTCTGTGTTTAACATGATCGCTTTATGACCATAATGGATATTTTTGAAACAGGTAAACCTTTAACAATATGTGAAGGGAAACTCGACCTATATGGCTAAGGGGTTCCATTCTATCTGCTTTGTTTTTAATACCCACTCTCCGTCGTCCTTTCGTAGACTGAATAGAATAAATTTATTTAAACATTAATTGCATGAAAGGGCTATATGGAGAGCGAGTTAGGTTGAGTGTCTTTAGTGCTGCGGACCACCAGTGTACTTTTGATTATCCTTCACATAAAAGTTAGGCTCGCGATGCTGCATTTCGGGAAAACATTTCCGCTGCTGCAATCGGTTTGACCTTAAAATTCAAATTAGGGCGGCTTTTTATTTCACGCGCAAGAAGGTTGGTTACTCTACAGAAATTATCACCTCAACGAATGTGGGTGGGTTTGTTTGTGTTTGCAATGATAATTATACATACACTGCCCAACCAACTGGTCCTGAAGATGAGCCATGTAATCTTACTAGACACCTATTACATAACAAACGATTGCAGATTGGGTGTTATGTAATATAATGTTGGACTACTGAACGAGAAGTTTCATGCTCCATCTAAGGTTTTGTCATTATTTGTTGTGCTGCCCCGCAGGGAGGGATCGAACGACTCGTCTGGCTAGAAGAGCATTGCTATAAATATGCTGCATGTACATTTGCCACCTGAGCAGATGAATTTTGAACTGTATAGGTACCAAGTTCTCCTCCACACTCATTCATTACAAATGATCAAATATTAGGTAGGTACCCCTAGAATCTTCTTACCAGAACTTACCAAATATAAGTGTTTTCTACAAAGTAAGTGCAAAACCGGGATGATTTAGCTGTTGTACAATATCTCATTGGATCCACGCGTGAGATCCACTTTTTTACGATTTTTTTTTATTTTTTTGCAGAAAGCAAGAGTGATTGGATTTCTGCGCCGATATTTTGACAATAGCATTGTCCTGGTAATTCTAATTTGTTTTGCCCTCATTAAGTGATAGACTTGTAAGAATCCAGGCGTAGGGTGCCTTGTATTGTTGTTTAAAGTGGATATGTTTGTTATATTCGATAAATCATCTGTCTTGTGTTCGCTTTCTTGTTCATTTGTGTATCTAGTACCTATTTTGTTCTGATCAAACTCAGAAATATCGGGTATGTGTGCTTATATATGTAAATAAAAAGCTGCTACAAAAATTACAAAAATAAAAATAAAAATGGTTCATTCTTATACGGCAACACTAATATAGTACCTATAATCTACTCGATTGTAGCGAAGGGAATCTTCTTAACAAACTCAGTTACAGTTGTGGTTGGCGTACAACTAACCTAAGGGAACAAAAATTCAATACATTCATTGACTTGTTCTGTGGATATGTTTACCTACTTTTATTTATTTTATTTAATTACCCATTTGATGATGCTTTGCTTTCACATTTCTTAACCCTCAGCAATGAACACTAATAGCTGTGTTGGCTGGTAAAGCAAACCAATGCTTGCCCACTCATCCAATCCACTTCCGCACCTTCTCTGCTGGTTGTACCATAACTAAAATGTTGTTCAACCATCACTTGGTTTATCGCGACAATACAGGTGGTCGTATAGTACAAATTTGCTGATTTTTGTAAAACTAACTTACACGTGCGTATGCGTCTTGGGAGAATACGATTAACCTAAACAACAAACTTCGGGGGAAGGAATGTTAGAAACTCGGAAGCGTCGAGTATCCTGAAGTTGGTATAGATAATTCACGTTATATGATCTACTTCCATTGACAATTTGCTCAAATAAGGACGATAATGTATCAGTTTGCCAATAATGGCACATCCTTTTACACTCACGCTTTAATTTTATATACGAACATATACCTATCTAACCGGCGGCTTTGTGATTTCAATAAAAATGCCCAGATAAATGCTGTCTAACCCACTTGTGTGCGAAACGAATGTCATTCTCGGTAGCTTTAGAGTTGAATACTTGCGGTATCTTGGTATAAGTAAATGTATTCCTCTTCAAATAGACTTGAACGAAAAAGCTGCATATAGCAGGTATGTATATAACTACATAAGTACCTATGTGTATCAATCAATATTGGAAACTGAAACAGCAGAAACAAGCATTTTTGAAAGATTTTTTTATTTAAAAATAAATAACCTCTCCATTCAGTAAATATAAAACAATCCACTTAAGTTGGTGCACAATCATTTTATGTAGATACAATTTATTTAAGCAACATACTCGCTCGTATCCTATCGGTCTTCTTCCGCAAAGGCTTTGGTCAAATTGCGGGCAAAGCCAGAGCGGACACTTTTTAAAATAGTCACGTCCTCGAAAAACGTTTGCCAAAAGCGTGACAGGGTATAGGTACATGAAGAAAACTGCCGCGGGAGGAAATTAAGGCTAACCCTCTGTATTATTAAAAAAATGCGTAAAAGAGTCTGGCCGATTGACTATTATACAATCGAAAGCACGTGAAAATAAAAGATTTACTATTAAACTGATTCGAGGGATATTTTTTCAGCAAGATTTTTGTATTTTTACCATATATGTACTTGATTTGATATATATGTACATATTTATATACTCAATATTTTTTTAGGCGGATCATGTTCTTCACACATGGCTTTAAATAAAACAGAAAAACGCAGTCATATTATTGCATGTAAGTTTATTTTCTCTTCTACTACCTATAATATGATTGCGATATGATTTATTTATGTGTCTGAAATTGTTTGAGACTTAGTTACCTGAGATGCAGGTTTCTTTAATCCATTCATCTATGATACGAAGTTGACAACACGATGTTTTTTTTTAAGTGCTTTTGCACTGTGAAATTAAATGCGGAGAAAGACGATTGATTAAATAAGGGATGTTTTCTATTAGGCAACAATTGATGACCACAAACTGTTTTTGTTTACCTGCATGCAGCAGTAATATCCATGCTACGCAGACAAGTTTCGCTGCAAAAAAAAATCGAGCTAAAAAAAACACAAGTGGCAACACAGATTCAAACGATTTTGTGCGCCGGGAAATTTAACGAAATTAAAAATTTGTATGAAAGTCCACTGGTGGTGTGCCTCTTCTGTTCGCCACCAGACGTTAATTCACTTCTTTTTTTTTTTTCCTTATTTCTATTGCTTATCGTTCGTTCGTCTATGCGCTATTCCTTTTGATTTTATTATATTTTCCCTTCGCCTCTATTAGAAACAACAAATTATGGTCACTCATTCAAGCATACAAAAATGTATGTTGTGAAAGTAGGAATGGCAACAGTTATTTGATTTTTTTTTGTTGTTTCACGTGTTTTGCCGTTGCCTTGTTCACTTGTAAGACAGTCGTTAGAACAGAACGACTAAACTGACAAATGTCGATCCATCCAGTATGTGTATCTGGAATTGAAATACTTTAGGAATTTGGTTCTTCCACTTTGTAACAGTTAAACCATCGAATATAAGTTATTATTATATTATTTTTTTTCGTTTAGACAAACACAATAAAGTAACGCAAAAAAGAAACCCGCAAAATGCCAATGACCGTCGTCACTTTGTTGAACAGACAACGCACATAGTTTCTTTTTACTGTAGTAATACACAATAACTCTCCGTTGCAATTCTTGCGGCAAAAAAAAAACAGCAGTTTTTGCCTGTCTTTCGTTTTTGTCAATCTTCGACCCCTCATCCGCGGTTATTCTTCTATCCGCTGCCTTTCACATGCGACTATTATTATAGGGTTATTGTGATACTACTGTTAATGGAATAATAAAAATGTAAAAACATGTGAATTATGCAAATATGTTTGTCATTTTTCCGGAAATGATTATCTTAAACCAATTAAAAGTCGTTGATAGATGAATTAGTGAAAAAGCTAAAACGTACTGTTTAAAGATTCCATAATTGCTCAATTTATGTAAGTATAATAAAAATAACAAAATTCTGTAAAGTCAAGACCGCAAATACCACATACCACGTAGTTAAACAGGGCATGCGGACTATTTTTTGGAGGTCCTCCGTGTCCTCTATGTATACTGTAAATAAAATGTTCAGTAAGTATCAACGCTTGTGAGTATCTACGATTTAACTTACAATAGACACCTGTAGGATGCATATGTGCATCTCTATACAGTATCTTTATTGATTTTCTTTAGCAAGGCGAAGGCATTGTGGCTTTTGTTTTCGCAGTTTCCAATATAAGATACGTTGCAGTGTCCTAGATCTTGGGGCACTATACTAAAACGTACTCGGTGTCAAATTTCATGATTCATCTCGTTGTTTGTCTCTCATTCAGGTTAACTGGATCGATTTTTTCACAGCGTACTCAATACGATTTCCACTCATTCGTTTTTAAAAGGACGAAGTAGCAAAGGCAGTCATCTGATTTAGCCCGGTTATCGTATGCAATGTGTACATTTGACTTGGGTGAGCTGAGCATTTCAATTGATTCAAGTGTGAATCGAGGTGTTGTGAAATTTTCTCCTCCTTCTACTTGATTGATAATATGATTTTAGTGTTGTCACCATTGTTGTAGTTCCTAAACCTGATTCCACATGTTGTCCATCAAAAACTTCATTTGATGCTATGGTTTGCATTAATTTTCAACGTCACACTTATCTGTTAAAGGATGTTTTTATGATTCAATTTAATCAGATTAATTATTCTAATCATACAGAAAACTAACAACATTTTGTAATATGTTTCGAAGCATTTCCTTTTATAAGCGAATTCAAGAAACAGCTTATGCATTACCACTCCATCAGAGAACCATAAAATCTCATCATATCGTATAAAAAGTTTTTACTTTCACAGAATCAAAAGCAGGAGAATAAGAGACGTTTAATTATTAATTTTAATCACAACAAAAAGCGCAACCGCCCAAAGTTGCTAACTTTGAAACGAAACAGGCGGATCTTCATATGTTCAAACAGATTTTCTAACTCGTCCGTGAATGCAAAAGTTTGCTAGTAACGTGAAAGTAAAATAATAGTCGTTAGAGTTACAAATATTTTATATTGGATGATATTACGAAGTTGTGGTTTTTGTAAACAAAAATATCACCACTCAAATCAAGTAAGTGAATTGTTTTTCGGAGTTCACGTTGCTGGGGAAATTTGAAGTACCACTTTCGTATTTTGGTACTACTTTCCCCTTTGTACTTAAGTTCAACAGAATGTTAAACTACCTCTTACGTTGAATAAAACGATACCTTCCCTTTATCCCATAAAACGTACGAGTGTACCTGGCGTTCCTAGAGTCGAGATGCAATAAAAAAGTTATTTATAAATAAAAAAAAATAACCGACTTGCTGTAAAAAAGACCTAAAAAAGACACATTCCAGTCTAACTAATGGACAATCGGAGGCTACATACACAGACTAACAGAATATGCGTAGATTCCGACTGCCAATTAATTCACTTGTTTACATCTTTGTAGTTCTTTTTTTTTTGTACAGTCAGTCGAGTTTTTCGTTTTTTAGTCTATGGGGAAGAATACGAATCTAATGACACCTCACTCTTCAAAATCGGTCATGCCGTTTAGGTTATACGACAATGGACAAACATACATGGGCTGTTTTTTTTTTAATGTTGCAGTCAGATGCCCTAAGTTTGTTTGCTTTATAGAACCACATTTATTTATTTATACAGATCTTTGATAAATATCCTTTAAGTTTTTATTGCGAAATAAACTAATTTTGGCAAATATTGTCTACTGGGTCACTTTTTTGACATTGTTGTCACACTTTGTCCCCAAAAAAAGAAACCAAGGATTTGATTTTACTTAACTACAATATTTTATATTTTTTCTTGAAATCAGGATCGACTTGGCAATGAAATTCTTTTAGGTTGAATTAAAGATAAGGCCAAACACATTCTTTAACTAGCATTTTTTCAAAAAAATGATCAAGTTGCATTTTATCTGATAAAGAGAGTATAAAGCAAATTACACTAAAAGTAAACGTTTATTCGATCTATTTACGAAAATTAGAGAAGTTCAGAGTTTGGGCGACATTTTAAGTTCTGTCATCCAAAATATTAGGAAAACTAATACAAAAAAATTGTTTTGCTCCATCATTGAAATTTATTTAAAAAAATAAACCTTATTGCAACATTTTAAAAAACCACCCACATACACACCATCGAAGAACGTTACTCTCCTTCTGGGTCCAGTCGGGTAGCTGGAAAAAAGTGTTGCGTGTGGTAATGTTCTAAAATGTGTTTTTCCAACCGAAAATATCTGGCAACACTATATGAGAATTGAATGTTTGAGCAGCACCCCACCGCCACCAAAAACATTTGCATTTTAAGAGAAATATCAACGAGCTTTCGGAAAACTTTTGAGAGACATTGAGAAACTGGCTTTTCATTGGTTGCTTATATTTACCTTAAGTTAGTTGCACTGACTCTGCACCCACGCCACAAAACCCTTGCTTCAGACGCCAGACCAGAGTTGGCAGTCAGCAGCCCCACTACGGGGTAAAATTGCGTATATTGCTGATTTCATCCCCACGGTGATTTGTAAAGAATTCCTTTGAACGAAGTGCTTTCAGGTTGCCAGTGCCAGTGTTGAAGTCTTGTTCCTGGAACACATACTGTAATTAAAATGTGAAGGGTATGCTTGAATTAAAAGTAAAAATGTGCTTAGAGTAGGAAGCTAATCGAAAAATGAGTGGGCCCTTTCTTCTCCGCTTTCGATCTACAATGGTCATTTTACGTATAATATTAATAAATTTGGGTTTTATTTATTAAAATTTGAGTTGGGGTTGCAATGCTAAAAAGGAAACCTTTTCCTGATATTTTCATCAAGCCTGTTAGGGTAGATATGTATATGTAACAGAAATTCAATCACAATTTGTATGGTACGCAATGATACAAAGAGAACAACGGCATATCAATATGATAAAATGTATATGTGATTGAAGTGCGTACCTAAGTGTACTGTTCATTTCTATTTTAAAAAAATAATAGTAATAAAATTATTGAGTAAGAACGACAAAGAATCGTATTTATGTTTATATGTGCATAATCGGACTGCCTACCTGCTTAACATTTCGTTACGCTTTCGTAGGGGACAACATGAAAGAAAGACACTGTTCTATGCGGTTAGTGATAACAAACATAAGTCATATTCTTACATTTGATTTCGATATTTTTGTGTTACTCACTTTAAACAAACAATCAGCTGTAGCCTCTTCGCAAACCAGTGTTCTTCTCACGCCTTTTGTTATTGAAAAAGCAATATGGTCGATCTTTAATTCAATTGAATTAGTTTTGGGAACTCCATTTATCTATGTATTTGAATGCAGTTTTAAGTGATTGGATAAAGAGTCACCTATCGAATGACGCCAATTTTTAGCGTCTGAATTTCATCATTCATCAGCTTGGAGTAAAGTAGTTTGCAATTTTATTGCCGATTTTTGTTGTGTTTCCAGTCAAGCGATTTCAACTTTGTACCTACAGTAGAAGTCATATATATATATATATATTATATATATACACAGCTGGTAAAAAAATAATTGTGCAGTGCTTTGTTACTAGTTGATTTGTTCTTGTTGCTAAATAACAGTTGTTTTGCTAACAAGACTTGCAACAGTATACAATTTTATTAAGAAAGTCTAGTAGTTCAGCGGTTAAGGGGTAAGGGTAAAACCTATAAATTTATAGCAGATGCCCTTGGAAGGTCACAGAACTTTGTAACCAATGCTCTTAAGCCAACATTAGAAACAGAAAATAGAGGAAGGCCGAACAAAAAACAGCTACTACTGACCACCGTATTTTACTTTTAGCGAAGTCAAATCCGTTTGTTTCATTACGGATTCTAGGCGCACAAATTGGGGATGGAATCAGTGCACGCACAATCCGCAGGAGACTACAGAACTTCAATCTCCCAGGAAGAGTCGCCAGAAAAGTTCCACTCCTAAGACCTAAGAACGTAAGGTCCCGAAAAGAATTTGCCTTTAGGCATAGGAGTTGGAATGGAATATTCTGTGGAGTGACGAAACAAAAATAAATTTATTCTCCTCGGATTGTGGGCGTAACGTTAGGCGACCAAAAGGAAAAGAATACCATCCTCGCTATACTCTGAATACCGTTAAACATGGTGGAGGAAATATAATGGTATGGGGCTGTTTTTCCTGTGGTGGTGTTGGTCCTATATTCCGTGTCAATAACATCATGACAAAATACGGATATATGGACATCTTGGAAAATGCCATGCTTCCATTTTCCGAGGAAAACATGCCCCTCCGATGGCATTTCTAACAATGATCCAAAACATACAGTCGGTATTGTGAAAGATTGGTTTCGGGATCAAAAGATCTGTGTAGTTTCATGGCCAAGTCAATCTCCAGATTTCAATCCCATTGAGAACTTGTGGGATGAACTGAAAAGAAAATTGAGGGGTCAGTTCTTCACTAATGGGAATCAACTGTGCAAAAGGAATGGTATTCCATTCCTCCCGGAACGTGCCAGAAATTGGTAGGTTCAATGCCACGTCGACTCCAAAAAGTTGTGGAAAATAATAGAGGATACTCAGGTTATTAGAGTAAGTTAAAAAAAAAAAACAAAAAAAAAATAATAAAATCTATAATTAGTGATTATTTAGGAACACACCTATTTTTTTGTCCAAGCCGAAAACAGAACTCCAAAAGTTTTTGTTATTTTTTTTTGTTAAATTATTCGAAAAATAAACAGATAACTATTTTCCATATTCAAAAATTATGTAAATTTTATTAACATAATTGTAAAAACAAAAAACAAATTGAAAAAATTTGGTTTTTAAAAAAGAAAGTTCTCACACCTATTTTTTTGACCAGCTGTGTATATAATGAAACTAGCCAAATGAAAGGTAAGTGGACATTATAAGCGACTTCCACTGTATATGCACAATTATCTTGGAATAATAATAATTATACATTTGTAAAACAAATTAGACATGATGAAGAGACTTAAGAAAACGTTTTTAATCGATTATAAATCACACGACTCTTAATTGTATTTTTTTCTGATTTTAATTACAGATACTAACAGAATTTTGTAATAAATACCTTCTGACCAAATCAGCAGCGAAATGAACCGAGAAGATTATCAATAACTGCCACATTCTATTAACACAAAAATACCCTTTCAAAGACAAAAAACTCAACAACATCAAAGCCGACATTGTTAACCATTTGTGTGGTAAGTTTTCTACAACTAATTTGTTTTATTATTAAGAATTTGAAATTGTTTTAGAAGGGTTAGGGTTTGTCATTTTTTGTTAACGAAGGTTTGCAGTACCTATTTTATTTGCTTTTTTGTATATACATACTCAATCGCTGCCACATTTTTTTTACAAATGCACTGTTAAATATGATGACTCTGAATCAATAGTAAAGATGTATTTTTATTAGATATTTCTTAAACATTGACAAATTAGATCTATCGAAAAAGCCGAACAAATTAGTTAGTCTACCTTCGCAAGCAAAAAAATACTGCTCGGGTCGCACTTCCCATAATGTAATTGAAAATTTATACCACTCAAGTGAAAATTATTTAAATGTAATCCTAAAACTAAAGTCATTATCAGCATTTTATATAAGCAAAAGAAGTAAAAATAGATGAGAGCTTGAATGGTAATTCCATCGATGCAAAACCACGCATGTGAAAACGTTTAAATCCAAAACTGTCTTTCTGCATGGTCATGCAATATAATTTAATATATATATAATTGCTTTCTGTGTCCAAGAGATAGTAATTCGAGGACTGTTGCCAGCCATTAAGTTAAATATTTGATTGAATGTTCTTCTTTCGCTTATTTCGTATGCCTTCGAAAGTTCGCCGTTTGTAGGGATAGGCAGTAATCATTCGACATACCGAACGAGAGGAAGCAGTTTTCAAAAGTGCCGACGTGTAATGCAAATCTACTGTTTTCCTATTAATTATTTCATAGCATGAAAGACAAAGACAAGTTCTTCAACTGCATAAACGTCAGCAAGGACGCAACTATTGCTAATAGATAATAAAAAGAAGGGCACGTATTGGTCGCACATACTTGCACATTAATAGTGTCGAAAGTGCTTTGGGACTCACGTAACTGAAATCTATCCCAAAAATCGGAAATAAAATTTAAAAGAGTTTAGAAACTGATAAAAAGTGTACCAGCACTGTGACTTTGCTTCAATTTTTAAAGCTAAATTTTGCAAGTACCGTGAAAAACTGCCCAACAAAAATATATGGCCTACAACATTTGCAATGTGTCTGTTGAGTTTGTCAACATGTGCTTAAATGTTTCGCCTTAGACTTGTAACCGTTGAACGTTTTTTGCTGGTATGGCTGTACTTTTTCGTTAGTCGCACCTCCTGCTCAAGGATTGTCACAGCGCCAATACCCATATCCTTATAGAGAAAATATAAAAGTTAACAGAGAGACATGGACGCATAAAATAAGTTGACGGAAACATGTGCACTTGTTCACTGTTCAATCCATTTCATTATCGAATCCTCTTGCAATATCTACACAATGATTATAAAGGAAGTGCATTTGTAAAACGATAAATTGCGTGTGCTCTATTGGCCATCTAATTCAGAAGTATTTTCGTAAGCCACAGAATTGTTCAGATCGGTTTAGTTACTTCAGAAATTTGCTTGATAACGGCGACTCGTTGTTTTATTGACTTTTTGCTATTGCATCATTAGTGAGTATATTTGTGCAGTGTTATTGTGAAAAGATGTCTGGCGACTTTGGCACGTATGTAGATATGATAAGGTACTGTTTTTTGTTACAATATTCATCGTTATATAAATTGCTTCTTATTTTTATTTGATTGCTTTTGCAAACAGCTTCACTTGATTTATTCACACTAATCTGTCTTATTTTGCTCTATTGCAGTTTTTAATAATAATTTTTTTTGTTTATTATTCATCTTGCAAAATCGGTTTGGAATCTGCAATTTCCTGTTGCTTTTTGAAAATTTGTCAAATTGTCCCGTGGTTGTCTCGCAAGCCATGTATCGGCTAATCTGTACATGAACAGAAAAAAGAAAGCTTGCAATTATTTAACGGAACATTTAAATTATTGTACTAGCTTTCTCAAGGATCATGCTTTAACGGAAATAGGGCTGAATGCGCGCTGTTCTAAATTATAATATGACACATTATTTTCACTTTTATAAACTCGCAAAAAAGAAAGATGAGCTCCAGGTACACTTCAACATTGCCTTGTAACCAGGGGCGAACGCAGATAGGGGTTTTGGGGGTTGAAACCGATCTGAAAATATCTGAATTTAAAAAAATAAAGAACGTTTTTATTTAAACGAAATGAAAATCTGTTGTACTTAGCTTATTTTCAGTTTTAATTAGTTTATACATTTGAAATTTATAAACTAATTAAAATTTTTTTTACCATTACCTACTCCAATTCTACATATACCACCCCACACACTCCCCTGAAAAATCGAATCTTCATTAACTACATATATCCTTATGACAATAAACTCATATCTACATCCGTATTTATCAAAGAAACAACACCGAGAGGTGACTCGCTAAGACGTCATTGATTAATGGCCAAAGACGGATGGATATAGGTTTATAATTACAACGTTCGCCCCTGATTGTAACTATCTATTCAAAAGGATTACATATATATCAGTATCTATGAACTGCGTCGGTCAAACTTTACTTAAAAATGACAAAGTTGGCAAAGTTGTTGAAAAATTCAAAAGTTACGAATGTAAAGCCATGGTCATGCAACTCATAAAACATTGAAAGCGTTTCAACGGTAGAGAACAATAAAGTCGTCATTAGCTACGGGAGTGTATAGGATATTAGTTGAATATGTTTGCACATTTGTATGGTGTATATTTAATTTACGTTTTCTTGTTCCTTTCAATTTCTTCATCTTTTGGTCTCATGTATAGAAATACAAGAAGCGCTTCAAACTTTTCTTCCTCACATCATAGGTATTTGTTTTTTTATTAGCTTTTGTTTTAATCTTAGTTTTATACTTCATATAATATAATAAACAAACTAAACTAAACATTGATATAAAGTATATTTTGAACACTCAGTAAAAACCCTTTTCAACTTTCCTCTTTCCCTGCCTTACTATCGCCTTAGAATCTCCTCGCAGGTGAGGACTTAGACCAGGCGGGCACATAACTTTACACTTATCAAAATGTTTCTCTCAATATGTGTTATTCAAGATTCTCCGCTTTTTATATTCGCTGCTTTTAAGTATACGTATACCCCTTGTCATCATATTCCTTGACCCCTCGTCAACATATTCCATGCTCTTAATGGTCGTCTAGCATTATCTATCATTGTTTGGTTGTTTCCAATTAAACTGTACATGTGTTCATTCTACCCATGCGGAAACGCCTGGGAACATCATAGCGCTCCTGATTTCTTCAACACAGTCTCATTGAATTTTCATATAACCTTGCTGCTTACTTTGAAATAAGTCCAAATAAAAGGTATCGTAATTATTCGATCCTGTATCCGCTTATTGTGCTTCTTATATCCCACAAAACGATTATGAGACTAATAAACATTTCCCGCTGCTGAAGAGATTGGGGACCAAAAATAATGGTTGCAAGATAAATTTAGTACTATACATCTTACATTACTAAAGGACAATACCACCATATACCAAGCTGTAGGCGTTGCATCACTTAGGGTTCGCGCGAACAGCAATGGGATGGGGTTGGTTTGGATGCGACTGAACCGGAAAAAGCCCCTCAAACATAAATATGAAATGAACAGATATTAAGAGAAAAAACGGAAATTTGAAAAGAGACAGAGCTGCATAGTTTTTAAGAGGCACATGACATGCCGAGAACCTTTGACCAGCGAACTGATTGATGCTTTCACTCATATTTCACTTCGATGCAGCGTTGCCAGTTTGGGGGTTTTCCCCCAGATCTAGGGTTTTTTTTTACCGCCTGTGTGAAATTTATGGGGAGAAATTATTTTGGGGTTTCTTTTGTAATTGCGTTAAATTTTTTTTCTTACTATAAAGTATCGTGAGTGAACATTAAAAGCTATAAAGCAACTGCAACACCAACAAACCAAATCAATGTATGTTCCATTTATGCCAATTATATTCTAATGCATTCCATTTATTATTACGACAACTATATTTTAGGGTTTTTTTTTTTTCTGAAAGCTGATTATTTTTACTTATTGGCTAAGTTTTTCTTGAAATCTGAATTCACTTACGTTTTTTATTTTAAATAAATACATTAAAGAAAATCTTTTTGAAATTCAATTCCTACACAAATAAAAAGAAAATGTTTATGTATTTACTTTTTACTTTTAAATACATGAAAAAAAAAATTTGGGTTATTTTTTTTTTTTTTTTTAGAAAATAGCAAAATCTGTTTTTTTTTTAGATTTATCTAGGGGGAAATATTTCAGCTTCTGGCAACGCTGCTTCGGTGTCAAATCTACCTGTAGATTTCTCTTACGTGATTTATACCCAACTTCGAAGCTCTCCGACTGTACAGGGTGTCTTAGTCTATAAAATAGCTTGTTGATGCGTTAGAATCGTGTTGTTTGCGTTGACTCCGTTGTTTGAAAACGAAATAGAATTTTTACCTATAAATTCATTTGTGTTGATTGTTGACTTGTGGTCGTTTAAAAACTGAACACAAAAATTCATTTGTTTTAAAGTGTTAATCTGACATGTTTTCTTTTTCGTATCATTCATTTTGCAACCAAAATATTCGATTCTTGCAAATAAATTACAACTGAACTGAAACATGGACGATATGGAAATATTTGTATTTTAAATTTATATGATAATCTGAAGTTCTATTAGAATGTGTTATTAAAAATTTGAATATATGTAAATTTTTTGAAATTTGTATTTTGGTAAACAAATCTTAATAGAATTTGAAGCATCCTGTATTTGTGACGACAGGACTTCCAGAAATTAGGAAACAATCACTGACAGCAGTACAAAGTTATTATATTATTACTTCGTACATAACCAATCAGCTACAGCAAATTAGCAATGAAAAAGTTTACCCAAAGCACATTTAGAGAGATATTGCATACGAGTGTCAGTGATGGATTTAAATACACACAAATTATGAACGATAGTTTATGTTGCATGAGTGCTTTTCATCCTTACCTGTCGCACACACATAGATGTGCAACAAGGCTTTTTCTCCCACGAAACCATATGAAGTCGTATAAAAAGCATCTCATTAAGGTTTCTCTAATAGTAGCGATTGGAAATTGAACATAAATAACCGAAGCGGAACGGTTAGATCCATTAATAAGTTTTTAAAAAAAAAATTAAAATAAATTTGTTGAGATAAAACAAAACTTTAGAATCGTTTCGAAAAATTAAATATTTTACATTTCTTTTTTAAAATACAGTTAATTGAAATTTTGAAAGTGATTTAACACATTTTGAGCAATTCTAACTCGGACTTAATACTAAATGCTGAAAAATAGAATTGTGTTAATGGTGCTTCTCGTAATATTCCTTTTACTAATTTTGCTTAATCTAAAAATTGATTTTTTTGTGAACTTTTCTAAGATGTCTGCAAAAGACACAACATCCCGCGCAATTCATTAAAAATGAAATTCATAGATGCGCAAGTTTGGTATTTTTTCCTCCTAAACACATTGTTCCACGAGAAAGTTTTCGAAAGTTCTGCCAATATGAAATTCAATGTAATTTTGTTCTTAAATTAAAAATATTTAATCTCAGTGCACCTTCAAATAAATTTATTTAGAGAAAACAAAAATTTAGAATCGTTTGAAAAAATTAAATATTTTACATTTCTTTTTTATATAAAAATACAGTTAATTGAAAATTTGAAAGTGATTTAATACATTTTGAGCATTCGGACTTAACTACTAAATGCTGAAAAATAGAATTGTGTTAATGGTGCTTCTCGTACTATTCCTTTTATAATTTTGCTTAATCTAACAACTGATTTTTTTGTGAACTTTTCTAAGATGTTTGCAAAAGACACAACATCCCGCGCAATTCATTAAAAATTAAATTCATAAATGCGCAAGTTTGGTATTATTTCCTCCTAAACACATTGTGCCACGAGAAAGTTTCCGAAAGTTCTGCCAATATGAAATTCAATGTAATTTTGTTCTTAAATAAAAAATATTCAATCTCAGTGCACTGTAAAATATAAAATGCCATTTTCTACGTGCATAAAAATAATTTAAAATTTTGCCAGTGAATTTCATACGTAAATCTTCATGAAGTGATTTTAGATTTAGAAATTAAATACAGTGAAATAGATACAACGCATTAAACTTATTAATGGAATTTTAAAGAACTTTGAAGAACTAAAAACAAAAATTGTTAACATTATAACAGTAGATAATAGTTATAAGGAAACGGATGTTTGTATTATTTGCCTGCAATATATAATAACTATAATCAACGAACTAACAAAAATTTCTATTGCGAAGTTTTTTGTTTTATCTGTGATCGTTTTACTAACTCAATTGTACAGAGTATAACCGACAATCGATAAATATGAATAGTACAATATACAATATTTTCCTTAAACCATTTACATTCTACGAAAAAAATAGGTTTTATTTTTTTTTATTTTAAATTGTAGGAGGCACTTTATTAAATTAGTGCTGCCTGCTTAGTGTTTTGTTGAACAGCGGACTACTTGTTCGGACTCATTGTTAAAACAAAATAAATATCTTCTTTTTTTTCTCGAATTTGTGTGTAGTAGGATCGTTGTGTACTTACTTTTGATGGCGCAGTACCCTAGGCCGTTTGGCCAAATCTTCCTCTACTGGGTATAGAGGAATAGAATTAGAGGTGTACATCGAAATGACTATAATTCGAATTGTCTCTTTTTTCAAACAAATCATTACGAGTAATTATATCTTAACTAACATTTACGCACGGAGTCAAGGTAGAGAAAGTTCCTTAATACCTGAAGATTTGATCTGTTCAAAGCGTCGATGTTGAAATTCATTCTCTGTAGACTGCATATATTTTGTTTAGATATTATTTTCGTGTCGTTCATAGTGTACGACATTCTATTCAATAAAAAGAGGACTGCTCTCTTGTTCTGAATTTTGTCATACTTTGCGGTTTTAAACTCCTTATCGACAGAGATTTTTTTAGAAAAGAATAATATTTATATATGCTATATAGTATTGGCCGCGAAAATCGTGAAAGCAATTCTAAAGATAACATAATGAATTACGTTTCGTGTTTGCTTTTCTTTATTTCAAATGAATGTATGTACATTTATAGTTGAGGACAGAAAGCAAACGCAGCCAACATGTTGAAGCACCGTAAACATTCAAAATCAAACGAAAACACAAAATCGATTCATGAAGGGCAAGAGAGAGCGCCAGGTCTCTTTGCAAACCTTTGTCAGCAGTCTTCAGCGTCCGTTATAGGTCTTACCATACAAACTCAATCGGTTAATGCCAAACGCCCTTACGATAAAATAAATCGAATTTTCTCATGGCACAACACCACTTACAGCAGCGAGGGAGCTGCAAATTCTACCATATCAAGATTGGCATCGTCTCTTATTTCACCAATAAGATCGAATGGTACTCCTAGGGGTGCAGCAAAAACATCTGGTTTCTTTGGTTCCCTAGGTAGTAGCTGGACTTCGTTATACTCTAACCGTAGTAAAGATCGGAAAAAATTTTCAAAACGATTAGAAACATACCCTAGAGCACAGAAGGAGTACAACAAATGGCGGTTATTAGACAATAATCGACACAAAAAACTTTCGTCAATAAATAAAAATTTTAGTAGCAAAATGTCATTGACAAATGTCGTTGTTGCTGGATCTACCCACATTGATCAGCAATCGACAAGATTTGCTGGCAGATCCAGATCCTCCGGGAGCAGAGGAAGACAATTTATGGCTCCTCCACGAAGCCTTAGAGCAACAAGCTGTCATAATTTTAGCCGATATACTATATCAGTTCAAAGAGAGGCGCAGATATGCGTCAGGGACGACTCTCCGCCGTCTCAACGGTAATTAAATTCAAATTGGTGAACTTAATGCTTGTTTCCAATCCCGAAATAACAACCTGTCACAAAATTATATCCTATATATTTAATATATCTTTTATTTGAAGTCTATTTTTTGTAAGTTCTCTATATTAATTTTAACAGAAAAACCGTTCAAACTCTAAGTGACAAATGGCCATCATATGGGTGTTTAAAATTAATTTTGTTTCTTTTCTTTTCTTTGGCCTATAGTTGCATGAATAAAAAGCACTACAGTTTCTTTGATATCTCACCCACTGTAATAGATTCTTGTGGATCCTCCCCGTGGAAAGATCCAACTATAGCTTGACAAAGGACGTGGCTTCATGTCGGAGCAATATAACGTTCCCATATTGTCTAGTGTTCTTATTAGTTAAAGATAAATTATGTTTATTTGACTGTGATTCATTATGTATGTAGTTACTTTCCACCATGTTTTCACTATTCGTTGTTAGGAATGTGGTTATTTATTCAATAATTTATGTTGTCATCCTCATCAGTTAAGTTTTTTTTTTAGTTTTTACTATTTTGAATCCATCCGATATAAACTGCTACACAATCATATTGAACTATATTCAATTTGTTTATTCTCTCTTCTCTTTACAACTTAATAAAGGCGGGGTTGTTACCCGCGGATTTTCAGACGGGAATCTGAAAAGACCTTAGAAAAAGGTCTTCAATCTGTACTTTCGGTAAGTTTCTCTTGTTTTTTTTTTTAAGTTTATATTATAATAATGTTGAATAGTCTGTTTTTAAGTGGCTCAAATAATGTTCGAGTCGATATCATAAGGATTTACTAAAAGGGATTTACTAATAAGATGTGTATATAGGTTAGGTTTGTTATTATATAGCCTTTCAAATTATCATTTTTTAACTGTTAGATCCCCTCTTAATTGCAATTAATGACGATATGAAATGATTGTTTCTCTTTCATTAAATGATTTGGCAATAAATCTTAGGTAATAAGGTGAACAAATAGGAAGCCCACTGACATTAAACAACTAAAGTATCATATTGGTTTGTTATACTTCGGTTGATAGATTTTAGATCTGTTTGGATTTTTTTTTAGCATTTGGCGGTCTTATTTTGTTCACACTCAAAATTTTGAAACGGATAAGACATTTTTTTTTTCTTTAATTTATCAATATAAAATTTAAAAAAAAAAACTTAATTGATCATACGAACCCACGACATGCCGTGCAAACAAAAGTGTCCATCGCAGCAGTGCCAACATAAATATTTAGCTGACATGTACTAAAAGACATACTGATAGGATCGATGGCGAGTGATACGAATTATACAAACAACACATTTGTAAATCTATTGGCAACAAATCGAATCAAGTAAAATGGAAAGCTTGTCATTTAGATTTCTAATTGTCGATGGTTGAAACTAATCTATTGCGGCGCGGCGTTAATAATTCATAAAACATTTTTTTAGCATTAAATCTTCAAAATTAGTAAAAAAATTAGTTTGAGCTGTAGGTAATTTTCGCAAGCCATAGCGAAATTAGGTACATAATGTAAAAAAGTTCAAATTATCATTTTTTAACTGTTAGATCCCCTCTTAATTGCAATTAATGACGATATGAAATGATTGTTTCTCTTTCATTAAATGATTTGGCAATAAATCTTAGGTAATAAGGTGAACAAATAGGAAGCCCACTGACATTAAACAACTAAAGTATCATATTGGTTTGTTATACTTCGGTTGATAGATTTTAGATCTGTTTGGATTTTTTTTTAGCATTTGGCGGTCTTATTTTGTTCACACTCAAAATTTTGAAACGGATAAGACATTTTTTTTTTCTTTAATTTATCAATATAAAATTTAAAAAAAAAAACTTAATTGATCATACGAACCCACGACATGCCGTGCAAACAAAAGTGTCCATCGCAGCAGTGCCAACATAAATATTTAGCTGACATGTACTAAAAGACATACTGATAGGATCGATGGCGAGTGATACGAATTATACAAACAACACATTTGTAAATCTATTGGCAACAAATCGAATCAAGTAAAATGGAAAGCTTGTCATTTAGATTTCTAATTGTCGATGGTTGAAACTAATCTATTGCGGCGCGGCGTTAATAATTCATAAAACATTTTTTTAGCATTAAATCTTCAAAATTAGTAAAAAAATTAGTTTGAGCTGTAGGTAATTTTCGCAAGCCATAGCGAAATTAGGTACATAATGTAAAAAAGTTCGTAAGGGCAAATCTATATTTTCATTTGCAAATCGATACGCATGGTTTCAATCTATATGAAAATCTTTTCATGATTTTCCATTGTGTTTTTTTTTTTATTTTATTATATATTTCAGAAAGTTGCCTGCGCATATATTTATCACACAAGTAATGTTGTTGTTTTCTTTTATTATATTTAGGCCGCATTTTCGGTTGCAGTTCCGCTCAAATTTAAGAAAAATCTAAATTGTCACCAGTCAGCAACTAAACAAGGTCTACTAACTGGTTCAGAAGATCAATATAAATACCGATCAGCTTTACAACAGAAGTTGAAGCCGGGATCATCAAATGCTCAGAGATTTGATGGTGGAACCGCATCAACATCAAACGTAAGCAGATTTTAATTGTAAAAATTTAGTTGTGTGTCTGCATAGTATAAGGGATAACATCGTTATTTGAATTATTTAACTATATTCTCAGTTTGTCTTTCTATGGCAACCTTCGTTAGATTAACAGTAGGTTTTTATAGTTTTAACTGTTATTGTAAACCATGGAAATCAATGATCAACATAGATCATGTGGGTAACATTAACACCAAATATACAAGGACACAAAGAATGCCGTGAATTGCCCCGTGTTGTCTCAAACGGCGCAAACAAATAATTTACCTAGTAGGGCATTAATTTGGTCGTATGAAACATAGAATTTGTGTTATAAACTCACAAATATGAAATGATATATCAAATTTTTTTTTCCTTCTTGCCACAACTTAGACACACCTAATAATAGTAATTGTAACACACTTAGCAAAATAATTTAAAAATTAAATCAGTTTCGACGCGAATCGATTGCCAATATTTCAAATATTGGGCTAGCTCCGTTGAGAGATGCCAAGAAAACCCTTAGAACACGAATTTTCAAACCATATGCCAATTTATTTATTTATCAAAATGGTAGGTCCTTCTTGTCACTGCAAGGTGCAGATTAAATTGATTTTGTTTTACATTTATATGTAATTCATATGAATTTTTCCATTGTTTAGATTTTTGGCAACATAGAGCTCTCTCCGTATGGAGATTACCAGAAAATCATTTTCTTGGGATCAATTAATTGAAATGCGCGCCTAGTAAAATTGTGCAATGTATGTATTTTTGCCTCAAATATGCATCAGGTATTTATGGTATTGTTTGTCAAGATGTGAAATCATCTCTGCCACTGCTGGGTGCATATTTAACTGATATCGGCTTAAGTACATACATGTACCTATGTGCTTAATTCCAGTTCGAAATGCAGCTCTTGGACCCATGTATCTATACCAACTTATCAGAAATCAACCCTGCCACCAATAGGTAGCTTATGTCATTGTTTGCAAAAATGTTAAATCTTCTCTGTCCCTGCAGGGTGCGTATTTAACTGATATCGGTATAGGTACATGTGTGAAATTCCACTTTGCAATGCAGATGTTGACTATTGTATACCAAATTAACCCTATATTCATTGCCGACAACGTTTGCCTTACAATTCGATGTAGGATTCGGTGTTTGATTATTTAGAACTTGATAGATACATTGATAGAACAAAGTTAGGTGCTTTGCGTGTGGTTGATGTGCTATTCAATGGTATGTTCATGATAAATATCGCATGCAGTAACGTTCTGTTCCGTTTTCCTTTTTATCCTTTCAAGGCTGCAATTTCATCGCTTAAACAAAGGGAAAACAGCACATGTAAACAGACAGAAAGTCGCCGAGAAAGATCAACATCTGAAAAGTGTTGCCCATATAGATCCACATCTTTACCAAGGACAACTGCTGCTGGACCATCACGTGCACAGATAAGCAGTGCACCTGACCAAAGCTTAATTTCAAGTGGACCGGTAAGCATTTTATTTTTTTAATTTTGTAAATTATATTTCTTGGCGTCACTGTAGATAGTATACGAAAACGATTTCATACATATAAATAGAGTTCGCCCAGTGGTCGAAATTCTACCATTATAAAACCTGGCTTATACACAACATTTCATTACACAAATTACACACAGAATTGCAGCTCTGCACAATCTTCCGCCAAAAAAAAGTCAAGCGAGCATGTTGTGTTTATGGCAGTGAAAGCGGTTCCTAACTATTTATATATACGATATAAGAAAAGACGAAGGAGATCTTAAACACACACGCGTTATTTTATAATTCCGCCGATACGAAATCACATTAGCCCCCACATTACCCCCTCCTCCCAAAAACTAAGTTGTAGTATTACCAGACATGTCTCTTAATAATTGGAAAAGCTCGACAGTGAAAGAGTTGCAAATGAACCATGTCCTTCACTGTGTAAGAGAATGGATGTAGTAAAGGTGCAGGGTTACTCAATGAAGATTTTGACGCGTGTATTTATAAAGAAAAATTTTTGGATTTCCAGACAGTAAGTAAAACAAAACCAAACGGTAGTCTTAATGGCAAAGACAGTGTCAGCCATTACCACGAAGTCCGATGTGTTTTGGAAGCGACTAACAAAAATTGCAAAATACTTTGCACATATTTTTTGTACTCTCATTTGTTTACAAATATTTCTTTGTTTATACGGTATTTATTAATCTAGTATTTGCACGGATGCATTGTAGCCGAATTCATTGAAGTCGAAAGTAAAACCAATAATTTTGGGATAATAAACTTTTATCTTGTAAACGATTGCATTTCTCTCAAAAGACTTTAAGAGTATTTCAGTTCACATTCACATTTTTATGAATTGTCTGTGTGAACGTTTGTGTACAATTATGTATAGGAATATGATGTCTGAGTAACTGCCGGGTGTTGGTGCTGTCACAGTTGGAAGATTCTATTAGTTTATCAGTCAGCATTTTGAAATAAAATGTTACTCTCGTCCTGTAATGTCAATTATAATAATAATACCAACTGCAACAACAAGCAGCAAAAAAAAGTTAAACGAAGTATTCGTTACTTTGAATTTCATCCAATTGCAATCCGTTATCTCCCACAGGCGAAATCAACAGGCGCTGTTCGTAAACAAGTAACTTCATTAAAACCTGCAAAGCCAAAACAATACATAAGTATTTATGGCTCAATCAAGAGCATAGAGCTACCGGTGGATCCACAACGCGAATTTTATGAATTACTGAGGGCGAAAAATAAATACGAACTTGAAGTCAGGTTTCAGAAAGCCGAAAGAAAGGCGGCAAAAGCCAAAAAGGGTAAACGTTTATCCCGCCGAGAAGCATACAAGAACGAACAGGGGGGGCGTGAAACAATGGAACCCTTAACGGCGCGCTCTACCGTAGGTTCTGAAAGTATTTCAAGTGTAACTGACAAACAGATTGGGTAATCTAACAATTATTTATTCTCCAGCAATTCATGAACACGCGCGCAGATCTGCATCTTAAGTGCAATCGCGGTTCTCATTCTAGTGATACAAGCTCTGCGTATAGCGGTAGTGACACAATGACTTCTTTACATAGTTCTGCTCTAGATGGGGATGAGGTTGATTTAAGTGGTCTAGTGGAATCGATTGTTGACTCTGATGAGGATGATTTAGTTGAATCTATGGAGGTAAGTTTAATTAAAAGAATAACTTTATTTATTACGTAAGTAAATATAGAGAAGTATTCGTACACACTTTTTTTTTGCTCGTAACGCCAAACTAAATTGCTCTCTTGTGCACTTTGTTCGCGGTGTGGACTCTCGTTCAATCGTACTCGTGTATATTTTACATATGGCAAAGTGTCATCCAACAGGCTAGCCTGTTGTCTGATTCTATTTTTAATTTTCGAAAAAGCGTTATTTTTTTCACTTTCAATATAGATAGGTATTCGATTTTTGAATAAGATACGTAGTAAAATGAGCAAAATGCGTTCTTGACGAATAGTGATTATTTTTGAAAATGACTATTGACCAGATTTGAACAAAAAGAGAAACGAAAAACCACATAAGGACCTATCCCACGTTTTATAGTACTGCTCTGTTGGTGATACATTTGAAGGCCGTGAATACCTTTACGTGCATTTTTATGCGTTATTCTTCAGCTGAAATTGTTCGTCATTTTTTTTTTTAACTTTTTTATTTTATTTTACTCATCAATCAAACATGAACAAATCCATCTTTCCTCCAATCCTTACCGTAAAACATTGGAAACTCCTTAAATATATAATATAGAGTCTCAATGTGCGCGATGCTGTCCGTGAATGCCTTGAGAAGGATCCGTCTGAACGCACCGAAGAAGACATCGAGACTCTCCTTGAATTTACGCAGGGACTTAAAGCCTTCACTAATATTACACTGGCGGTCCGCCGTGCCTTGTGCTCGGTCATGGTATTTGCCGTCGTGGATAAAGCTGGCACAATCGTGATGAGCGACGGCGAAGAGTTGGACTCATGGAGTGTTCTGATTAATGGACATGTGGAGATTGACCATGGCAATGGCGAGAAGGAGGAACTTCAAATGGGCGATAGCTTCGGTATACTACCGACGATGGACAAGCTCTATCATCGTGGGGTGATGAAAACCAAATGTAATGACTGCCAGTTTGTTTGCATTACCCAAACTGACTACTATCGAATACAGCATCAGGGAGAAGAGAACACTAAACGACACGAAGAAGACGGAAAGGTGGTGATGGTAACGGAGTTACGACAAATCGGTCCTGACACAAATGTAGGAAGTGCAATGAAAAGAGGCCACGTCGTGATACGTGGCACAATCGAGAGGCTACTGCTGCAATTGGTGGAAGAGAATTCAATGACAGATCCAACTTATGTTGAGGACTTTTTATTAACTCATCGTACCTTTATAAGGAATCCACAGGAGGTTGCTGGCAAGCTGCTTTCCTGGTTTGAAAATGAGGAAGCCGGAACAACAGCTTCGCCGCAAGATATTCGGGATCGTGTCACCAGGGTCGTCTTACTTTGGGTGAATAACCATTTTACAGACTTTGAAACGGACACCGAGATGATGGAGTTCTTGGAGACTTTCGAAAGTGGTCTAGAGAGAAAGAACCTGCTGAGCCAGCTTAGATTACTCCATATTGCGTGTGCAGCGAAAGCGAGAACACGAACAGTGACTCTGGCTCGTTCGTCCAGGGACGAGAACCTCAATTTTAGTTTTGTTGGTGGCTACGATCGTGGTGGCTATGGTATTTTTATATCAAAAGTGGAAAAGAACTCGAAACCCGATGATGTCGGACTCAAGCGTGGCGATCAGATACTCGAGGTGAATGGACAAAGTTTTGAGCATGTTACTAATGCACGAGCCATGGAAATAATTATGGGGTCAACGCATCTCAGTATAACGGTAAAAAGCAATCTTTTATCATTCAAAGAAATGATTCAATCGGCTGATAGTAACTCCCCGAGACCTCGTACCAATCCCCGCCGAATATGTGCCAATGATATAGCGAAATTACATGGTAATGCCGACGCCCGGCCGGCGATAATACGCCTTTCGTCTGCGGATATGTTAAGCCACGATCAAGTGGATTGTTGTCCTTCGCCGTATCGAGATCGAGAATCGAGTGCGAGTGGCCTAGTGGGCGGACTATCGACAGCAGGTCACTTTGTAGCTGGTCTTCTTGGCACCTCGGGAAGTAGCAAAAAGGATAGTTCGCAATTATCAGTTGCTTCGTCAAACAATTCAACATCATCGTCATCCTCGTCGATGAGCGCCAGTACTGGCCATCAGAAGGGTGGATTTATGACCTTAGGCCCAAAGCGACGCCTTCAGAAGGCGCTTATCAAAATGAATCTCCTACCAAAGAATACAGCGAATTCGACGTCATTGGATGCTGGTGACACCATTCTAATCCCTTCTGATGGAGGTGGTGGGCATAACCCAGACGATGGAAGAACTACAAACTCTAACACAAACAACGCCACTTCAAGCAGTGCATGTAATTACAGTACCGGCGGCGGCAATCTGGCGGGCATGTATCACTCCCGCAGCAATCCGGACTTAACATCAACGATATACTATGAGGACACTCGTCAAATGGACTATCCAGAGCATGTGCTGAAAGTGTATAAGTCTGATCAAACCTGCAAGTATCTTTTAATCAATAAAGAAACAACAGCCCACGAGGTTGTAATGTTGGCGCTGCAAGAGTTTGGTATTCACGAAACAAGTTCCAATTTCTCACTGTGCGAAGTTTCCGTAGGCGAAGGCGGAATGATCAAACAGAGACGCCTTCCGGAGCAATTGCAAAATTTAGCTGAGCGAATCGGACTAGCCTCGAGGTATTATCTCAAAACTAATGGAATCACTGAAACGCTAGTCCCCGACGACTTGGCGCTGGACTTGGTCCGTGAGTCCACAGTTCATTTTCTTCAATTGAATGCAAACGAGGTGGCAATCCAACTGACCTTTCAAGACTTTGCCATTTTCCGCCAGATTGAAAGTACCGAGTACGTGGATGACCTATTCGAGTTAAAGTCAAAATATGGAGTGCCAATGCTGAAGCAGTTTGCCGAACTTGTTAATCGTGAGATGTTCTGGGTTGTCACCGAAGTCTGCAGTGAGCACAATATCGTGCGACGCATGAAAATTGTAAAGCAGTTCATTAAAATTGCACGCCACTGCAAGGAGTGCCGGAATTTCAATTCGATGTTCGCCATCGTTTCGGGTCTGGGACACGCGGCGGTTACGCGGCTTCGCCAAACGTGGGAGAAACTGCCCTCCAAATACCAAAAGCTGTTCGCCGACCTCCAAGACCTTATGGATCCTTCAAGAAATATGTCTAAATATAGACAGCTAGTCTCTGCGGAATTCCTGGCACAGCATCCCATTATTCCGTTCTATCCAGTGGTAAAGAAGGACCTAACATTCATCCACCTCGGCAACGATACAAGAGTCGAGAATTTGATAAACTTCGAAAAACTGCGAATGATTGCGAAGGAGGTTCGCATTTTGACCCATATGTGCAGCTCTACATACGATCTGCTTACGATGCTAGAATTCAAAGGTCAGCCACCTAGCTCTGCAATGGTAGCCCTTAATCAAATGTCAGTTTCGAGTGGACCACATCACATTCATGGCAGTGCTGGACAGGCTACTGTGAAACGTCGCAAAAAATCAACAGCCGCCCCCAATCCAAAGAAAATGTTTGAGGAAGCACAGATGGTGCGACGCGTCAAGGCGTACTTGAATAACATGAAAGTGATAACTGACGAGGAAGTCCTTCACGGGCTCTCACTCGAATGTGAACCAAGTGCCACGAGCAGCGGCTTTGGTGGTGGCGGAGGCGGTAGTACTGGCGGAGGAGGCGGTGGCAGCATTAGCGGAGGCTCGGCTCCAAATTCGGTTACAATACGTAAACGCCATCCCTCACCTACGTTATCCACAACAAGTAGTACAAGTTCTACGAGTGAGGGCAGAAAAGGAGGCCTCGGTCCCAAATTTGGCACCGCATCACCACAAGCAGTAAAAAAAATCCTCTCACTATCCGAACCAACTAAGACACGGCCCTACCAGCCGAGACATCCGGGAATCATGTTGCCATTAGTCGGTCACCCACATACATTTCATTACGCATTACAATCTTCCATAAGTCCGTCCCCTTCGCCGGGAGCTCACCGACGTATGGGATCCGGCACAGGTGGTGAGTACTCCAACGCTTAAATGAAAATAGGAAATGAACGTCTCAAAGTCTTGCGTCCTGCATTGAAGGACCTGACATTTTTATACAAATTCAATTTCTTTTTGTTCTTATGTATAAAGCTCCTGCAAGCGGAAGTCGTGCCGTACACGAGCGTTCTCATTCAGATACTCCAACTCCTCTACCATCGGTGGATTTGTCTGTGGAAAGCAGTAGTGTTACGTCCTTTAGCAATTTACCCCTACGGAAAACAATGACATCAGGTAAGTGATGGAGTAAAAACATGTTGCTTTCTTTTTTATTATTTTATAGTATAAATCTAATTGAATGTTTGATTCCCTGCCTCACTATGTTGAATTTCTTTACACTAACTTACTTATTGGCCAATGTATCTAAACCTACTTCCCCATAGCAAAACAAAATAACCTTTTCAAAAATACTCGTATGTGAGGGGGATGAGAAACCACTCAATCGCCAACCCTGAAAGAAAATCAAAGCCTTTCTCTCGTACATGTTCTCCTTTGTGTGTAGTTATACATGATACATCTGTAATCTGTAGATTTTGTTCCTGCATTTTCATTTAAAATATATATTTACATATGTGTACATTTATAAACTGCTGAATATGGTTGTAACAATATTGTGGAGCATTTTAATGTGGTTGTTTTTTTCTAATCTTATAGGAAGCTATAAAGGATTTGGTGTTGTTGAAAGAATCGCACTTGTAAATTGTAACATTGTTGAATGCATTTTTTTTGCCAAACACTGACGCACAAAAGTGTAAAATATTTTTTTTTTTTGTTACATAATTTTGAGGCTGCCATTGTAGCGTAGTAAACTAGGATAGAGTGATTACTCGTACTGCATTGCAAGCTTTGAAAAACAGGCCTTGCCTGATTATTTTTGCAGCGTTGTGAGTGATAGCAGAAATAGTGTTTTCCATGGCCGATCAATTTTTTGTTTTGCAATGTGGTGCAGGCTTACTGTCGGTAAAAAAAAGCGCATTTAAATCGCTGATTCGACAACGCAATATCTCACCCGTTCACCCGTTGTTACTTAAACTTATATTGCTGATATTAGCAGAGGTAATACTTTTGTACAACTAAATAAATGACCATAGCCGCGAACGAAGAGAGTCGTCCTCTAATAACCCAAGGTAAAGTTCAGTTTAGTTGTTTGTTTCGGCGACTAGTTGTATGGATACAAGTTTACGATTCCACAATTTCTTTAAATATTGATGAAAAAAATATTTTTTTTTTCAACAACTTTCAAGAACACCACAAAAACAATTGTACATTTGTAAATATATAACCTTAATCAATTAAAATCACATTACTACACGAAACATACTCGACTTGGAGTGTAGAATACCAGCAACTCGATTAGGGCCCTTCTAAATTCCATTTAGCATAAATTAAACAGTACACAGATTGTGTTAGTCTTTTTTCACTATGATTTTCTTTGAACAAATATTTTCTTTCAACGTAATTCTGCCCCTTAAACTCCTTACTTAGGTTACTAACTTTCGTTTTCTTTCCCAATTAATACATTTTTCACAATGAAACGTATATAGAAAATGCGATTAAAATATAAAAAAAAATCAACAAAATAACAATTAGGTTCGGTAACATCAAGCGATAGCGGTCATGGGTCATATGTTCAGCCAGAAGTTCATTTAAATTATACCGATAGCAGCACAAGTGGTGGTCTTTATCACTTGAATGTACAATTGTCAGCGAATGTGTCCACATCTCCTAAATTACAACAACGTCGCCACTCGGCGATACATGGTAAGTTTCAATGGCTTGCGCTGCATCTGTAGTCTTTGATTTATAATTTTCTTCCTTAAGCTTTGATGACTGTCAAGTTTCTGTGAAAAATGTTTAACGTCGATTTGTATTTGTTTTTTCTCTCTTTTTTATTTGGTATACTATTTGTGCACATCATTACTCTGCGTTTTTGTAAATATATCTGTTGTCTATAAATGTGGCATAATCAATTGTACAAAAAAAAAAAACAAAACAATGTGATTCAATATGTAAACACGACACATTATCAAACACATTTACACCACCCCATATTTCCACACACAACCGACTGTTGCGCGATTTGACAATGTGAACAGCTCCTGGATTTTATTACAACGCAATGACATTGCCATCGTCGCCTACCATAGTGAGCTCGGTGAATCCAATGGACCATCATTCAGCGATTGTTGGGCGAAAACCATCGCCGACACCTCCTCCTCCTTTGCCGCATCCGAAGTCTTCCCTTGACGAACGAATGATGGGATTGAGTCTTCAGCAACAGTATCATCATAGTCAGCCCCCTCCACTTCCACCACCATCGCTCCATAATCAGCAAATGAAAAATAATAACGCAGCAACCAGTGGCATGTGCGTGGACAGTAGTTTAAGCTTTGGGCCAGCTGTTGTTCGAAATGTACAGTATCATCCTTTACCACCTCCCCCACCATTGGCGGCCCACACTACCCAACAACAACAGCAGCAAGTCATGCAACAGCATTTACAGCAACACAATAGTCAATATCATACGTCGCGAAATGTCGGTACGTATAATGGTGCAAAAAAGAAAACATGTAAAAGTAAAACAAAAACCAATCGCTTAAGCCCACCGCTGTTTCGTGAGAAATACGAAGGGCTTCCATCTCTGCAGGGGACACACAAAACACTTTCGACACAGGCACACTTACTTAATTTCAATAATACAATCTACGCACTCTAACATCACTCACTCATTTGCTTCACTAGTCAATCACAATTTTGCATTCTTACACTGAATTATAAAACAGATCCTCCATCCAATTTGTTTGCATGAAACCAAAATATATGCAGTACAAACATGCGTATATTGTGTACTAGTAAATGTGCTTCTTATGGTTTATAATATCGTTTAATTTAAATTAACGTGTGATTTTTCGCCGCTCTCAGCTTTTTCACATATGTATTTGGTTTTTATTTTCATTTTGTTTTATATTGTTTTTCTTTTGTTTTTGATTCGCACTATCTATTACCCACTCGCGCCTCCATACAATTAGGGCACGGTGTACATATGAACTCTTTAGTACCGCCATCGAAAGGTCCTCGCTATCCACCATCGTATACGGTAGCTGCACACATGGCCCGATTACATCGCCTTGGGAGGGCGCACAGCTTAGAAAGAGTCGCCAATTCAATTCAAGGCGGAGGAAGCAATAGTGGCAGCGGCAGCGCCGGAAGCTATTATCAACACGAGCTAGGTGATGAGGACGGTAAGGGCATTAGTTGTAATTAACTTTCATAATATATATATTTTTTTTGTTTTGCTTTTTGCTACGTTTTACGTGATTTGCTTGTGTGTAAATATTTCCGAGCGAGCATGCCTTTGTAAAATTGAATATTACTTTCGTTTGGAAAAGCAGCGTATGGTATTTTTCGAAGTATTTTTGTGGTTTTCTAATTTTCAGTACATTTCAGAAGGCACGTTACGGCAACGAGTGGAGTATGCTATGTACCAAATAATCAATCCCGAACTTAAATTCACCCTTCCGCTCCAACCCTTTATCATATATTGCGAAATCACATTTTGTTCACTAACATTCACGCTAGAAACTTAGTTCCTTTATAATACCTTGGCAGTGTTTGAAGTATAATTTCTGAAGAGTCAAATTTGGATCCCTTCCATTAGCTTTACCGAACATTTTCATATTACGGCCGCATTTAATTAAATCAATGCTAGTAAAACCACTCCTAATCTTCCGCATGATAAATATATAATACAAGTCCAGTCAAAATTGGGCGTATTGTTTTCTTGTCCCTGATCCTGGTCAATACGGCCCCCAATAACTTTCGCGTTCGTGTTCCACCATAGACATTTAGCTTTATTTTCTTCTAGACTTTGTTAAAATTACTAAATCAAAACTAAAAGCCAATTTTCTTTACTGCAACTTACAGAAGATAGCGAAACTCAAGTTTCGGCCGTCTAACTCATTGCTTGTTACACGAAGGATGGAAATAATAAATTTTATGGATAAGACAAATAAATTGATCATATACTTTAGTGTTGTTACTCCTTTTCGCAAAAAGCAGTATTCCTAAAATACATGTGTACTTTTTAATCAAATTTGATGGGAATGCGACTATTATAATACTAGATACATTTCGATTCGAGCGAGCAAAAAAAAGACAAATTGGTGTTAACGTAACTTTAAATTTGATTAGATATTTAGAAACAAAAACAAATATTTAGTTAACTTATATGTAGAGTTTTTTAGTTAATTGAACCAAAGATCTAATCTCTTTGTTTGTCATAATTTTCCGTCCCTTGCTTGAAAAAAAAACACGGGTTGCAATGTGATGGTTTCTGTGAGAGCAGATATTCTAAGCATATCTCATTTTCCGTTTTGGAAAATACATTTTTTTTTCTTGAATTGCAACCCCTGTTTTAGACTCTCTTGGCTGCAAATATTTCGTTCATTTTCATTTTATTTTTTAACATTATTTAATTTATTTGAGATTAAGCATTTTTGCATTAAAAAATAATTAATAATAACATCATCCCCAATTTGAAATTTCAGTAGGTATATTAGTTTATTATTAAAGGAATATGCAGAATCCTTAGTTCGAAACCTTGTGCACAATCTAGGTTTTTGTGTACATAAAATAAATATTTTGCTCGAAATAAAAGTGATCTAATTATATCATTATATTTACATACATATATGAATACATATTAAAGTTTAGTAGTTTACTGTTGTAGAAGGTAGATATATTTATGTAAAATTAATGCATCAATGACAAATATAAAAGACATAAAAAAGGTTGAGACTCAAATGAATGAGGAGTAGATTAAGGTACCAGATGTTAAAAAAGAGGTTTTCACTTAGGTAAAACTTGATTATTGTAAGAAACGTATATTGGTTATAGAGAATGAAATGAGTTCTGTAAAAAAAAACAGAAAGATACGCCTTAGAATGCCATGGAACAAATATTAAAGTATTTCATTTTGCTTAACTTGTAGTGTATCCCGACGTGCATAGCTCTTAAATCTGTATTGATTCCTTTCTTAATGTCTTTTGTGTGTGAAAGTTCTTGTATTTTTTTTTTTTAGAATACTCGCTTTGTTTTTTGTAAAGCGTTTTCAGAGTCGACATTGTTATTGTGAACGAAATTGTCGCTCAAACTTATATTTGAATTTTATTTTGAGATTAAACAAAAAATTTCCCTTTGTATGGGTATAACAAAAAGTGAAACTCTATTGAACTACTTAATTATTTACAAGTAAATTTTCTTTGTGGTTTTACTAATACAATATTTACGCAATTTGTTTTTCTTGAGTCTATGATTCTTAAATTTGTACACGGCAACTATTCATTTTTATTTTTCGTTACGTTTTCCATTTTTTGTTACGCGTTAAAATTTCCGTTTTCAACTCCTTAAGTTTTGTGTAGTTTCACTGATTTTTTTTGTCTTAAAATTCGACTTCGGGACGTTTGTCGAACAGTGGATAAAAACTTATTGTTTACCTTGAAATCTTGCCGAAATGATTATGTTGTTTGAGCTGCCCAGTACTTACAATCATTTTTATCGTCCAATTTCACGAATTTCAATTGCAAAATTTCCAATATCTATTGCGACCTATTTAAGATGAATATTCAAAATGATTATTAGGCCCATTGTCTGTAAATCAGAATAGTGAAAAGAATAATTATTCTAATTTGTATTTAATCTAAAAAAATACTACCCAGTGACAGTGTTGTTCTCCTAAAATTGGTTTGACGACTAGCGAATAAAAATAATAAATATCATAAAGTTCTAACTAATAAACAAATTGTCAAAACTGAAGTGATCGACAATGCTTGATAATTTGCTTATGACACGAACATTTTTTGGAAATTTCTACCCGATATACAGTGCTATATTTTTTTGCCTAAGAGCCCCTAGATATGGAGCGTTCTATAGTATCATACTTACGGGCTCTTTGTTGCGAAAAAATTCTTGTTTGCCGAACCCTCAGATGAGTTTATTTGTTCTCTTCTTCAGTCAGCTGAGTCCTAAAAAAAATAGGGGAATATTTTGAAAAATTAAAATAATAATAAGAATTTTTTGAACTACTGGCTGGAAAAACTGATCCGATAAAAAATTGTTGGTACATACCTACTTTCCATAAAAAAAATATAAAATCCATCATAATGTGGTAACACAATCGTCCAGTAGCAAGTGATTTTATGCCTGATCACTCTTTCCGGGCAAGTTTTCTCTGAAAACGGTAATGAACAAAATGACAATTATAACAAAATTTCGTTTTCCTTTTGGTCAACTAAAACAGAACATCCGCCAGCAAATTTTGTTAGATTTAAGTTTCCCCAGACCCAGTTTTAATTTTACAGCTTTTAGGCAAACCAGATGGCTCAGTTTTCTCTCAAGGCAATTTTATTAACGTAAACAGCTTCTCTACAGTTCGAAACACATTACTTTTTGTTTAATGCTAAGACTGTACTTGCAAAATCTACTTTTTACATTTTCCCAAAAATTGTGCCAAACAAGACGCATTGATAAATTTCGCTTTGCATACCTACTTCCAAACGGAGTATTAGATGCAAAGGACTTCATCATGAATAGAAACCGATAGAAAATTCAATAAATTTGTCTTAGAACACACACAAATATTAAGAAAATTTCAGAAAACCTCAATGTACCATTTTATACCTGATGAAATAAGAAAACAAAAAAAAAACGTAAACAATCACTATAATCCATTTCTATTGGCTATGTGTATATTTTTGATACCGAGATTATAAGTGACGATATGTGTTAGGTTTATTTAAAAAAATAAATATAACGGTGATAGATGAAACAAAAGCAAAAGCTGATCAAAGTACTGAGTAGTAAATTTGTATTTTGTCTTAGTCGGTAGGAAGATATTTTTTAACTTTGCTTAGAATGTGACTGAAAAGAGGAAAAATTGATTTTAGGAACATTACAAGAACAACATTGAGTGCATTAATTAAATATAAGAAATCAAAATAAAGATATTTATAAAACCTGTTTGCCACAAATAAAAGAGAAAAAACAAAAACAGTAAAAGTACAAACAAGAAAATAAATAACAACTATTTACACGTAGGTACTCGCACGTTAATACAGATTTATTCATTATACAGATAAAACAACATACAAGTAAACAAAGAGCACTTATTTTCTATCCCAATCCTATTAAAATTACTGTTTTCTTACAGCTAGTTTATCATTTTATAAAATATTCTGTTAACACAATTATTTTTTTTAATGTACAATTTACTGCAAAATTAATTTATATATTTTAATTTTAAGCCCACCAAAGAATATACTATAATTAACTAGCATAATCTACAGCATATTAAGTAATAATGTATACCTATCAGTAAAATAATATATTTAGCAAATCATTGCTTATTCTCGAGGCAGCTACCTTGCCATTTAATTTTCTATTTTCTTTTTGCTATTATTTGCACAAATATATATATATATATATATGTATACATGTATATAAAACTTACTTGAAATGTTTTAAAGCATAGGACCATGTTCCATTAATGAAACACATATTCAACAGTTTATTCAAAACTTTACAATGAAATCAAAAATATATTTGTAATAACTTTGAAATAAAAGCACACCTTAAGTTAAATGTTTAATCAATGTAAAAAAGGGCTTATTGTTTTATTTCATTGCCGAGCAGCGGAGGCGTTGTTTCTGCATTAAACCACCGCATACGGTAAGTATGAACGATTCTGTTTTCGCTTGAAATGTATACACCTACTTGCTTCGTGGGTTTTGTGTGTATCGAAAAATCTTTTCCCCGTGAGATACGATTCTTTTTATTTTATTGTGTTTTCTTATATGAAGATGGGATTGGACGGATTAATGCGCAATGCCTGGATATATACGCCTTAGCGATTTGGATACATCCCACAATCCGAATAGGATGCATTGAGCATGAGTGGAATTTCGTGGAACTGCCCCTCAAAATTATATACCAATTGCTTTCCTGCGAAATAAAATTTTATAGGTAGGTACCTACACACTTTGCATAAATGGAGAAAACAGAATGTTATTTGCAAACAGGTAAGGTGGTGCATTTAAGATTGTCCATATAAATATAGTGTGGGTAAGTAATAAATACATTAACAGATGATAGCATTGATGACGTTTTCGATTTTGCATAAAGATAATTTTTTTTTTGAGGAAAAACCATTCTTTTTTGATCGAGATTGCTTTTCATGTCAAATCAATCTTTTTCTTTTTTTGATCTGAGGCACTTTTGAGAAATCTCTTTTCTCAGATTTACACATATATGTATGACAGACAGCTTGCGGTTACGAACTGTTTATCGCTGGAAGGATTGCAGCAGATGTTAAAAAAAAAACTGAATTATTAATTTTTCGCGTATGGAAACGATTTCTTATATTAAATTATTTCGAAATGCGTTATTATAAATGCGTGAAAATCAATTGAAAAGGACTTCCAGTGCAAGTGAAAAAAAAATATTTGCGGCCAACTCAACACAACGAAGAGCCAATAAAATTCAGATTTTATGTTCGATATGACAGCAGAAATCAAAACCGACAAGTTAATCTAGGGACGAACTCAGGCATATCATTGCAAAGCAGTTGCATCGCCACACACCGACAATTTTTTTTTTGTGCCCACACAACCTAAAAAAATATTATTCGGCACAATACGACCTGTGTACATAAAATTATTTGCATCCCCATATTTTAATGATGAAATTAATTTTTAATCAACTCCCTCGGAAGGAAAATTATTCATGAAAAACCAGGCGTCCAGAAAATGTAGCATGCATCATTTCTCTCATCTAAGTAAAATGGTAGATGTATTAACTTAGTTTGTACTCACGGCGAGATGAACCTCCTACGGGTATGCAACGAAATGGTGCGAAACATACACCTTCATTTTTTTTTCTGTGCGCCTGGTGTTTTACGAATACTTTTTCATCACGTTGGGCAAAGATAATGGAATACAGAGATATATAACTTTCCAGTGGAAAGGCGGCTGCCTACAAGCTGTTTTCCCGTAAAATTCATGAAGTCACGCGCATATGATCATATCTTTTCTAGTATATGTGAGTTCATGAATTGAACTTTAATGCAATAATTCGCTACTCCGAAATGCGTATTTCATTTTTTTTTTATTTTAATTGAATCCTTAACAAAAACCAAACAATTTCAATACCAAACACAAAACAATTGAACAGCGCGATGCCTATAAAAGCAAAAGGAATGTTGGCCGGCCATTAGCAACATGCTTTTTGTAGCTCACACGTATTCACAGACGGGGGTTGAAATTACAAAAACAACATTGTAAACAAATGTGTTGGAGGGATAGACGTACGAAAGATATCCATCTCTTTCATTCATTCATCTCTGACGTATAGCAAGGATTGGGTGTGGGTGCTATATACCAGAGACAAATGATACTGAGACACCCCCAACTCACAATCCTCTTGCCGCTGGGCCCCTCAGTTTTTTTTTCAAATTCGACATTTTGTTTTCCTATCGGTGTTGTGTCAATTAAGAATCCGTGTGACATGCAAAAACATACAAAAAATACAAAAATAAATGCTGCCAACCTCGGCAACCGTGGGGAAATGTGCCAGAATTCGGGAATACTACATTTTCACATTACTGCATGCCATTGGTTGGTAATTATATGTTGTTAAAAGACGAATAATTTGATTTCTTTGGTTAATAAAACTAGCTAAATGAGATGTTCTGTATACTAAAAACTTATTATGAAAAACATGGTTGCGTATTTTGCGCTTTTGAATGTCATTAACTTCGATTTCATGCGTAAATTGTTCTTAGAAAACTGAAGAAAATTTGCTCAAAATGTTTGCATTTTCCTTCAACCAATCTACATTGTTCATTTTTCATTAATATTTTAAGCAAATGTACACTTACCCATGAAAGAAAATATTATCCAAACGTAACGAATAATTTCAAATTTAACGGATAAAATTCTATGAACGCTGGCAGCAACTTTGCCCACAGCGGAAGTGGCATATGCAAGGTGCGAGCGTGTTGGTGAGTCGGTATTTTTGAAGTTACGTGACATTTGTCAATACGAATTTCTATGTAACAATACAAGCGCACTTAGCATTTGCCACCCCATTAAAATATAGCTTGTAGGCTAAGTTGGTGGTCTCAGTATTGTCTCTGCTATATACCAGAGACCACCAACTCCGACCGATTTCCCGTTATTTGCCTACAAGCTTTATTTTTATGGGGTGGCATATGCTAAGTGCGCTAGTATTGTTACATAGAAATTCGTATTGACAAATGTCACGTAACCTCAAAAATTCCGACTCACCAGCAAACTCGCACCTTGCATATATGCCACTTCCGCTGTGGGCAAGTTACTGACAGCGTTCATAGAATTTTATCCGTTAAATTTAAAATTATTCGTTACGTGTGAATAATATTTTTTTTTAAGGAAAAAGTGTAGATTTGCTTAAAATATATATGACAAATGAACAATGCAGATTGTTTGAAGTAAATTAGAAATATATTGAGCAAATTTTCTTCAGTTTTCTAAGAACAATTTACGCATGAAATCGAAGTTAATGACATTCAAAAGCGCAAAATACGCAACCATGTTTTTCATAATAAGTTTTTAGTATACAGAACATCTCATTTAGCTAGTTTTATTAACCAAAGAAATCAAATTATTCGTCTTTTAACAACATATAATTACCAACCAATGGCATTCAGTAATTTAAAAATGTGGTAACCCCGAATTCTAGCACATTTCCCCACGGTTGTCGAGGTTGGCAGCATTTATTTTTGTATATTTTGTATGTTTTTGCATGTCACACGGATTCTTAATTGACACAACACCGATAGGAAAACAAAATGGCGAATTTGAAAAAAAAACTGAGGGGCCCAGTGGCAAGAGGATTGTGAGTTGGGGGTCTCAGTATCATTTGTCTCTGCTATATACTACGGCGGAGAAAGCAAACAAATTCATACATACCTACGTTTATTTGGAAAATATTACTTATTACAGGCATAGCTTTTAGACAAAAAATAACACACCGTTGCATTGGAGGATAACTTTATTAACCGAAATTCTAGGGCGTAGATTTAAAAATAGCGAATTAAAGTCGTCAGCTGGGAAAAGACCGGGGCTGGCGAGGCTTGTTAGATGACTTAACCTGGTTCACACGGAACGGTAAGTAAGTAGCATAAGAGTTAGCGCCGTCCGTATTTATTGTTATCCGAACTGGTGGTAACTGCAGATAGTAATGAATGCACAACTGTTTAAAATTTCTGGTCGATCTAAAAGTGGACAGTTAAGAAATTAGATTGAAGAACAATTTAACAAGGCTTTACTTGCTAACCCGTTTGTTATATCCACAGCATACCAATCTGGAAGCAGGCGCCCGTTAGTTTTTAACTTTCTAGTGTGTTAAAACTTAAAAGGCACCACCACCTTCTTTCATCGCTAAGAAAAAAAAAAACAGTAAATTTAGATTTCAAATCTGGTAAATTCGGCTAATAAAAGATTACGTGGCAATCAGAAGCAAAAGGGATCATTTTGACCGTTTGCGGCGGATCTTACGAGCATTAAGAACAAAAGACACAACAATTATAAACCGCTACGTTTTAGCGAAATGCATTTATTTATAAATATATTTGTTCGTGTACGTGGTAGATAAGCAAACAAAGACTTTGTATGGTCCCTAAAAAGCAATCCTAAATACTAAGCAAGTGAAGTCAACGGTATCGGAAGTATTGCAGTAGTTGATTGATTCCATGGCCTATTGTTTCGCAACGCACGACCTTGGCACAGTTATTTTTACATTTTTGTTCACTGGCTTGGATCCCAAATCTGGATTCGATCCACGGCGGATTTGCTGAACGAACATGGTAGCAACTGAGTCGCTCTTGTCGCGGCAATGAGCTGCTACTTCGATTTCGGTGAGGTCTCCTTTGGCACAGTGGCTTGGACAGCTGTTCACTTCGACTCTGGTGAAACAGTATTGATCATCTTTCGTTACGAATTGAACACGTTTGGCCATTTCACAAAATTTACTGCGGTTCAGGTTGCTCGAATTCTTCTTCGAGGAGTGCTTTGCTTCAGATTCATTAGATTCAGAAGAAGATGAGGACGACGATGACTCAGAGCTTTCCCATCTCTTGTCACTGCGGTTCTTGCCGTACGATTTATTTCCATTTTCAAAATTGCTCACAACATTTCCAGCTTCGTATTTGATTTCGTAGGAGCGGGCGCTTTGTGCTCTTTGCTGAGCTTGTTGGATCTCAGAGTCGCAAGTATCATCGGGGATAGCCCAAGCAGCGGTGTAGTGCCTCTGGTTCTGCAAGACCTTCTCTTGTGGGGTTGCGATGTCATCGCTTTCTTCTCCGTTATAGTTTCCGCAGAGGCCATCAACTTCATTGCGCAGCAGTTGGTCGGCATGTATGCGAATACGCTCTCCATCGTAGTACAGCTTCATAAGAGACGCGGGAAGCTCAACCTTGAGGTCCCTCTCCGAAATGGCATAGATGCGAGCAATCAAATTCTTTTCCTGATTGTTGGTTGGTTGTGGCGACTTTACGTGAACATCGACGGCAACCTTATCAGAAACCTTTTGTGGCTTGTCATTGATAGTTAGCTTGGCTGGAGTCTTCTGTGCGTCGGAAGGCAAGAGCTGGATGCGTTGTCCAGCAGTAACAATTAGAACTTCCTTTTGCTTGCTGCCTTCATTAGCTTGGCGGACAAGAATAGACAAGTCTTCTCCAGAAACTTCGGATCTAGCGTGCTGAACCACGGCGTACCAGCATTTTCCAATTTTTTGCTCATCGGCGATGGCATTGTCAAAAGTTAAGATTTTACTTTGGTCAATTACGCAAACTTCAGAGTTGCGAGTGTAGGTGCGCATCATACGTTCGTTCAAGTTCATTCCTGGGTGAGCCGACAAGAAATGGCGGGCAGAGCGAGGAATTGGAAGACCTGTGAAGTTCTGCTTGCCACTTGGAAGCTGGAGCGTGATGTTCATTGAATGCTGAATGGGGTTGAGGTTGATCTTCGCCTCTACTCTTCCGGCTTGTCCCTTCTCAGAGTGATCATGTTCAGCGTTGTAATATCCCCAATGGTTTAGCACTGAGAGTAGCGCGTGTCCTCTGTTCTTAATTTCTGGAGTCAATTGCTCAGCATCGGCAACAACGCGGATCTCATCCAGAAGATTAGCCTGGTAAGTTACCTTCAAACAGGCTGGCATCTGGTTATTGCCTTCTTCATGCATTTGACGCACGCATTCCCGAGAGATTGGTGTTTGGCGTAGCATCTGCTTATACTCCTCGCTTTGTTGCATGACAGCCTTGACATTAATCTTTGTGTTCTTTGGCTTTCCGTTCTCTCCGAACAAAATGGTAAGCTTAGCATTCGATTTTCCATTGTGCTTCTCAGCTTCCTCGTAGTTCAAGGCGGGAGTATTGGCAAAGTTGTGAATGTAAGAGGCATAGATCTGCTTAGCAGGGCTACTTCCAGCGATTTTTGCGCTTGCAAACATCAACACGCGAGTCTTATCTCCAACAGAGTTATCAGCTTGTGCAATTGTGCAAACGAATTTGGCTGGTTTCGAACCGTCGAAAACGATAGCAGAGTCGATGAGTCCTCCTGCAGCTTGCTTCATGTCACACGCAGCGTTGGCCACCATTTCTTCCCGACGCGGTTGGCTATTTGGTGAAATATCAGAGACGACAGCCAAATTAGATTCATCACAAGCACTAATTGGTTTATCAGAGCGCTTAGCATAGTAAGCGTTGTTGATCTCTTCTTCGCTGTCAAATTGGATTCCGAATTTCACAGCCTGGTTAGCAGAGCGTTTCGGGTCAAAGCTAAGAGTAAACTTATGTTGTGCAATAGCACACTTTGGCCAAGGACCGTTAGCAGAGATATCTTCATCGAGGGTAGTCTCTTTTAGTTCACTAGCATCAGCGAATGGCATAGTGGCCAAAGACATCGCAGCGCGAAGTTTAGTTAAACCGGGTGCTTGGTAAAAAGGCATGGTAAGTAGAGACAGCACAACATTACCAGTGGGACTGGCTTCATTGACTGGTTCAAAAGCGAAAGGCAGGAACTGAGCTGGGCTCATGGTGCTTCGTTGGTTGACCAAGTTTTGCATAGTCCGGATGAGGTCCAATGGAAGCCGAGCGTATTGCTTCACTCCCTCCTTCTGGAGCATACGTTCCATGGCATTGACAGCGCTTTGAGGGAACTGGTGTTGCATTTTGTAGTGGAAAGACATGCCAATGGATTCCTCGCCGAAAGTCTCTTCCTCTCCAACAGCAGGACGAACGTTCAATAGCTTGACTTCCTTGGCCTCGGCAACTGGACGAAGGCTGAGAGCATTCTTGCGTGCTGTGAATGGCCATGAGCTGCAGTGCACAAGTTTTACCTTGTTATGATCCGCCAATGGAGCTACTTTTCCTGAGACGGCTCCGTTATTCAAATCGATGTTTAGGTTAAGGCTAAGAGGCAAATGGACCTGCATTTTCTGGATTTGACCAGCAACATAGCGCTGGCTATCGAATGGTGTGATGAAACCGGCCTTTCCTATCCTCTCCATGCTGAAAGTCAATTGCATTTTAGCTGTTGCGTTAATAGCTTCAGTGTTGCGTACTTTCGACCAGTTCTGTGCATTGTTCAGACTTGGTGTGGTTTTAGCCTTCAGATCTCCGACAGCCTGCATCAGAATTGGCGTCTTGTAAGCATAGTAGAATGGATAACCGGTAGCCAGGGGGAATGCGACGATAATCTGCTCATGGTCGTAGATCTTGTTGTACTGCATTTGACGGCCAGACATGAGTTCTTGCATAAAACTGGCAAGCAATTTCGGGGCAGATGATAGGCTCTTCTTATCGAATGATAGGAAATTCTTACGTCCAAGCAATTTGAAGAGGAGCTGTCCAGCTGGTTTTTCAGTACTATCGGAATCGATGTTGATGCCGAGCTGTTTGGCGATTTTATAAACCGAGTATTTGGACTTTTGGGATCCAGCAGAACCGGATTGGCTGCCGGAAACTAGGGCTTCCCAGACATCTTGCACACTGGATACTAAAGCCTGGACATCGATGTCGTTCCTGGTAATACCGCCGAAGCTCTTCCAGGAAGTGTAACTCATCATTTTGGGCATGGCGCTGTCTGGGCCTATGATGTGGCTCATTTGGTATTCTTCAGAGATCTGCAGGATGTCGGATACATGATCTCTAAGGGCCGTCTTCGAATTTTGGAGACCGAAGGTGTGTGGATTCAGAAACTTTTGAGCGGCTTTAGCATTGGCAGCGAGGTTAGCGTTCGCAGCACTAGTCAGTTGAGCGGCGGAATTGATAGCCGATTTGACGGTGGTCCGAACAGCAATGCTGGGCTCATTGTAAGTAGACATGGCCATTCGCTGTAGCATGCCTGTTGGTGGATCGGTGCGCATCAGGAGGGTCGCGGCCATGCTACGAATCTCAGGCTTATCAGCTACGTTGCTGTAGATCTTGTAGAGGATCTTCTGAGCGTATTTAGGGTAGGAGTCGACAAGTTTGTCAAAAGCAGCAACCATGGATAGGCGTTCGAAAGGTGTAGCGTTCTTCTCATCTTCTAGATATGGCTCGAATACTTCCACGATCTTAGGGTGGGCAACGTTTCCCAAAGCACGGATGTATTTTTGACAACGTTGGCATTCTTTGTTTTTCATGTTCTCAGCGAGGCGTTGACCCAAGTATGGAATGATTTGCTTTGTTACTATTTCACCAAGACCCTTCTCAAATGAGCCAAATGATTGAACGGGGTAGTAGTTCAAGGCGGAGTTCTTGTTGGAATAAGCGCGACACAACAAATCAGTGTAAGTAATCAAAATCTTAGGGTACTGATCGTTTTGCTGGCGGACTTGCTCGTTCTTGATGACCTTTTCAAAAATCTCCCGAATTATCGCCTCCGTAGGGGTACGCATGTTCTCGAAAGTAGTTTCCAAGAGACTAGCTGCCTCACTTCCATGAATCTGTCCGTTCGAAACGGCCTTCACAATCCATGCGACTGCGGGGTTTGTACCGCATTGAGCACAGGCATCGAGAAGTGTATCGTAGACCAATTGTTCACCCCATTTTTCGCCACTGGCTTGGCGACGTTTGCCGGACTCCATAATCTGTTCAATCTGCTTATAGTCCATGGTTTCAATGAGTTCAGCCAGAATGGTGTACTTCTCCAGGGTGTTACGGCTGGGAATCTCATCTTGCTGCTGGAGGTCTTGCGCGATTTCTTCAGCTAGCTTTCGGGCCTCTGCAACGGCATCGATTGAGTTATGGTACTGGATGCTACGTCCCTTATTTCCAACTGTGAATGGCAGCATCGGTTGCTGAGTGGCTTCCTTCAGATCTGGGTGTGGTTGGTAGTGGTGTGGGTATTTGGTAGAATAACGAGCATTATTGTACTCCTCCGATGATTCGGAGGAAGAAGACGAAGATGACGACGAAGAAGATGACTGCTTGTCACCATTGTGCTTGTTGATGTGGTTAGCGGGATCAATGCTGCGGGGACGGCGCCTTCCTTGTTTCTCTTCTTCACTGGATGATGACGACGACGACGACGAAGATGACGAGGAAGACGATTCCGATGCTCCGTCGGCACTTTTAGCTGAGGTACGTGGCTGGTTCTTCTCATCGGAAGGGAGGTTGTAACGGTAGACTAGATTACCCACGTGAATCAAGCTTTCATCCTTAACAGGTAACGGGGATTGGGCAGCTTCAATTGATTCCAACCTAAGTCCAATACGACTCACTACTTCGGCTTGTTCATCGTCGTACAGCAGGGTGCTTACCGCAACACGGTTTGTAGTTTCAGCGGACTTAATGGTAAAACGATCGAGTGGGCCAGCAACAACTACGCGGGTTACAGCAGTTTTCTAAATGAATAAGGGTAATGGTTCCAGTAAGCTAACAGTCTACCTCAGCGCTCTCTTTGTAACTTACCGATAGAAATTCTCCCATCTGGTTTGAATTTGGCTTCATATCAGATGCTCCCGAAATGCCAAAATGATAACCACGACGAACATCACAGTTGCTGTAGTTCACGGTCTTGACGAATTGGAATAAGTTCTCATCCAGATGTAGAGTTGTCTCTGGCGCCCATTGCTCACGACGTTTGGCTTCGGAAAAGGCAGGAACAGATGACATTTCGTACAAAGTCTCGCATTCCCCAGTCACTGTTGCTTCCATGGTACGGTACAAGGCATTGGTGGCATCTTTCATTTCCTCTGGCAATTGATTATGGCGGCACTTGATGACATTTTCTCCTGTTACGTCCACTTGCAATTGAGAAAGAACAGCCTTCAGCTGGTTAACGTCGTCATTGCTTAGCGATTGATCCACGTCCAAGGAACGGATAACTCCTTTCTTGTAGTTGATGCTAAACAAGGCTTCGGTAAATGGCTGGTCGCTGAAACTCAGCTTATCCTCGGGTATCTGGCTGTTCAAACCATCCTTCAGCTCGTCATGGAAATGAGCGTGACGGATGTCCCACAATTTACCACGTACGACGGATTCTGATTTCGGTTGCAAGATCAATTTACCCTTCGTAACGATGCCGACATACTGGTCCTGGCCGAGGCCGTAACCGGTGAGCGTATTGGTGGTAAACGCGTACTGGTATTGTTGGTTTGTCTGCCAAGGTGTTGAACAGGCAACAAACCCGACTAAAGAGGATAATTTTGTACTTTATATCAAGTCGCACAAGGATACTCGTGACCGAACTTACCAAGTGTCAGGAAAATCAAGGAGGATCGCATGCCGTCTGAGAGAGTGCGTAGTGTTCAATCGATACACGGTTAAAAGTTGGCTGATGGAACCAAACTGTGTCATTTCTAAATCAAAACGAAGCTTTTATACTATTTCTCGAAATTTGCTTCATTTACAAAATTCCTATCACAAGTGTGATTGCTTGCAGTTTTAAAGGGATGACGTTGATAACGGAATTCTGAGAAAAGCTTATTAGGCTAATTTTAATCACATCTTTGAGGTGAGTTGGCATGAATCAGTGTTGAACTACGAACTACGGCGCATGCAAGACTTTAGGTTAATGCACTTTCAGTCGATAGATTTTTAATTCGAAGCATGAGTTGATAGGAAAACATTCGTATCACCACGTAAGGGTTGCTGCTTTAACGAGATTCCTTATCAAAATAAAAACTTCTTTTTTTTTACTATTGAGATCTGCCATACACGGGTCAATAACACAAGTAACAAAAAACATGTACACTTCAATAAAACTATAAAATAGATATGACAATGTTGGGGTGAGCTGACTTGAGGCGTCGATGAAGGACACAACGGAATTCAATGTGAAAAACATATTGTAGCTGTGATGATAGATGGTAGACGTTACGAACGCCTCGGAAGTGATTTTCTAAAACTCGGTGTTTGTTTCAACTCTTACCTAAGGTTATGAAGTGTGGGTATTGGGGCGCTACTCTGTATCTCGTTTCGAAAGTAACACTTTTCGCAAATGAACGTTTTGTACTCTCTATTTCGAAAAGCCGAATGAAATATACTACTACTTCGATTTAGTATTTCGAAAATTTAAGTAAAAATCTAAAAAAAATGTCCACATTACAGAAAATGCAATGAGTGAAAATAGAACCAAACAATTTTTGAAGATACAACCCCCCATAAAGAAAAGATATATTTTTTATTTGTGAAAGTTTTTTATTTACTTTGGAATTTAATGATTTGGCTATGTGTGCCTTGGCTTGTTTAACTTACTTTTCACACTTCACATGCCTTCAGCTCTGTTAAAGCTGCGTGAATGCGAAAGTGTAGGCGTGATTCCAATGAGTAGCCAGTGTATTTTTTTCTGCAATATAAGCTTACACAATAAAAACAAAAAAACAGTACACATAAAAGTTATCTTTTAGTTACTTTGCATCTTCAAGAGCAGCGATTGCGAGGTCACGGCGTCCCTGTTCAGCATGGATGAGTCCTATTGCCACACAAGCATAAGCTACCAAGTACATGTCTTCTTTTATACTACTCTGAAGTGCCATTACAGATTCCAGACTTCTGTAAATTTTAGTAATTGTTGTCAGAACCCCGACTCTCAAATACCAACACTTACTTTAGAGCCAGAAACGGATTTTTTGTTTGCCTCAGACAAGCGCCTTTCAACAGAAGAATCAACGCCAGATTGTCTGAGTGGAATGGGCTGGATATTGCACCACCGCCTTCTTTCACCGCTAAAGCCTAGTATCCTGCTCGCGCTAAATTTTAACGTCCCTGTCTCCACTTCATTTCTCCACACCAAAGATAAATGCTCGCTAAATTATTGAACATATATAGATGGGGAAAAAAAACATTTGTTCATGACAGTTTGAATCGTTCCAAAACAATAGACGTAAGCACAATTGAAGAAGATATTATCATTGCTGCAGCAGCTCGAATAATTTCTGTAGTAGAAGTAGAAGACGACGTTCCTTCGTTCCTTCGTGTCGGGTGAAACCCTATTTGCATTGGAATTTTTATGCAATCTCCATATTTCTGATAGTTCCTCCACAAGCACCGCAAGTTTTCTTTTTGTTTCTTCATCGCATGAAAAGGAATTTTTGGTTTTACTTTTTCTTTTATTTATCACGCAAATGTTTTCTTTGGCTTCCTAAAAAATCCAAAGGAAAAACAACACAAACTATTTCCTCCGTGTTGTATGTCAAAATTTATCTTCGATTTAATGTACCAGACTAAATGAGACTTGTCGTCGGCCTATCTATATGAAGTTAAGAATTTAGCGAGCGAACAGGATACTGCTTCGCTAAATTTTAACTTTTTAGATATTTTTTTATGGAAGATAAAATTTAGCGTGAACAGTATACTTAGCTTAAGAAAAAAAAAACAGTAAATTTAGGTTTCAAATCTGGAAAAATCGGCTAATAAAAGATCAGAAGAAAATTCAAATTCCGCATAGCATAATTCGTATATCGTCGATGAAACCAGAAAAGTGTGTAACTCCATATTGAGTGAAAATGGGCCTTGAACTGTGTATCTCCACTAAAAAGTTGAAATTACACACCACGTTGACCTGAAATCCTTTTCATACAATAGAAATAATACATTATAACAATATCTGAAAATATCAGCCATATAACGTTAGCTATCTTAAAAATATGATGTTTTAATGCTCTCCTGAAAAAGTCTTAAAATGGAGTTACACAGTTTTCTGGTTTCACCGACGATATGTGCAAATCCGCGTGACATTTTCGCATAGCAGCAAAAAATAGCAATATCCTCAAAGCTGTAGGGTCGGTTGGGGTAAATGGGGACGATTTTTGCATTTTTCAACAACACATTTTTTTCAGAAATATATAAAATATTAAATTTTTTTTTTTAACTTTTGAAAATGGATATTATATTATAAGATACAAGATGTTGCACATATGATGACTTAATCATGTTATAAGAACCCAAAAAAGACATAGGGCAGTGTTTACATTTCCCCCAACAAATTTCTGTTCTCTTAGAGCTAGGAGCTCGCCTATGGGGTAAAAGTAAACAGACATGAATTTCTGTTAATTTATTTGCTTGAAAATTGCGAAAAGCCGAACAACAACTGAAGGGTTTTGTATGTCTGGGTTCCGAGAACTATATTTAAAACTAGCTGTACCCGCCCGGCTTCGCCCGTGCAAAATGTGGTTTCAGAACAATTGATGGAAACAATTTCTTTATACATTTGCTGTCTTGTAGGGGACACAATTTTTTTTTGATAATCGCTCAAAGAAAAATCATCGATAGACATTGCAGAGGTATAACGCGAGGGAGAAGTGTGCAATAGTGAGGGAATTGAGCCCGTATTAAAAAACATCCCAAAGACTGAGTCTAATCTGCCTTCATGGCATTGCACCTGGTCGTTGGACTAATCAGCAACAATTTAATATTCTTTGGGCAATGAAAAAAAAAATTTTATAATAGGTATTTAACTCACTTTGTTTTAATGTTACGCTTCTTTGTACACTATATTAGAAGTTTTGTTTCTATCGGCTGAGATAGTGATATTTCCTGCATTATTTACCCTGGAGCACGCTACATAATTATCTATAACTGCCCGTGAATGCAACTCCCACTTTTCTTAAAGTTTGACCCTGTGATTTATTGATTGTCATGGCAGAACAAACATTAATAGGAAATTCAATCCTTTTAAACTGAAATAGATATTTGCTCTGAATTATTTGTATTCTTGGTATAAATACCATATCTCCTTTACCACACCCAGTTAAAATTAACGCATCTATAACATTTTTCTGTAACGAAATCACTCACATTCTGGTACCATTACAAAGCTTGGGGGATTCAAAGCATTCAAGCAACATAATGGAAACTCCAACTTTTAATTCAATTTTATGAGCAAAAGTCCATTGGCTGTAATGCTATTTAAAAACTTCACCGGGTAATTTACTGCCTCATCTTGATTGCAAATAACATTTATAAATAGTACGACGTGTATCACCAGGAATTTTCCCTTATATAAATCCCCTAATGTAATAATTCCACGATCTGGTATCATTGGTACCTATACCTATTTGACATTTCTTTCTAGACACTTTATTTTATAAGCAAACCAGGCAAACAAACCTTTCCTACATATTTGCAATTTCTTTTGTTTTTTTTTCTTAGCAAACCACACAGCGTACTGTCTCTGTCTGTCTCCCTCTCCGTCACAGGAGTAAAATAGGGTTAAAAGAGATGTCAATATAATATTGCGCAGTTAGTATGTTTGATTTAAGAATGAATTGCATATCTACTCACTCATGTGAAAATCGTAGAAATGTTTCAAATTTTGCCTTTTTATTTAAAAACCTTTTAAGTTATCGAGTTATTGGATATCCTAAGTTGTACCTGCAGATGTCCTCTATAAGCTGCTGTTAACTATATTTAAATGCTCCCAGTATTTTCGAACGGAAAGCGTGACAAAGAAAAAAGCAAAACGAAACGAAAAGATAAATTACTCTTGTCCAATTTTTTTTTCGGAATTTATAGAGATATAGAGTTGAGACAAAGTAGATATTGTAGGCCTAGGCATCCTCTACAGGCCTGTGAAAAATGCACCAGAATATATTGAACGGTTTCTAAGATTTTTGCATTTAAAGACATGCCGTCAAATTCAATCTTAGTCAAACAGAACTACACCAATTTTATTTATATGATGTGAAAATAACGGCCGTTTAATTTACCTCAACCGACCCTACTGTTTTTTATTCCACCTATGCGAACATTATATTCACCTCTCGAATTAGGTAGCAATTTGGAGTACGACAAGTAAACGATTTTGACAGGTTGTGAAAAAAAATCCCATCAATTTAGAAACCACTATTCAAATTTAAATTGGTTTGGAATTTTTATTCTCCACTGCCAAATAAAAAGAAGAGATTGTATTAAAATACTTGTATATTTAGTGAACATTTATGTGTTTTCGCAATGGATTCTTTGGGTGATTTGGGCTTAGCATTTGTTGATTTGGCAATGGAGCAGTTAGGCGCAACCAATATATACCAAACCATTATGTCGTTTTCCATTGGGCCACCAAAAATCTTTTTCAGCTCAGATTTTATGCGGCTCATGGAACATGCAATGAAATTGATATGCTTTTGTAAATGGATTAGTGCGTTATTTGACAACAATATCAGCTGTTCAAATTGCATCGGGTTTATTCCTGGATGACTGGAAGGTCTCATTTTTGGTGCCGATCTTTAAATCTGGCTCTAAAAATGACATAGAAAACTATAGAGGTATTTGCAAACTTTCTGCTATACCAAAGCTTTTTGAATGTATAGTTAAAAACAAAATAAATTTTCATATTAAGGGCAACATATCAGAGTTTCAACATGGTTTTGTTTCGGGTCGTTCGACAACATCTAATCTGGTCCACTTCACATCTTTTGTTACAAATACTGTTGAAGGCGGATGTCAAGTTGACGCTGTATATACGGATTTTAGTAAAGCATTCGACTCTGTAAACCATGTACTTCTGATAAGAAAGCTAAAGCAATTTGGATTTCACTCCGCTATGCTGAAGTGGTTTTCATCATTTTTGATTGGAAGGTTTCAGAAAGTCTGTCTTGATAAAAATTATTCAAGATTAATATCTTGCACTTCTGGAGTTCCTCAAGGTAGTCATCTTGGGCCGCTCCTTTTTATAATATTTATTGATGATATTGTTCAACAGCTGCAATTTTGCCACTGTTTAATGTATGCTGACGACCTCAAAATATTCTTAAAAATTAATTGCTTAAATGACTGCTTAAAGGTCCAGACGGACCTAAACAATTTATCAAGATGGTGCGTCAATAACTGCTTAAAGTTAAACGTTCGAAAATGCTTTGCTATCTCGTTCATAAGATCTCAAACGAAATATTCGCATACCTATTGTATTGATCTCATGCCATTAATAAAAGTTGACAAAATTAAAGATCTTGGTGTATTCCTTGATACGAAACTAACCTTTGTTACTCATATCGAGTATATAGTCGCTAAGGCTAATTCTCTTGTTGGGTTCATCAAAAGAAACGCGAAAGATTTCTCTGATCCTCACACATTTATATCGATCTTCAATACCCTAGTACGATCAATACTTGAATACGCCGATGTTGTTTGGAATCCAAACTATTTATCACATTCGGACCGTATTGAAAGAGTGCAAAGGCGATTTACCAAATATGTCTTCTTTAAAATGCGTTGGGATTTTCAGCCCTCTTATAAAGCTAGATGTCAACTATTAGGTTTAATGACACTTAAAGCAAGAAGGAATGCACATGACATAATGTTTGCGAGAGACGTACTGTGTTCACATATCGACAGTTGTACACTTTTGTCCATGTTTCCAATTAATGCTAGGGGAAGGGTTTTGAGGGATAGTCACTTCTTTTACCAACTGGGGCATAGAACAAACTATGGTCGGAATGAGCCAATTACTAGATGCCTTAATTCGTTCAATGTGGTAAGCAGACATATGGATTTTCATATTTCGAGAGAACGCTTCAAGAGCATTTTATTTAGATTGCTTTCAAACTAATGCCAAAAGTATTTTTATCTTAGTTTAAACTTAATGTATTATATATAAATTTAAATTCGTAGTCTGTAAGCTAAGCTTGTTGATGAAATAAAAAAAAATAAAAATAAAAAAAAAAAAAAAAAAAAAAAAAAAAAATAAAAAAAAATCAACCATGGAAATCGGCTTGGAAAATGTTTCCTCAGTTGTAGATACAAATGGAGTAGTTTTGGTGATTCGTAGTTTCCAGATTATGAGGAAGACAATGAAGCTAATAATTCCTCCAAAACTATGTCCATTGCTGTTTATGTATTTCTTTATTTTGGTTTTCACGAAATTTTAAAACAAACTTCTTTAAATGACTTAAAACAGCTGTGCTGTATTTGTGGTAGTATGTGTAAATCTGAAAAAATATCGAGATCTGCAAAAAGTGATCCGAATCAAAAACAAGATTCATTTTGTATCCTAATGGAACACGAAAAGTGATTTAGATCAAAAAAATATTGATTTTATGTCCCAATGAAAAACGACATTAGAGAGCCCAAAGATTGCGTTGAACCCTCTGATACAAAGTTTGGCATAGGCATTCATCGATTTTTTGGCTTCGCATATGCTTTACCAATTTAAATCAAACCACTTAACAGCTCAAGAAAAGGTAAATATAATATAAAAGCTTCTTTAATTGGTGGTGAAAAATCAGATGTGTTTTCAGATTTTGCAGTTGGAAGTTACCAAAACTGCATAGGAGATAACCGCAACATTGCTATGAGCCAATCGTCAGTAAGCAATTCCGTATGCGTAACACAAATCCGCATGGAAAAGGCAGACGAGTACAATTCGAAGAGAAATGCTCGTATACGGATTTCGAGTATTGCGAATTTCAGTTTTTCGCATCGCATCGGAGATTTTGACAGATATACGTATGCGAGAATTTTTCAGAATTGGGGTCCAGGAGGTAACATTTTTAGCGAAGGGAACTTGACCATTTGTAGATTAGGCCAAAGTTTCGCTTCGAATGCTGCGAATCTTACAAGCATTAAGAACAAAAGACACAGCAATTATAAACCGCTACGTTTTAGCGAAATGCATTTATTTATAAATATATTTGTTCGTGTACGTGGTAGATAAGCAAACAAAGACTTTGTATGGTCCCTAAAAAGCAATCCTAAATACTAAGCAAGTGAAGTCAACGGTATCGGAAGTATTGCAGTAGTTGATTGATTCCATGGCCTATTGTTTCGCAACGCACGACCTTGGCACAGTTATTTTTACATTTTTGTTCACTGGCTTGGATCCCAAATCTGGATTCGATCCACGGCGGATTTGCTGAACGAACATGGTAGCAACTGAGTCGCTCTTGTCGCGGCAATGAGCTGCTACTTCGATTTCGGTGAGGTCTCCTTTGGCACAGTGGCTTGGACAGCTGTTCACTTCGACTCTGGTGAAACAGTATTGATCATCTTTCGTTACGAATTGAACACGTTTGGCCATTTCACAAAATTTACTGCGGTTCAGGTTGCTCGAATTCTTCTTCGAGGAGTGCTTTGCTTCAGATTCATTAGATTCAGAAGAAGATGAGGACGACGATGACTCAGAGCTTTCCCATCTCTTGTCACTGCGGTTCTTGCCGTACGATTTATTTCCATTTTCAAAATTGCTCACAACATTTCCAGCTTCGTATTTGATTTCGTAGGAGCGGGCGCTTTGTGCTCTTTGCTGAGCTTGTTGGATCTCAGAGTCGCAAGTATCATCGGGGATAGCCCAAGCAGCGGTGTAGTGCCTCTGGTTCTGCAAGACCTTCTCTTGTGGGGTTGCGATGTCATCGCTTTCTTCTCCATTATAGTTTCCGCAGAGGCCATCAACTTCATTGCGCAGCAGTTGGTCGGCATGTATGCGAATACGCTCTCCATCGTAGTACAGCTTCATAAGAGACGCGGGAAGCTCAACCTTGAGGTCCCTCTCCGAAATGGCATAGATGCGAGCAATCAAATTCTTTTCCTGATTGTTGGTTGGTTGTGGCGACTTTACGTGAACATCGACGGCAACCTTATCAGAAACCTTTTGTGGCTTGTCATTGATAGTTAGCTTGGCTGGAGTCTTCTGTGCGTCGGAAGGCAAGAGCTGGATGCGTTGTCCAGCAGTAACAATTAGAACTTCCTTTTGCTTGCTGCCTTCATTAGCTTGGCGGACAAGAATAGACAAGTCTTCTCCTGAAACTTCGGATCTAGCGTGCTGAACCACGGCGTACCAGCATTTTCCAATTTTTTGCTCATCGGCGATGGCATTGTCAAAAGTTAAGATTTTACTTTGGTCAATTACGCAAACTTCAGAATTGCGAGTGTAGGTGCGCATCATACGTTCGTTCAAGTTCATTCCTGGGTGAGCCGACAAGAAATGGCGGGCAGAGCGAGGAATTGGAAGACCTGTGAAGTTCTGCTTGCCACTTGGAAGCTGGAGCGTGATGTTCATTGAATGCTGAATGGGGTTGAGGTTGATCTTCGCCTCTACTCTTCCGGCTTGTCCCTTCTCAGAGTGATCATGTTCAGCGTTGTAATATCCCCAATGGTTTAGCACTGAGAGTAGCGCGTGTCCTCTGTTCTTAATTTCTGGAGTCAATTGCTCAGCATCGGCAACAACGCGGATTTCATCCAGAAGATTAGCCTGGTAAGTTACCTTCAAACAGGCTGGCATCTGGTTATTGCCTTCTTCATGCATTTGACGCACGCATTCCCGAGAGATTGGTGTTTGGCGTAGCATCTGCTTATACTCCTCGCTTTGTTGCATGACAGCCTTGACATTAATCTTTGTGTTCTTTGGCTTTCCGTTCTCTCCGAACAAAATGGTAAGCTTAGCATTCGATTTTCCATTGTGCTTCTCAGCTTCCTCGTAGTTCAAGGCGGGAGTATTGGCAAAGTTGTGAATGTAAGAGGCATAGATCTGCTTAGCAGGGCTACTTCCAGCGATTTTTGCGCTTGCAAACATCAACACGCGAGTCTTATCTCCAACAGAGTTATCAGCTTGTGCAATTGTGCAAACGAATTTGGCTGGTTTCGAACCGTCGAAAACGATAGCAGAGTCGATGAGTCCTCCTGCAGCTTGCTTCATGTCACACGCAGCGTTGGCCACCATTTCTTCCCGACGCGGTTGGCTATTTGGTGAAATATCAGAGACGACAGCCAATTTAGATTCATCACAAGCACTAATTGGTTTATCAGAGCGCTTAGCATAGTAAGCGTTGTTGATCTCTTCTTCGCTGTCAAATTGGATTCCGAATTTCACAGCCTGGTTAGCAGAGCGTTTCGGGTCAAAGCTAAGAGTAAACTTATGTTGTGCAATAGCACACTTTGGCCAAGGACCGTTAGCAGAGATATCTTCATCGAGGGTAGTCTCTTTTAGTTCACTAGCATCAGCGAATGGCATAGTGGCCAAAGACATCGCAGCGCGAAGTTTAGTTAAACCGGGTGCTTGGTAAAAAGGCATGGTAAGTAGAGACAGCACAACATTACCAGTGGGACTGGCTTCATTGACTGGTTCAAAAGCGAAAGGCAGGAACTGAGCTGGGCTCATGGTGCTTCGTTGGTTGACCAAGTTTTGCATAGTCCGGATGAGGTCCAATGGAAGCCGAGCGTATTGCTTCACTCCCTCCTTCTGGAGCATACGTTCCATGGCATTGACAGCGCTTTGAGGGAACTGGTGTTGCATTTTGTAGTGGAAAGACATGCCAATGGATTCCTCGCCGAAAGTCTCTTCCTCTCCAACAGCAGGACGAACGTTCAATAGCTTGACTTCCTTGGCCTCGGCAACTGGACGAAGGCTGAGAGCATTCTTGCGTGCTGTGAATGGCCATGAGCTGCAGTGCACAAGTTTTACCTTGTTATGATCCGCCAATGGAGCTACTTTTCCTGAGACGGCTCCGTTATTCAAATCGATGTTTAGGTTAAGGCTAAGAGGCAAATGGACCTGCATTTTCTGGATTTGACCAGCAACATAGCGCTGGCTATCGAATGGTGTGATGAAACCGGCCTTTCCTATCCTCTCCATGCTGAAAGTCAATTGCATTTTAGCTGTTGCGTTAATAGCTTCAGTGTTGCGTACTTTCGACCAGTTCTGTGCATTGTTCAGACTTGGTGTGGTTTTAGCCTTCAGATCTCCGACAGCCTGCATCAGAATTGGCGTCTTGTAAGCATAGTAGAATGGATAACCGGTAGCCAGGGGGAATGCGACGATAATCTGCTCATGGTCGTAGATCTTGTTGTACTGCATTTGACGGCCAGACATGAGTTCTTGCATAAAACTGGCAAGCAATTTCGGGGCAGATGATAGGCTCTTCTTATCGAATGATAGGAAATTCTTACGTCCAAGCAATTTGAAGAGGAGCTGTCCAGCTGGTTTTTCAGTACTATCGGAATCGATGTTGATGCCGAGCTGTTTGGCGATTTTATAAACCGAGTATTTGGACTTTTGGGATCCAGCAGAACCGGATTGGCTGCCGGAAACTAGGGCTTCCCAGACATCTTGCACACTGGATACTAAAGCCTGGACATCGATGTCGTTCCTGGTAATACCGCCGAAGCTCTTCCAGGAAGTGTAACTCATCATTTTGGGCATGGCGCTGTCTGGGCCTATGATGTGGCTCATTTGGTATTCTTCAGAGATCTGCAGGATGTCGGATACATGATCTCTAAGGGCCGTCTTCGAATTTTGGAGACCGAAGGTGTGTGGATTCAGAAACTTTTGAGCGGCTTTAGCATTGGCAGCGAGGTTAGCGTTCGCAGCACTAGTCAGTTGAGCGGCGGAATTGATAGCCGATTTGACGGTGGTCCGAACAGCAATGCTGGGCTCATTGTAAGTAGACATGGCCATTCGCTGTAGCATGCCTGTTGGTGGATCGGTGCGCATCAGGAGGGTCGCGGCCATGCTACGAATCTCAGGCTTATCAGCTACGTTGCTGTAGATCTTGTAGAGGATCTTCTGAGCGTATTTAGGGTAGGAGTCGACAAGTTTGTCAAAAGCAGCAACCATGGATAGGCGTTCGAAAGGTGTAGCGTTCTTCTCATCTTCTAGATATGGCTCGAATACTTCCACGATCTTAGGGTGGGCAACGTTTCCCAAAGCACGGATGTATTTTTGACAACGTTGGCATTCTTTGTTTTTCATGTTCTCAGCGAGGCGTTGACCCAAGTATGGAATGATTTGCTTTGTTACTATTTCACCAAGACCCTTCTCAAATGAGCCAAATGATTGAACGGGGTAGTAGTTCAAGGCGGAGTTCTTGTTGGAATAAGCGCGACACAACAAATCAGTGTAAGTAATCAAAATCTTAGGGTACTGATCGTTTTGCTGGCGGACTTGCTCGTTCTTGATGACCTTTTCAAAAATCTCCCGAATTATCGCCTCCGTAGGGGTACGCATGTTCTCGAAAGTAGTTTCCAAGAGACTAGCTGCCTCACTTCCATGAATCTGTCCGTTCGAAACGGCCTTCACAATCCATGCGACTGCGGGGTTTGTACCGCATTGAGCACAGGCATCGAGAAGTGTATCGTAGACCAATTGTTCACCCCATTTTTCGCCACTGGCTTGGCGACGTTTGCCGGACTCCATAATCTGTTCAATCTGCTTATAGTCCATGGTTTCAATGAGTTCAGCCAGAATGGTGTACTTCTCCAGGGTGTTACGGCTGGGAATCTCATCTTGCTGCTGGAGGTCTTGCGCGATTTCTTCAGCTAGCTTTCGGGCCTCTGCAACGGCATCGATTGAGTTATGGTACTGGATGCTACGTCCCTTATTTCCAACTGTGAATGGCAGCATCGGTTGCTGAGTGGCTTCCTTCAGATCTGGGTGTGGTTGGTAGTGGTGTGGGTATTTGGTAGAATAACGAGCATTATTGTACTCCTCCGATGATTCGGAGGAAGAAGACGAAGATGACGACGAAGAAGATGACTGCTTGTCACCATTGTGCTTGTTGATGTGGTTAGCGGGATCAATGCTGCGGGGACGGCGCCTTCCTTGTTTCTCTTCTTCACTGGATGATGACGACGACGACGACGAAGATGACGAGGAAGACGATTCCGATGCTCCGTCGGCACTTTTAGCTGAGGTACGTGGCTGGTTCTTCTCATCGGAAGGGAGGTTGTAACGGTAGACTAGATTACCCACGTGAATCAAGCTTTCATCCTTAACAGGTAACGGGGATTGGGCAGCTTCAATTGATTCCAACCTAAGTCCAATACGACTCACTACTTCGGCTTGTTCATCGTCGTACAGCAGGGTGCTTACCGCAACACGGTTTGTAGTTTCAGCGGACTTAATGGTAAAACGATCGAGTGGGCCAGCAACAACTACGCGGGTTACAGCAGTTTTCTAAATGAATAAGGGTAATGGTTCCAGTAAGCTAACAGTCTACCTCAGCGCTCTCTTTGTAACTTACCGATAGAAATTCTCCCATCTGGTTTGAATTTGGCTTCATATCAGATGCTCCCGAAATGCCAAAATGATAACCACGACGAACATCACAGTTGCTGTAGTTCACGGTCTTGACGAATTGGAATAAGTTCTCATCCAGATGTAGAGTTGTCTCTGGCGCCCATTGCTCACGACGTTTGGCTTCGGAAAAGGCAGGAACAGATGACATTTCGTACAAAGTCTCGCATTCCCCAGTCACTGTTGCTTCCATGGTACGGTACAAGGCATTGGTGGCATCTTTCATTTCCTCTGGCAATTGATTATGGCGGCACTTGATGACATTTTCTCCTGTTACGTCCACTTGCAATTGAGAAAGAACAGCCTTCAGCTGGTTAACGTCGTCATTGCTTAGCGATTGATCCACGTCCAAGGAACGGATAACTCCTTTCTTGTAGTTGATGCTAAACAAGGCTTCGGTAAATGGCTGGTCGCTGAAACTCAGCTTATCCTCGGGTATCTGGCTGTTCAAACCATCCTTCAGCTCGTCATGGAAATGAGCGTGACGGATGTCCCACAATTTACCACGTACGACGGATTCTGATTTCGGTTGCAAGATCAATTTACCCTTCGTAACGATGCCGACATACTGGTCCTGGCCGAGGCCGTAACCGGTGAGCGTATTGGTGGTAAACGCGTACTGGTATTGTTGGTTTGTCTGCCAAGGTGTTGAACAGGCAACAAACCCGACTAAAGAGGATAATTTTGTACTTTATATCAAGTCGCACAAGGATACTCGTGACCGAACTTACCAAGTGTCAGGAAAATCAAGGAGGATCGCATGCCGTCTGAGAGAGTGCGTAGTGTTCAATCGATACACGGTTAAAAGTTGGCTGATGGAACCAAACTGTGTCATTTCTAAATCAAAACGAAGCTTTTATACTATTTCTCGAAATTTGCTTCATTTACAAAATTCCTATCACAAGTGTGATTGCTTGCAGTTTTAAAGGGATGACGTTGATAACGGAATTCTGAGAAAAGCTTATTAGGCTAATTTTAATCACATCTTTGAGGTGAGTTGGCATGAATCAGTGTTGAACTACGAACTACGGCGCATGCAAGACTTTAGGTTAATGCACTTTCAGTCGATAGATTTTTAATTCGAAGCATGAGTTGATAGGAAAACATTCGTATCACCACGTAAGGGTTGCTGCTTTAACGAGATTCCTTATCAAAATAAAAACTTCTTTTTTTTTACTATTGAGATCTGCCATACACGGGTCAATAACACAAGTAACAAAAAACATGTACACTTCAATAAAACTATAAAATAGATATGACAATGTTGGGGTGAGCTGACTTGAGGCGTCGATGAAGGACACAACGGAATTCAATGTGAAAAACATATTGTAGCTGTGATGATAGATGGTAGACGTTACGAACGCCTCGGAAGTGATTTTCTAAAACTCGGTGTTTGTTTCAACTCTTACCTAAGGTTATGAAGTGTGGGTATTGGGGCGCTACTCTGTATCTCGTTTCGAAAGTAACACTTTTCGCAAATGAACGTTTTGTACTCTCTATTTCGAAAAGCCGAATGAAATATACTACTACTTCGATTTAGTATTTCGAAAATTTAAGTAAAAATCTAAAAAAAATGTCCACATTACAGAAAATGCAATGAGTGAAAATAGAACCAAACAATTTTTGAAGATACAACCCCCCATAAAGAAAAGATATATTTTTTATTTGTGAAAGTTTTTTATTTACTTTGGAATTTAATGATTTGGCTATGTGTGCCTTGGCTTGTTTAACTTACTTTTCACACTTCACATGCCTTCAGCTCTGTTAAAGCTGCGTGAATGCGAAAGTGTAGGCGTGATTCCAATGAGTAGCCAGTGTATTTTTTTCTGCAATATAAGCTTACACAATAAAAACAAAAAAACAGTACACATAAAAGTTATCTTTTAGTTACTTTGCATCTTCAAGAGCAGCGATTGCGAGGTCACGGCGTCCCTGTTCAGCATGGATGAGTCCTATTGCCACACAAGCATAAGCTACCAAGTACATGTCTTCTTTTATACTACTCTGAAGTGCCATTACAGATTCCAGACTTCTGTAAATTTTAGTAATTGTTGTCAGAACCCCGACTCTCAAATACCAACACTTACTTTAGAGCCAGAAACGGATTTTTTGTTTGCCTCAGACAAGCGCCTTTCAACAGAAGAATCAACGCCAGATTGTCTGAGTGGAATGGGCTGGATATTGCACCACCGCCTTCTTTCACCGCTAAAGCCTAGTATCCTGCTCGCGCTAAATTTTAACGTCCCTGTCTCCACTTCATTTCTCCACACCAAAGATAAATGCTCGCTAAATTATTGAACATATATAGATGGGGAAAAAAAACATTTGTTCATGACAGTTTGAATCGTTCCAAAACAATAGACGTAAGCACAATTGAAGAAGATATTATCATTGCTGCAGCAGCTCGAATAATTTCTGTAGTAGAAGTAGAAGACGACGTTCCTTCGTGTCGGGTGAAACCCTATTTGCATTGGAATTTTTATGCAATCTCCATATTTCTGATAGTTCCTCCACAAGCACCGCAAGTTTTCTTTTTGTTTCTTCATCGCATGAAAAGGAATTTTTGGTTTTACTTTTTCTTTTATTTATCACGCAAATGTTTTCTTTGGCTTCCTAAAAAATCCAAAGGAAAAACAACACAAACTATTTCCTCCGTGTTGTATGTCAAAATTTATCTTCGATTTAATGTACCAGACTAAATGAGACTTGTCGTCGGCCTATCTATATGAAGTTAAGAATTTAGCGAGCGAACAGGATACTGCTTCGCTAAATTTTAACTTTTTAGATATTTTTTTATGGAAGATAAAATTTAGCGTGAACAGTATACTTAGCTTAAGAAAAAAAAAACAGTAAATTTAGGTTTCAAATCTGGAAAAATCGGCTAATAAAAGATCAGAAGAAAATTCAAATTCCGCATAGCATAATTCGTATTATGTGCAAATCCGCGTGACATTTTCGCATAGCAGCAAAAAATAGCAATATCCTCAAAGCTGTAGGGTCGGTTGGGGTAAATGGGGACGATTTTTGCATTTTTCAACAACACATTTTTTTCAGAAATATATAAAATATTAAATTTTTTTTTTTAACTTTTGAAAATGGATATTATATTATAAGATACAAGATGTTGCACATATGATGACTTAATCATGTTATAAGAACCCAAAAAAGACATAGGGCAGTGTTTACATTTCCCCCAACAAATTTCTGTTCTCTTAGAGCTAGGAGCTCGCCTATGGGGTAAAAGTAAACAGACATGAATTTCTGTTAATTTATTTGCTTGAAAATTGCGAAAAGCCGAACAACAACTGAAGGGTTTTGTATGTCTGGGTTCCGAGAACTATATTTAAAACTAGCTGTACCCGCCCGGCTTCGCCCGTGCAAAATGTGGTTTCAGAACAATTGATGGAAACAATTTCTTTATACATTTGCTGTCTTGTAGGGGACACAATTTTTTTTTGATAATCGCTCAAAGAAAAATCATCGATAGACATTGCAGAGGTATAACGCGAGGGAGAAGTGTGCAATAGTGAGGGAATTGAGCCCGTATTAAAAAACATCCCAAAGACTGAGTCTAATCTGCCTTCATGGCATTGCACCTGGTCGTTGGACTAATCAGCAACAATTTAATATTCTTTGGGCAATGAAAAAAAAAATTTTATAATAGGTATTTAACTCACTTTGTTTTAATGTTACGCTTCTTTGTACACTATATTAGAAGTTTTGTTTCTATCGGCTGAGATAGTGATATTTCCTGCATTATTTACCCTGGAGCACGCTACATAATTATCTATAACTGCCCGTGAATGCAACTCCCACTTTTCTTAAAGTTTGACCCTGTGATTTATTGATTGTCATGGCAGAACAAACATTAATAGGAAATTCAATCCTTTTAAACTGAAATAGATATTTGCTCTGAATTATTTGTATTCTTGGTATAAATACCATATCTCCTTTACCACACCCAGTTAAAATTAACGCATCTATAACATTTTTCTGTAACGAAATCACTCACATTCTGGTACCATTACAAAGCTTGGGGGATTCAAAGCATTCAAGCAACATAATGGAAACTCCAACTTTTAATTCAATTTTATGAGCAAAAGTCCATTGGCTGTAATGCTATTTAAAAACTTCACCGGGTAATTTACTGCCTCATCTTGATTGCAAATAACATTTATAAATAGTACGACGTGTATCACCAGGAATTTTCCCTTATATAAATCCCCTAATGTAATAATTCCACGATCTGGTATCATTGGTACCTATACCTATTTGACATTTCTTTCTAGACACTTTATTTTATAAGCAAACCAGGCAAACAAACCTTTCCTACATATTTGCAATTTCTTTTGTTTTTTTTTCTTAGCAAACCACACAGCGTACTGTCTCTGTCTGTCTCCCTCTCCGTCACAGGAGTAAAATAGGGTTAAAAGAGATGTCAATATAATATTGCGCAGTTAGTATGTTTGATTTAAGAATGAATTGCATATCTACTCACTCATGTGAAAATCGTAGAAATGTTTCAAATTTTGCCTTTTTATTTAAAAACCTTTTAAGTTATCGAGTTATTGGATATCCTAAGTTGTACCTGCAGATGTCCTCTATAAGCTGCTGTTAACTATATTTAAATGCTCCCAGTATTTTCGAACGGAAAGCGTGACAAAGAAAAAAGCAAAACGAAACGAAAAGATAAATTACTCTTGTCCAATTTTTTTTTCGGAATTTATAGAGATATAGAGTTGAGACAAAGTAGATATTGTAGGCCTAGGCATCCTCTACAGGCCTGTGAAAAATGCACCAGAATATATTGAACGGTTTCTAAGATTTTTGCATTTAAAGACATGCCGTCAAATTCAATCTTAGTCAAACAGAACTACACCAATTTTATTTATATGATGTGAAAATAACGGCCGTTTAATTTACCTCAACCGACCCTACTGTTTTTTATTCCACCTATGCGAACATTATATTCACCTCTCGAATTAGGTAGCAATTTGGAGTACGACAAGTAAACGATTTTGACAGGTTGTGAAAAAAAATCCCATCAATTTAGAAACCACTATTCAAATTTAAATTGGTTTGGAATTTTTATTCTCCACTGCCAAATAAAAAGAAGAGATTGTATTAAAATACTTGTATATTTAGTGAACATTTATGTGTTTTCGCAATGGATTCTTTGGGTGATTTGGGCTTAGCATTTGTTGATTTGGCAATGGAGCAGTTAGGCGCAACCAATATATACCAAACCATTATGTCGTTTTCCATTGGGCCACCAAAAATCTTTTTCAGCTCAGATTTTATGCGGCTCATGGAACATGCAATGAAATTGATATGCTTTTGTAAATGGATTAGTGCGTTATTTGACAACAATATCAGCTGTTCAAATTGCATCGGGTTTATTCCTGGATGACTGGAAGGTCTCATTTTTGGTGCCGATCTTTAAATCTGGCTCTAAAAATGACATAGAAAACTATAGAGGTATTTGCAAACTTTCTGCTATACCAAAGCTTTTTGAATGTATAGTTAAAAACAAAATAAATTTTCATATTAAGGGCAACATATCAGAGTTTCAACATGGTTTTGTTTCGGGTCGTTCGACAACATCTAATCTGGTCCACTTCACATCTTTTGTTACAAATACTGTTGAAGGCGGATGTCAAGTTGACGCTGTATATACGGATTTTAGTAAAGCATTCGACTCTGTAAACCATGTACTTCTGATAAGAAAGCTAAAGCAATTTGGATTTCACTCCGCTATGCTGAAGTGGTTTTCATCATTTTTGATTGGAAGGTTTCAGAAAGTCTGTCTTGATAAAAATTATTCAAGATTAATATCTTGCACTTCTGGAGTTCCTCAAGGTAGTCATCTTGGGCCGCTCCTTTTTATAATATTTATTGATGATATTGTTCAACAGCTGCAATTTTGCCACTGTTTAATGTATGCTGACGACCTCAAAATATTCTTAAAAATTAATTGCTTAAATGACTGCTTAAAGGTCCAGACGGACCTAAACAATTTATCAAGATGGTGCGTCAATAACTGCTTAAAGTTAAACGTTCGAAAATGCTTTGCTATCTCGTTCATAAGATCTCAAACGAAATATTCGCATACCTATTGTATTGATCTCATGCCATTAATAAAAGTTGACAAAATTAAAGATCTTGGTGTATTCCTTGATACGAAACTAACCTTTGTTACTCATATCGAGTATATAGTCGCTAAGGCTAATTCTCTTGTTGGGTTCATCAAAAGAAACGCGAAAGATTTCTCTGATCCTCACACATTTATATCGATCTTCAATACCCTAGTACGATCAATACTTGAATACGCCGATGTTGTTTGGAATCCAAACTATTTATCACATTCGGACCGTATTGAAAGAGTGCAAAGGCGATTTACCAAATATGTCTTCTTTAAAATGCGTTGGGATTTTCAGCCCTCTTATAAAGCTAGATGTCAACTATTAGGTTTAATGACACTTAAAGCAAGAAGGAATGCACATGACATAATGTTTGCGAGAGACGTACTGTGTTCACATATCGACAGTTGTACACTTTTGTCCATGTTTCCAATTAATGCTAGGGGAAGGGTTTTGAGGGATAGTCACTTCTTTTACCAACTGGGGCATAGAACAAACTATGGTCGGAATGAGCCAATTACTAGATGCCTTAATTCGTTCAATGTGGTAAGCAGACATATGGATTTTCATATTTCGAGAGAACGCTTCAAGAGCATTTTATTTAGATTGCTTTCAAACTAATGCCAAAAGTATTTTTATCTTAGTTTAAACTTAATGTATTATATATAAATTTAAATTCGTAGTCTGTAAGCTAAGCTTGTTGATGAAATAAAAAAAAAAAAAAATAAAAAAAAAAAAAAAAAAAAAAAAAAAAAAAATAAAAAAAAATCAACCATGGAAATCGGCTTGGAAAATGTTTCCTCAGTTGTAGATACAAATGGAGTAGTTTTGGTGATTCGTAGTTTCCAGATTATGAGGAAGACAATGAAGCTAATAATTCCTCCAAAACTATGTCCATTGCTGTTTATGTATTTCTTTATTTTGGTTTTCACGAAATTTTAAAACAAACTTCTTTAAATGACTTAAAACAGCTGTGCTGTATTTGTGGTAGTATGTGTAAATCTGAAAAAATATCGAGATCTGCAAAAAGTGATCCGAATCAAAAACAAGATTCATTTTGTATCCTAATGGAACACGAAAAGTGATTTAGATCAAAAAAATATTGATTTTATGTCCCAATGAAAAACGACATTAGAGAGCCCAAAGATTGCGTTGAACCCTCTGATACAAAGTTTGGCATAGGCATTCATCGATTTTTTGGCTTCGCATATGCTTTACCAATTTAAATCAAACCACTTAACAGCTCAAGAAAAGGTAAATATAATATAAAAGCTTCTTTAATTGGTGGTGAAAAATCAGATGTGTTTTCAGATTTTGCAGTTGGAAGTTACCAAAACTGCATAGGAGATAACCGCAACATTGCTATGAGCCAATCGTCAGTAAGCAATTCCGTATGCGTAACACAAATCCGCATGGAAAAGGCAGACGAGTACAATTCGAAGAGAAATGCTCGTATACGGATTTCGAGTATTGCGAATTTCAGTTTTTCGCATCGCATCGGAGATTTTGACAGATATACGTATGCGAGAATTTTTCAGAATTGGGGTCCAGGAGGTAACATTTTTAGCGAAGGGAACTTGACCATTTGTAGATTAGGCCAAAGTTTCGCTTCGAATGCTGCGAATCTTACAAGCATTAAGAACAAAAGACACAGCAATTATAAACCGCTACGTTTTAGCGAAATGCATTTATTTATAAATATATTTGTTCGTGTACGTGGTAGATAAGCAAACAAAGACTTTGTATGGTCCCTAAAAAGCAATCCTAAATACTAAGCAAGTGAAGTCAACGGTATCGGAAGTATTGCAGTAGTTGATTGATTCCATGGCCTATTGTTTCGCAACGCACGACCTTGGCACAGTTATTTTTACATTTTTGTTCACTGGCTTGGATCCCAAATCTGGATTCGATCCACGGCGGATTTGCTGAACGAACATGGTAGCAACTGAGTCGCTCTTGTCGCGGCAATGAGCTGCTACTTCGATTTCGGTGAGGTCTCCTTTGGCACAGTGGCTTGGACAGCTGTTCACTTCGACTCTGGTGAAACAGTATTGATCATCTTTCGTTACGAATTGAACACGTTTGGCCATTTCACAAAATTTACTGCGGTTCAGGTTGCTCGAATTCTTCTTCGAGGAGTGCTTTGCTTCAGATTCATTAGATTCAGAAGAAGATGAGGACGACGATGACTCAGAGCTTTCCCATCTCTTGTCACTGCGGTTCTTGCCGTACGATTTATTTCCATTTTCAAAATTGCTCACAACATTTCCAGCTTCGTATTTGATTTCGTAGGAGCGGGCGCTTTGTGCTCTTTGCTGAGCTTGTTGGATCTCAGAGTCGCAAGTATCATCGGGGATAGCCCAAGCAGCGGTGTAGTGCCTCTGGTTCTGCAAGACCTTCTCTTGTGGGGTTGCGATGTCATCGCTTTCTTCTCCGTTATAGTTTCCGCAGAGGCCATCAACTTCATTGCGCAGCAGTTGGTCGGCATGTATGCGAATACGCTCTCCATCGTAGTACAGCTTCATAAGAGACGCGGGAAGCTCAACCTTGAGGTCCCTCTCCGAAATGGCATAGATGCGAGCAATCAAATTCTTTTCCTGATTGTTGGTTGGTTGTGGCGACTTTACGTGAACATCGACGGCAACCTTATCAGAAACCTTTTGTGGCTTGTCATTGATAGTTAGCTTGGCTGGAGTCTTCTGTGCGTCGGAAGGCAAGAGCTGGATGCGTTGTCCAGCAGTAACAATTAGAACTTCCTTTTGCTTGCTGCCTTCATTAGCTTGGCGGACAAGAATAGACAAGTCTTCTCCTGAAACTTCGGATCTAGCGTGCTGAACCACGGCGTACCAGCATTTTCCAATTTTTTGCTCATCGGCGATGGCATTGTCAAAAGTTAAGATTTTACTTTGGTCAATTACGCAAACTTCAGAATTGCGAGTGTAGGTGCGCATCATACGTTCGTTCAAGTTCATTCCTGGGTGAGCCGACAAGAAATGGCGGGCAGAGCGAGGAATTGGAAGACCTGTGAAGTTCTGCTTGCCACTTGGAAGCTGGAGCGTGATGTTCATTGAATGCTGAATGGGGTTGAGGTTGATCTTCGCCTCTACTCTTCCGGCTTGTCCCTTCTCAGAGTGATCATGTTCAGCGTTGTAATATCCCCAATGGTTTAGCACTGAGAGTAGCGCGTGTCCTCTGTTCTTAATTTCTGGAGTCAATTGCTCAGCATCGGCAACAACGCGGATTTCATCCAGAAGATTAGCCTGGTAAGTTACCTTCAAACAGGCTGGCATCTGGTTATTGCCTTCTTCATGCATTTGACGCACGCATTCCCGAGAGATTGGTGTTTGGCGTAGCATCTGCTTATACTCCTCGCTTTGTTGCATGACAGCCTTGACATTAATCTTTGTGTTCTTTGGCTTTCCGTTCTCTCCGAACAAAATGGTAAGCTTAGCATTCGATTTTCCATTGTGCTTCTCAGCTTCCTCGTAGTTCAAGGCGGGAGTATTGGCAAAGTTGTGAATGTAAGAGGCATAGATCTGCTTAGCAGGGCTACTTCCAGCGATTTTTGCGCTTGCAAACATCAACACGCGAGTCTTATCTCCAACAGAGTTATCAGCTTGTGCAATTGTGCAAACGAATTTGGCTGGTTTCGAACCGTCGAAAACGATAGCAGAGTCGATGAGTCCTCCTGCAGCTTGCTTCATGTCACACGCAGCGTTGGCCACCATTTCTTCCCGACGCGGTTGGCTATTTGGTGAAATATCAGAGACGACAGCCAATTTAGATTCATCACAAGCACTAATTGGTTTATCAGAGCGCTTAGCATAGTAAGCGTTGTTGATCTCTTCTTCGCTGTCAAATTGGATTCCGAATTTCACAGCCTGGTTAGCAGAGCGTTTCGGGTCAAAGCTAAGAGTAAACTTATGTTGTGCAATAGCACACTTTGGCCAAGGACCGTTAGCAGAGATATCTTCATCGAGGGTAGTCTCTTTTAGTTCACTAGCATCAGCGAATGGCATAGTGGCCAAAGACATCGCAGCGCGAAGTTTAGTTAAACCGGGTGCTTGGTAAAAAGGCATGGTAAGTAGAGACAGCACAACATTACCAGTGGGACTGGCTTCATTGACTGGTTCAAAAGCGAAAGGCAGGAACTGAGCTGGGCTCATGGTGCTTCGTTGGTTGACCAAGTTTTGCATAGTCCGGATGAGGTCCAATGGAAGCCGAGCGTATTGCTTCACTCCCTCCTTCTGGAGCATACGTTCCATGGCATTGACAGCGCTTTGAGGGAACTGGTGTTGCATTTTGTAGTGGAAAGACATGCCAATGGATTCCTCGCCGAAAGTCTCTTCCTCTCCAACAGCAGGACGAACGTTCAATAGCTTGACTTCCTTGGCCTCGGCAACTGGACGAAGGCTGAGAGCATTCTTGCGTGCTGTGAATGGCCATGAGCTGCAGTGCACAAGTTTTACCTTGTTATGATCCGCCAATGGAGCTACTTTTCCTGAGACGGCTCCGTTATTCAAATCGATGTTTAGGTTAAGGCTAAGAGGCAAATGGACCTGCATTTTCTGGATTTGACCAGCAACATAGCGCTGGCTATCGAATGGTGTGATGAAACCGGCCTTTCCTATCCTCTCCATGCTGAAAGTCAATTGCATTTTAGCTGTTGCGTTAATAGCTTCAGTGTTGCGTACTTTCGACCAGTTCTGTGCATTGTTCAGACTTGGTGTGGTTTTAGCCTTCAGATCTCCGACAGCCTGCATCAGAATTGGCGTCTTGTAAGCATAGTAGAATGGATAACCGGTAGCCAGGGGGAATGCGACGATAATCTGCTCATGGTCGTAGATCTTGTTGTACTGCATTTGACGGCCAGACATGAGTTCTTGCATAAAACTGGCAAGCAATTTCGGGGCAGATGATAGGCTCTTCTTATCGAATGATAGGAAATTCTTACGTCCAAGCAATTTGAAGAGGAGCTGTCCAGCTGGTTTTTCAGTACTATCGGAATCGATGTTGATGCCGAGCTGTTTGGCGATTTTATAAACCGAGTATTTGGACTTTTGGGATCCAGCAGAACCGGATTGGCTGCCGGAAACTAGGGCTTCCCAGACATCTTGCACACTGGATACTAAAGCCTGGACATCGATGTCGTTCCTGGTAATACCGCCGAAGCTCTTCCAGGAAGTGTAACTCATCATTTTGGGCATGGCGCTGTCTGGGCCTATGATGTGGCTCATTTGGTATTCTTCAGAGATCTGCAGGATGTCGGATACATGATCTCTAAGGGCCGTCTTCGAATTTTGGAGACCGAAGGTGTGTGGATTCAGAAACTTTTGAGCGGCTTTAGCATTGGCAGCGAGGTTAGCGTTCGCAGCACTAGTCAGTTGAGCGGCGGAATTGATAGCCGATTTGACGGTGGTCCGAACAGCAATGCTGGGCTCATTGTAAGTAGACATGGCCATTCGCTGTAGCATGCCTGTTGGTGGATCGGTGCGCATCAGGAGGGTCGCGGCCATGCTACGAATCTCAGGCTTATCAGCTACGTTGCTGTAGATCTTGTAGAGGATCTTCTGAGCGTATTTAGGGTAGGAGTCGACAAGTTTGTCAAAAGCAGCAACCATGGATAGGCGTTCGAAAGGTGTAGCGTTCTTCTCATCTTCTAGATATGGCTCGAATACTTCCACGATCTTAGGGTGGGCAACGTTTCCCAAAGCACGGATGTATTTTTGACAACGTTGGCATTCTTTGTTTTTCATGTTCTCAGCGAGGCGTTGACCCAAGTATGGAATGATTTGCTTTGTTACTATTTCACCAAGACCCTTCTCAAATGAGCCAAATGATTGAACGGGGTAGTAGTTCAAGGCGGAGTTCTTGTTGGAATAAGCGCGACACAACAAATCAGTGTAAGTAATCAAAATCTTAGGGTACTGATCGTTTTGCTGGCGGACTTGCTCGTTCTTGATGACCTTTTCAAAAATCTCCCGAATTATCGCCTCCGTAGGGGTACGCATGTTCTCGAAAGTAGTTTCCAAGAGACTAGCTGCCTCACTTCCATGAATCTGTCCGTTCGAAACGGCCTTCACAATCCATGCGACTGCGGGGTTTGTACCGCATTGAGCACAGGCATCGAGAAGTGTATCGTAGACCAATTGTTCACCCCATTTTTCGCCACTGGCTTGGCGACGTTTGCCGGACTCCATAATCTGTTCAATCTGCTTATAGTCCATGGTTTCAATGAGTTCAGCCAGAATGGTGTACTTCTCCAGGGTGTTACGGCTGGGAATCTCATCTTGCTGCTGGAGGTCTTGCGCGATTTCTTCAGCTAGCTTTCGGGCCTCTGCAACGGCATCGATTGAGTTATGGTACTGGATGCTACGTCCCTTATTTCCAACTGTGAATGGCAGCATCGGTTGCTGAGTGGCTTCCTTCAGATCTGGGTGTGGTTGGTAGTGGTGTGGGTATTTGGTAGAATAACGAGCATTATTGTACTCCTCCGATGATTCGGAGGAAGAAGACGAAGATGACGACGAAGAAGATGACTGCTTGTCACCATTGTGCTTGTTGATGTGGTTAGCGGGATCAATGCTGCGGGGACGGCGCCTTCCTTGTTTCTCTTCTTCACTGGATGATGACGACGACGACGACGAAGATGACGAGGAAGACGATTCCGATGCTCCGTCGGCACTTTTAGCTGAGGTACGTGGCTGGTTCTTCTCATCGGAAGGGAGGTTGTAACGGTAGACTAGATTACCCACGTGAATCAAGCTTTCATCCTTAATAGGTAACGGGGATTGGGCAGCTTCAATTGATTCCAACCTAAGTCCAATACGACTCACTACTTCGGCTTGTTCATCGTCGTACAGCAGGGTGCTTACCGCAACACGGTTTGTAGTTTCAGCGGACTTAATGGTAAAACGATCGAGTGGGCCAGCAACAACTACGCGGGTTACAGCAGTTTTCTAAATGAATAAGGGTAATGGTTCCAGTAAGCTAACAGTCTACCTCAGCGCTCTCTTTGTAACTTACCGATAGAAATTCTCCCATCTGGTTTGAATTTGGCTTCATATCAGATGCTCCCGAAATGCCAAAATGATAACCACGACGAACATCACAGTTGCTGTAGTTCACGGTCTTGACGAATTGGAATAAGTTCTCATCCAGATGTAGAGTTGTCTCTGGCGCCCATTGCTCACGACGTTTGGCTTCGGAAAAGGCAGGAACAGATGACATTTCGTACAAAGTCTCGCATTCCCCAGTCACTGTTGCTTCCATGGTACGGTACAAGGCATTGGTGGCATCTTTCATTTCCTCTGGCAATTGATTATGGCGGCACTTGATGACATTTTCTCCTGTTACGTCCACTTGCAATTGAGAAAGAACAGCCTTCAGCTGGTTAACGTCGTCATTGCTTAGCGATTGATCCACGTCCAAGGAACGGATAACTCCTTTCTTGTAGTTGATGCTAAACAAGGCTTCGGTAAATGGCTGGTCGCTGAAACTCAGCTTATCCTCGGGTATCTGGCTGTTCAAACCATCCTTCAGCTCGTCATGGAAATGAGCGTGACGGATGTCCCACAATTTACCACGTACGACGGATTCTGATTTCGGTTGCAAGATCAATTTACCCTTCGTAACGATGCCGACATACTGGTCCTGGCCGAGGCCGTAACCGGTGAGTGTATTGGTGGTAAACGCGTACTGGTATTGTTGGTTTGTCTGCCAAGGTGTTGAACAGGCAACAAACCCGACTAAAGAGGATAATTTTGTACTTTATATCAAGTCGCACAAGGATACTCGTGACCGAACTTACCAAGTGTCAGGAAAATCAAGGAGGATCGCATGCCGTCTGAGAGAGTGCGTAGTGTTCAATCGATACACGGTTAAAAGTTGGCTGATGGAACCAAACTGTGTCATTTCTAAATCAAAACGAAGCTTTTATACTATTTCTCGAAATTTGCTTCATTTACAAAATTCCTATCACAAGTGTGATTGCTTGCAGTTTTAAAGGGATGACGTTGATAACGGAATTCTGAGAAAAGCTTATTAGGCTAATTTTAATCACATCTTTGAGGTGAGTTGGCATGAATCAGTGTTGAACTACGGCGCATGCAAAACTTTAGGTTAATGCACTTTCAGTCGATAGATTTTTAATTCGAAGCATGAGTTGATAGGAAAACATTCGTATCACCACGTAAGGGTTGCTGCTTTAACGGGATTCCTTATCAAAATAAAAACTTCTTTTTTTTTACTATTGAGATCTGCCATACACGGGTCAATAACACAAGTAACAAAAAACATGTACACTTCAATAAAACTATAAAATAGATATGACAATGTTGGGGTGAGCTGAATTGAGGCGTCGATGAAGGACACAACGGAATTCAATGTGAAAAACATATTGTAGCTGTGATGATAGATGGAAGACGTTACGACAGCCTCGGAAGTGATTTTCTAAAACTCGGTGTTTGTTCCAACTCTTACCTAAGGTTATGAAGTGTGGGTATTGGGGCGCTACTCTGTATCTCGTTTCGAAAGTAACACTTTTCGCAAATGAACGTTTTGTACTCTCTATTTCGAAAAGCCGAATGAAATATACTACTACTTCGATTTAGTATTCCGAAAGTATTACAGAGTACCAACTTAAAAGCAATTTCGAATAGGATTGACTTTCGGAACGAAATAGAGAGTAGGGGGATCGAAAATTTGAGTAAAAATCTAAAAAAAATGTCCACATTACAGAAAATGCAATGAGTGAAAATAGAACCAAACAATTTTTGAAGATACAACCCCCCATAAAGAAAAGATATATTTTTTATTTGTGAAAGTTTTTTATTTACTTTGGAATTTAATGATTTGGCTATGTGTGCCTTGGCTTGTTTAACTTACTTTTCACACTTCACATGCCTTCAGCTCTGTTAAAGCTGCGTGAATGCGAAAGTGTAGGCGTGATTCCAATGAGTAGCCAGTGTATTTTTTTCTGCAATATAAGCTTACACAATAAAAACAAAAAAACAGTACACATAAAAGTTATCTTTTAGTTACTTTGCATCTTCAAGAGCAGCGATTGCGAGGTCACGGCGTCCCTGTTCAGCATGGATGAGTCCTATTTCCACACAAGCATAAGCTACCAAGTACATGTCTTCTTTTATACTACTCTGAAGTGCCATTACAGATTCCAGACTTCTGTAAATTTTAGTAATTGTTGTCAGAACCCCGACTCTCAAATACCAACACTTACTTTAGAGCCAGAAACGGATTTTTTGTTTGCCTCAGACAAGCGCCTTTCAACAGAAGAATCAACGCCAGATTGTCTGAGTGGAACGGGCTGGGTACGGTCTTTTCTTCGTGCTCTTTCAGGTGTCGTTCGATTATTTGGTATATTCCATCGGCTATATGAAAATGCTTGCCCATCACCTTGAACGTGTTCCACACGTACATCAACTCAATGGCGGGCATAATCAATGTCCGATTTTGTGCGAAATAACGGTCGACTTTTTTACAGATGAACTTTTCCATTGGCAGGGATTTACCTGCGATTCTCTGCTTATATTGAGGAGCTTCACGCATGAGATTGTCGATCGTTGTTCGTTCAGTTGGTGAGAGATCATCAATCATTAGAAGTACGGCAGCCTTTTGATAGGAATAGATCGTTCGCGACCATTTACTATTTTCTACAAGGTACGTTGCATATAGACTCGATTCTCGCCAATCCAGCTTTAGACTAGAAGGCGATGTGTGAATTTTCACAATAGGAAAAGTATACCCCAAATCCTTACCAATTTACCCACAACAGTTCCCAAAAGCTTAGATGATGAAATTGAGGCCAGATATCTTGCGATTTCCACGATTTTTTGTACCAATACTGCGCTTCATCTAAATTCCCCTTCATAAATTCCAAACGACCCTTGAAGAACAAAAACCACACCCCCTCCGGATACTGCTGCAGTTGCTTGCTGAGAATTCCATCACAAAATTCCAAATCGCCTTCTTGATGACTCAAAACATAGCACACAATCAAGTGATAGCCGAGAAGCGTCATTGCACACAGCACTTGTCGCAGGCCAGGAAGCTTGTATCCCGCCTCAAGATCTTCTATGCCGACTTTCTGCATATATTTGGCTTGATGACAAGTCGTTTGAAAATGAACAAACTTACCTTATTTCCTGAAAACCCAATAAATTCTAAGACTTTTATCACACAAGCCGGTAGCAGGGATATCATAAGATTAAATGTGCCCATCCCCATCCGGACACCACTTTCAAAGTGCATTTGCGAGTTTTTCGAACTCCAGTGCCTTTGATTCAAAATTGTTGCGCATTCCCTGTGTTGGCGGGGGGAGGGCGAAATGTTTATAGATTTCTATAAGTCAGTCAAGTTACCTTACTTATAACTATTAAAACAGTGTCTAATTTTCATTCCACCCTTAATGAGACTAGTTAGTGTTTCGTCCTCTATAAATGTCAGCATTGCCTTTAGTAGCAACGCTTCAGCTGAACAGAGCTCTGCGTGAGCCTCCGTTTCAGAATACTGATCATAATTCGCCTGTAAAAATATATTAATTCAGAGTGTTCACAGGAAAGAAAAGAAAAACACTCAGCCCAACCCTTTTAAACTTTTTTCCAATGGACTCTGTGATGGTATTCTTTCGTTTATGTCGGTTGCATACTTCCAGGCAGGTTTTTAACTCTTCAGCAGCGATCGCAATATGGTGCTGTTCGAATGTAAGAATCGCCTCAAGGAATGCAAAGACACTATTACCAACGGAATGATACATGCTTGAGTGTGACCAAGGCTTCAGAAGGTTTCTAGCCTCATCGAATTTGTTGTTAAAGAAGTAATGTATAGCTAGCTTAGCCTCATCCAATGCTATGTCTAGATCCATTGTGCATGACCTATAAGTCGATAAAGCAAAAGGAAAAAAAAAAACAGAGACAAAGTAATTTTACTCAACTTCATTTAGATATTTACTAACTTACATCGCTTCCACACTTAACGCGTCGTGAAACTGAAATTTAAAAAAAGAGAAGTTTTTTTTTTTGAGTTTGCATAAAACCTCATGATAAGCTCTTGATGTGATATGAAAATTATGGTGCATGAATTATGGCTTGCACATTCACTATTGGGATAGGTATATTTAAGAAAATGTCACCTTAAAAGCAAACGCCCGTTTTAACAGAAAAGGCCTTTTTGAATGGATTTTCAATTACACATACCTATGCATTAACGAAAAGTAATAATGAAAGCGAAATTTTGGCAGCTTAACTCAGACGACGACGCTATTACGGTAAATATGATTCCTTTCTGCGACAGCATTTATAAGCGATCTTATTCTTTCAGTCACCATTCAAACCTCGTGGTCGTGACTATAGGTAAGAGTTAGAACAAAAACCGAAAAACAGCAATATGTTGCGGGTTGAGCGGTTCAGGGGCCGATGCTCGCTATTATAAACAAACGAGTTTGTTGTGATAGCTAAGTATTGTTTCCCAACCAATGCTAATGCACTCACAAAGCAGCGTTGCAATTTGGCGTTGGTTGGGCAACGATCCAGTTTGATATGATGGCTCAGCATTGTTGCCCCATCGATGTTACTGCCCTCTGGCATGACCCAGCAGCGACGGCATGCTGATTGGGCGATATAACCCGGACGCCGCAAACAGACCGATAGGTAAGCGACGAGTCGGTTCAAATACGTCAAACGAGCGAGTTGTTTGGTGGTAATACGGACGAAGTTTTATTACTAGAGATTACACAACACTAGCTTTTTCAATTTGGATAGACAAATTAAGAAGCACTCCCTCCAAAATTCGTTAATTAAACCCCGAGATACAAAAACGTTTCCAATACTGTTCTAAAGACGACCTTCACTTCCAAGTCGTTCACGTTTACCTTCATCACATCTACAACAAAAGGTTCGATTAATAGAGTAAGTTAGGTCTTCAATCCAAATATTTTGGCTTGACAGTGGTTTTGCAGGGAGGAAAAATCACTTGAAAACGACAGCGGCCTCTACTTTAAATGACTTACTTGCACAATGCATATATACCTGTATATACAGTTTAAGCTAAGTAAGGGAAACCCTGTAACTAAACTGCATGGACAACGTCTCATAAATAAATTTATTAATATGGTGTTCGTGACTACGAAATTATTCAAGTTAATCTATCAACTATTGGCTCCATTGGAGAACTTTAAACGTTCATCAACTGATTATCGTTCAGGTTATGAACATCTTGCAGCAAACAAGACAGTAATTAAAAAGCAATTACAATCGTTCTCCCTTCTAAGCGTACATAGACTTATATATATATACATATTTCACGAAGCAATATGAAAATAATTGCCGTATGTCGCGCAATCAGAACTCAATAAAATGATTTTAGTTCGCCTTATAATGCATGAAATTGTGGTAGGTATTTACACGATCAAATTACCTAACAACATAGCTACCACTGACATTGATCTACTAATTATTATTGTGTGAACTTGGACTTACCTCCGCTGAATCATCATTGTCATCAATATCAGCTTTGTTGCTATCGCTGCCGGTGAAACTGTTCTTTCTCGGTGGTTGTACAGAGGACGATGATGATGATGCTGCCGAGGATGATACTGTTAAAGATTTCCCCAACAACGAGTGGGATGGTTTCGGTTTCAGGATGGCCGAAGATTTGTCCTTGGATTCACTTTTATTGGATGACATTCTTTTGCACTTTTGTTGTTTTAGTCTCGCAAGGCAAATGTTTATTAAAATTTATATTGATTTTTTTTTTTATTTTTACTTTATCAAATATGCGGAAGCTGTTTCATCGATTCCTCAGTTATCGACAAAAAAAAAACACACACAACACGAAAGTCAATAAATTGTTGTCCTTTTAGAAACCAAAGCACAGCAGACGGAGCAAATGGCTTTTGCAACTTACTTAAAATGCTTTCGATCCCAAACTAAACTAAATTTGTAGTTTATCTACTCACAAGTCAAATAAAAACAACGACAGTGTGAAACTAAATGTTTATATTCGCGAATACACCACACAAATTGCATTTTTTCATTTCACTTTCACTATCTGCTCAGCACGATAAAAATCTTTTCTGTCAAATTGAAATAGAGAGAGGCGGCAAATAAGAGACGTGAGTACTTATTATGGCAGGCAGATAAAACAGATTCAAATCGAAAGTAGTAGATTTCATAAAATAAACAAAAGTGCCTTAGATGAAAAAAAAAAAGATTGATATTTTTGGCAAACCGAACAGGAACAGAAAAGCAATCTTTTAAAAAAATTGATTTATTTTCTCCAAAAAATTGATTTTTTTGCCAAACTTAAAAAAACATACGCTTTAACAATCTACATTTTTTTATAGCATGCATAGTAATAAATGAGAACTAGTTATCCGCAATAATTATATATCGACTAATCCCACTTGAAAGTTCGAACTATCGTATTTCTGAAATACGCTTTTGAAAGACTAAAATCCATCCTAAAGACCATAAGAAGTGCTCTGTATAGTATTTTTTTTTTATAATAAACTTCTAATAAAGCATTTGCAGCATTTTTCGACAAAATGAGAAAAAAAAATGTGAGAATTGCTATAAAATGTACTTATTACAGGTACATATATGAGTTATCAAGCCCACGCCATTATTTCAATCCCATTTCTGGGTTCGAAACAATGCCCCTAGATGGCGCGAGAATCAGCTTACCGGGATTTGAATTCAAATTTAAAATGAGTTGTTCAGTGAATATAAATTAAATAAACCAATAAGATTGGACAATTGGCGGCAAAAATTGGAAGTTACTATATTAATACTGCACAGGGTTGTGTATTAACTAAATGTGAAACTAAATAAGCTTGCGTCACATTAGAGCTTTTCGTTCAGTATCAGAATTGGTTTTGATCAAGAATATTTTGAATGTCAACCGTCAACAGGTCGAAAGGCAAAATTTACACTGCATGTCCTGTGACGTCTTTTGACTTTCGTGGTAACGTGGTGAAAGAGAAGCGCACAAGGTATATTTTGTACTCCTCACTTATATACAAGAAACAAACAAACAGTGGTAAATAACTCGACTATATAAATTAAAGAGTAATGGCGGCCGGCACTCTTTGAGACACTAGTCTAGTTACTAACCAAGGTTTTTTTCCTGGTTTCGGTGGTCAAGTAAGTTTACCTATATGTATATTGGCTGCATTCGTTACATTTAATAAGGGGTACCGTGTAATAGGCCTTCGTATGTTACCATGAAGTGCAAGGTACACAAAAAATACACATCCTTTTTTTGTGTATATATATATATTTTATATTAATTTTCGGACCATATTTTTTTCGATTTTTTTTTTCATTTTCATTTTTTGCACAAACTACACATAAAATGTCATAATTTATATATACATATATATATATATATATATATGTATGTATATTTATATATATATATATATATATATATTTGTAATAATAATAATAATAATACATACTTATTAATATTAATATAATATTTATTTATTCTTCTTTAAATTTTGTCAACTCTTGTCTTGTTTTAGAGAAAACTGAAGGATTTTATTATAATTTATTATTTTATTTTCTGTTTCTATATTTTGTGTCGTAACGCCTATCTCAAACATTAATATACTTCTCCTTAGATTTCTTTTTTACATCGAAAATTATATCTGTTTGGCTATAACATTTTATGCATCCACATACACGAATGTATTCGTGTATACGAAACACTCTCTTATTCCTTTACATTTTGAATCATTTCTTATTTAAGAAACACTCAATTTTGTTATACGTTATAATTCTTTTGTTTAAAAAAATTGTATAATGTAAGCCATACCTACTTATTTTTATATCGTTTCTGTTTTATATTTTTTTTTCTTTTCTTTTTATCTAAACACTGTTTATGGGACGTTTGTTTTCGTATTTCATTTTATTTTCCTTTCTTTATGTAGAGGGCGTTGGGCTATGGTAGAGGTTTTTTCAGTTTCTTTATTATAGTTAATATATTTTGTTTGTGGTGTTTTCACATTAACTTTAAGATTTCTTATACAATTAGAATTATTATAAATTTCAACAATTTTGTTTTATTTTTATAATTTCAAAAAAATTACAGATTTTATTTACGTTGTTGTGATTTACGAGTACATATTTATCATATTTGTTTGTATTGCTTCAAGTTGTTTTTTTTTTTTGTTGTTATTATTAATTTGTTGCTTTTTATACGCGTTGTTTTGAGACTTTAATGAAGAGTATACAACATCGAACAAAAATGAAAACACATTATGTATATAGTCCTGAGCATTACTGGGGAATGTAAAATATTGTTTAAGAGGTAAAACAAAACAAAAATTGGAATATTTTGGCGCTCTGACTATTGTGACACCCTGTATTAACTTGCGAACACAGACTGATTTGCATAAAATAGTACTAGACGGGCAGTTGTGCATGTTTTGTAAAATGTTTGTGAATAGCAAAACGAAAAATTGGACAAGGGGACAAAACCGTTGGTGTGCTTTAAAATACTAAAACATAGCTGTTGGGATACGGGGCTTACTTTTTAAATTAAAACACCTTTAAACACTGCGTATAAAATGCGTCGTAATAGCGCGATGCTCAAACTAAATTGATTGTACATCACTTATTGCTCATATGGTTTATTGCTCATTTTATTGCTCACACTAGGTCCAAGTTACACTTTGTTGAATATAAACACATATCTGGAAACACCAAGAGAACAAAAACACATTTGTTAACCTTCAATAAAAAAAAAAAATATAGTTTTAAATAATGCTAAAACTTGTAAGACACAACTCATTATATTGTTTTTAAAGTTTATTTTTTTTAATTTAATTGTTCTTAAATTTTACACATAATTTAATTACTAAATGTATGTAACTATATATTGTGTGCTTTTTACAGTAATTCATTTTTTGAATTTCTTTTATTTAAGTTAAATTTCTAAATTAAATAATATACTAAATAAAACGCTTTGCTTTCTGCTTTCGGTTAATAATTTCAATTAAAATGAGGACTAGCAATCCTATCCAAAAAACGGATATAAACCAAGCTCTCTGGATATCCAGTTAATCAAGGAGCAAAGTTCACCCCGTTTACTCAATTACTCTGAGATATTAAATGCACTTTTAACTTGGATATCCAAAAAGGACGGATATTTGGTAGCCCTCGCCTTTACAAGGTTTAAAATGAAATGAACTTTGTCGACTGTTTGTTTCCACTTGTTCGTTCAACTTAATAACTAACTTAAGCTTAGCAATTAATTACGATTTGGTAAAATACCAGTATTATCTTTATACAATTACATAAATAACAAAGGAGACAATTGATAATACATAATATTAACAGAGCGGTGGGGGTTGGAGCAGGGATCAAATGACTCGAATCGGAGTATTTACTTTTTATTTCTAAATAAATGAGTCGAACTAATTCATTTATAAAAAAGGGTTCTTTTGTTTTAAATTCGTTTCTTAAAAATTGTTTGTTATCTTACATTTAACTTTTATGGTGCCTCCTCGTGCGGATGCTGCTGCTGCTGTTGTTGTTGTTGTTGCTGCTGATGTTGTGGATCAGCATGATGAATTGTATGATGGAGCATGGTAGGCGTTGTGGTGGGATGATGTTGCTGAGTGTGGTGCAATGATTGCTGCAGCAGGTGGTGATGATGGTGTTGCTGTGAGTGATGGTGCTGCTGTTGTTGCTGCTGCTGATGAAGATGATGGTGGTGCTGATGATTAGTGAGACCTAATGGTGGGGTAGATGGCGCTGCTGACGTGGGATGCGGTGATCCGGTGTTGATGTTATTGGAGGTTGTTGTACTGTTAGGTGATCCAGGGGCAGCAATGGGGCTAACCTGCGATAGAATTTGTGGGGTTAGCCCGAAGAGCGCGGATCACTGCAGCCGTGGCCAGTAATTAGCACCGAGATCGGCGCCTTGTGATGGGATTTGTACAGGGACAGAAACTCCAGCTGAGATGACACCTAAGAAGAGCGAGGGATGAAAGGGGTCTTTATGGTTTTTTAAAATTGTTCATTTGTTTTGTTTTTGAGGGTGTTAATTTTTTAAGGCTTTTACAGAAATGCAGGATTTTGTAGTATGATTTTGTTTTCTAGTTGCACTTTATTTGCACTTATTGAAGCCAAATTTATTGAACACCAAACGCACGGATTGACGTAAAGCTTGACAGCCTGGGCGGTTCTTAACGGGCTTCGGTTGTGTTAAGTTCGACTATATCTATGTTGAAAAGAGATTTGTACAGTCTTGTAGTAGATCCCGAACCCGAAGCAAAGAAATATTTTCTTTGTGTTTCTTTCAAAAATTGGAAAATTTTCGAGAATTTGATTTGTTTTGCTTGAAAACGAGTGATGTTTACATTTTTTTCTTAAGAACCATAAGTTATATAAGCTTCAGAATTTAATGTTCATTCTTTCCTAGATTTAGATTTTTGGCCTTATAAATCACCAGCAAAATACTTCTATTGCTGAAACTGTTAATTTGTTTCTATTTTATTTCCATTATCATGATTAGATTTAATTTATTTGTATTTGCTACAATCACTGACATCGCTAATACGTAAAGACTCAATTTTTAAAAGTAAATATAAACACTTACCAGTGCTACCCGCCCCAGCGGCACCACTGCCATATGCTGAATGTTGTGGGGGTGGTTGTTGATGGGCTGCTGCCGGATTACATGGCGTACGTGAGTGCGCTGCATACGGTGAGCCTAATGACAGCGGATCATGAAACATATACGGGTAGCTGTCTCTCTGTTGGAGACAGGATGTTGTCATCGACCCAAGTGAAGATGTCATAGAGCTATAAATAAAAAACAATTAAATGATCTTAGGCGCACGCATTTTTGAGACAGCACAAACATTGATGTCAATACAATAAATAGGGCATAAAGGTGAACGTGGTTTACTTGCACGTCATCAGTTGTTGCCTACCTATAATTTTCCGCCATTGTCGCAATTGGTTGAGGAATTGAAGAGTACATCGAATTGAAACCTGAGTTCAATGGTAAGCGCGGAGCAACTGCCTGCAACAGTGGACTAGCTGAATTCGTGATGCCACCAGGGTTGCCATCCGAAGCTGTGCCACCAGCTCCATTACTACCAACACTAGCGCCGCCACCTCCCCCACCACCACCGCCGCCACCACCGCCACCACCACCACCACCACCACCACCTCCACTACCACCACCGCCGCCACCATTTGTATTCTCGCCAACATTGTTATTCGATCCATTAGCTGCTGATCCCCCACCAGAGCCTGGATTGCCACCATTTGCACTACTGCCGGTACCAGCTCCACTAGATCCATTACCACTCGTTACATGATCCACAGAACGGCGTTGGGTGCGCAGTTTTTCCTCTCGTCGCCATTTAGCGCGTCGATTAGAAAACCAAACCTGTTTGGAAAATGCAAATAGAAAATAAATTTTATTTAAATGAAGAACCATCCGCTAACTACGAAAAACTCAAGTTGAAATCAAAAATTAACACAACTTAGCAGAACCCTGTTAGTCCGCCCTCCTCCCATGGCGGCATTCGGCAAGTTAAGTTTTATTTTCGACAGAAAAACAATTTACACTCAAACGCAATAAAATTCAATAGAGTGCTCTCTATCATCCAGAATCATAAGCACTTAACGATGTCAACCCTTCTTCAGCAGGATGTCATTCGTACACATAATAAAAGAAGTTTAAAAATTATACAAATAATGCTGATAGCGTGTAAAAGGGGTCCCTACAAACATTAGAACAACTTTTTCTATGGTCATAAGGACAAGTGGGATCGATAATACGATTTCACAAAAGTCACCCTTTTTGGTCTCTCATTGCGACAATTGAGAAGAAGGATGCACATTACAAATTGTCGCTTCGAAAAGTCATCTCCTTCCTCTGGCGAGCCCCCTCAATCGACGGTAATAAGTGTGCGTCAAGTGTTTACACTCCCGTGATATAGGACAAACAATAGTGTATGGCGCGACATAATAAAATATTATTACGATGTTAGCATAATAGTAATAATTCTCGGCTTCTTCATCTAAGCCAAAGTACACAACCCACCCTAAGTCAAACCGAACGCACCATCATCATCATCAGCGTTGTGTAGTGTTTGTTGTCGCAGGACTTTAGTTGTATTTTACTGTTTATTGCAAATTCACTCACTCCGTCGATGATTTATGATGCCTTTCCTTCCGTTTTATGGAAATAAAGATGAGAGATTCAGATTGTTATCAGAACGGACCGAACAGGGGTGGAAAGTAGCATATTTTTTGATGAATCGTTCTTCCAGTTGTTTGTTTACTTGCACTTGTTGTGTTTGCTAATTCCTAATTAAAAACAAGTCCTTTGGTAAATATTTACAAACCAGAAGCGTTCCACTAGTACAAACATTCATTTCTTGTACAAGTGTAGATATATATATACTTGACTTCCCCTGAGAGCCGGGACAAACTAAATAAATAATAATAGGGCGCTTTCACCACAGCGAGGTTTTGGTGGCAAGCAAATCGGACTAAAAAGTGATAAATACAAAGATATACCTGATGGATTCTTCAATTGAATTGTTGTGTATAGCCTGTGTATATCTATATCTGATATGGGCTTGTGTGCCTAACGAATGGAGGAAACATTGGACCCTGCCACTATATTTAACATTCAAAAGTCTCTCCATTTTCAATCCTAAACCTGGAGACTAAAAATGATTCTGAGTATGAATGGGAACAAAGTGTATTTGCGGTCATCGCTGTGGAAAAAGTATGGCATCATTACCAGAGAAAAAGAATCCTCGGCATATCAAAAAAAGTTTTCATCAGTGATAAGCAAACACTAGGGCGCATCGCACAAGTATATTTATGGTGCTTGGATCATTTGACGGCGAGGAGAAGTGTACGGTTCACTTTTTGACAAGGGAATACAACTTTCTTTGCAAGAGCAGAATTGTACTGTAAGAATTCAACTGTTCAAACAAATATTTAAAGCAGTTTGACATGCAATTAGTGGTGCAGTTCAAAAGCGGAATATTTTCAACCAATGTTTTTGTAAACAAGTTATTGCTTTTAAGCGCGCTCACTCGGAGTAAAAAAAAAAACTAGAAGTATTCTCAATATCGCAACCCAGAACAAAAAAAAAAACAAATGAAAAACAAACCTGAATACGTGCCTCTGGTAAACCGATCTTTTCAGCTAATCTCTCTCTGGCAAACACATCTGGATAATGGGTTCTTTCAAACTCTGTATAATGAAAAAGAAGAGCATATTATTATGATTAGATTGCGGATTGCGAAAGCTGTTCACAGTTTAGCTAATTTTGTTTAAAAATTTCTATTTCGACTTACCCTTTTCCAAGCTATCAATCTGTTCATTGGTAAACGATGTTCGATTTCGCTGTAACTTTCTTTTTAAACGCAAACGCATCTGCGAATCTTCATCCCCAGACGAATTGTGATCCGAATTTCCGTCGGACGTACTTTCGTGTGAGTTCGGGTGTGAGACATCCCCCGAGAAGAGATCTACAAATAAAAGCCGAAAAAAGCACAACATCAGCAAACATCTCTATTAAAAGTATATTCCTTCCTTCCATCTAAGTTGTTATTATCGCTATGGAGGGGTGTTACCATCGCGACACCACACGGGGTGTTTGGAAAATAATCCCATGCTATAACTAACGGTGGCAATATTAGTAACAATTGAATGCTCAACTTGTAAAGATAAGTGCGTAGGTAATCAGGTTCTCCCGAAAGGTAAGCTGTATCCTTGGATATGGAAGCTGTTCATTTCAAATCCGCAAGTGATATACTAATTGGCAATTTACTGAACGAGTTTAGTTTGTGTTGTTCTGTCTGCCAGTTTTTTTGCTCTTTTTTTTTTTAGAAATTGGATCCTTTTTAATTTCTTTTACTCGAAAGTTTTCCAACCGATTACACAATTAATTTCCACCATTTCGAAGGGCATCCTAGCTATTCATGTTTTTCGTGCCTCCTTCGCAATAATAAAAAGAAGAACGAAAAATCCAAATCTGTCGCAATAAATTCAGAAATTCCTAAACAACATAGTCGACGAGTGAATAAGGACTAACTTTAGAAGAATATCGAATAACAGAACGTTTTGCGGAGAAAGACGTCGGACGACAATGTCTCGTGCTTCTGGGCATGGACCATCGCATCGTCTGGAATCTCAGAGCCTATTAGCAACTTAACACTGAACAACACCTTTGCGTTGTTACTTCTGGGGGCTAAGCTGCTCCTTCTAGCTCATCGTCGTCATCGCGTTGGTCGCTTGCTTTATACATTAACCACCTTCAAATTGGAGTAATTTGACCTTTAAGCGAGTTTGCTTTGCCTGCCTAAAGGCGTTATAGTAGCAGCGAGTTGGGTATTGTTGGTTAGTTGCGGGTCATTGGCGAACACGTGGCATTTGTGTTAAGGTTGAACGATCTAGTATTCTAAGATGATTGATACCCTACGGGGAAGGATTGAATGTCTATTGTAGAGCGATAGACGCTTTGTTATGTTTCAGTTTTTTTTTTTCGTGTTTTTTAACGCTTCGAGTCTACTTGCAGATTGTATTACTAACTTAGCGCAGGCGAAAAATTGATGGAGAATACTGTGATTTACCACAACGGGTGCTTTCATTTGGAAGTGGCTGGTGGTGGCTCATAAATCGATTAGGGACCTTGCTAAATGAAGTTCAGTTTCAAACCTTGTATTAGGGATAAATGAAAACGAGTGCGTTGATCCAGGAAACGTGCTCGTGACTCATATTTCTGTACGAGGTTCCGGGTATTTTTTCTTTATTTTTGGCAGTACACAATTATGTAGTGGATCGTCTGCTGTTGTGCCTGGAGATGCACAATAAGCGTTTTAGAGCGAATCGCAGAAAACCTACGAAAACAAGAATATAAAAATGAGAGTAAAACTACACTCAACAAGGCAACTGTATGAAATTGCATCAACTACATAAGTTTGCTAACGCGAAGCGAAGCGTTAAGGTCGATTCGATTTGACGATAGATGAAATGTTGGGAGCTTAACACGTGCAGTCTGTTCAGCGATATTTGCGTCAAAACAAAAATGGCATATGAAGACGTACGTTTCAAGTGATGACTGAGAGCGTTGACGACACGAACTGCTACATCTGATGGGCGCATACAAATCAACTTAACCAACAAAGACATAGGTCGAAGAACCATGGTAAATATTTGCCCTTATGATGACTCAGTTTGAGATGCTTTTCAAACGTGTGACAACTGACAAGTGACAAACCGATCCCTCGCCAGCAGCGCCACATATCCAAAAGCATTCATTGCTGTCGCAGCACACACCACCATAGAAACAAAAATATTTTCTTTTTGATTGATACCCTCTGTCAGTGAAAGGACCTCAACTATTCCATCATAATCAACAACCTCAACGTCATTAATTTTTTCCTCTTTTATTTTATCCTTCATGGTGATGCCCTGTCCCACCGTCAACTTTAACTAATTAATGCCGACGGTTAAATGACATAACCATTTTTGTTTACATGATTGTGTCCGGGCTATGCAGAGCTGTGTTCTGCTTCTGGTTATAACATCTTACTCCCCAGCAACACCCATAAGCAAGAGCTAGTGCAATATAATATATGCTTAACATATGTACAAGTGGTTGAGGTGGTCTTGATGGGCTTGGATGGGTCTTCGATGGTGAATTTACAGACTTGGTTTTATGGCGCAAAAAAGGGAGGATACCCTAAAAGAAACTAAATAATGCGAAGGCAGAATACACAAACACAGTCGTTCTATTAACTAATTTGTTCTATTATATACCACACCCCTTGTCGTTTCCAATTTTGCATTGGAACGGTCGGTTCGAGTCGGCTCGTAAAGGAAGGCGGTGTCGGGGGAAAGGGTGTGCGGGGGGGGGGGGGGGGGGGGGGGGGGAATGGGGTGGAAAATTGTTGTTACCCGTTTTGTAGCAAACATACTACATGTGTATCGCTCGAAAAATGCTTTGGCCTAAATGGGAAAGACACAAAAACACACATAAAAATGGCCCTTCATTGGTTATAGTGGTGGGTGGAATGGAATGGAAAAAGGGCCCTTTTCCTTTTGTCGTCTTATAAAGTGGATGATGTCCTTTTTGGTGGACACTGCGCGCAATAGCCAAAGTTATACAGTAGGTACAAAAGAAGTGATTTCTCCACAGGAAAGTATCTCTTTTATTTGGCCCATCCGGAGCGTGAGTTTTGAAGAAGAAAAGTATCTGATCTTTTTGGACGATATCCGTTATTCTTTTCTTTTGTCTTTTTTTTCTATAAATAAAATAGGAAATACGTATTTTGTATATACGTGGAGGGTAACATGAAGGACCTTATACGGAGAAAAATTAAGATTTGCCATCAACATATACAAGTAGCTATATTCATACCAAAAACTGCTAAAATATAAGTTGATGATACCTTTTTTAAATTGACAAGATACTCACAGCTAAAAAGAGTTTGACAAGTGAAACACAAGGCGAATAAGTACTTGTTTGTATTTGGACAGATCACCATTGCTCTTGGAGCTTTGTGTTACAAAACATAATTAAACTCTAAAAAAAATAAAACGAGTAACTGATTTTCGCCATCGCAAATTATTTTTTACTTTAATTTAAATCGTTTCGTGCACGTTACCCCGTCCAAACGCAACAAAAAAAAAAATGTTAAGCGTCATCTTGATGGATAAAAATTGTCTGGACACACCCCCGTAGGCAGAAAGCCACTTTCAGAGGTGGTAAAATAACATGTCGAAACAAATCATAAATATCTACATACAACATACATACATATATACACACTCCACATGATGAGATACTGTAGCATCGAAATATAACAGTTCATGTGTATACCTTCACCTTTACATCTCCCTGTTGGTTTTAACTTTTTTTTTCTCATCGAAACTTGTATATGCAGTTTAATTGCTGCCTAGAGTTGGGGTAAATGCAACTGGACACCGAAATACAACTTTTTGAATTAAGAAAAAAAAACAAAAACTCCTCGAACATCGATAAGGCGAGGTCCTTCTCGATGTAACCCGACTGCATGGATGCACATTACGCTTCGGTTGTTGTAATTTGCTGCCGTTCTTCTGGCATGCAATCAAAAAAAAAATGAATCGCAATACCCCCCAATTGAAATTACACAGGATAATAATAACCCGATCTTATCGAACGGTTCGAGTGTGTAAAAAATACTGATACAACGCTCACTCAATTATCGCTTAATTACCTATGCAATGCCAATTCATCATCGTCATTATTATCCTCCTCCCTGTTATCATCATCGACATGCTTCCAGTCGAAGTACAAACGCATAAATGAAGCTATCGAGGAGTGAGTTTGGCTTGCTCTATTTCCTAGTCTGTTGGATACGGATACGGACGGATGTACCTACGATACCAGTATGCCTTTTGTACATCCCATTCAGATAGAGGAATGCCTCACAAAATATAAATGCCTAATTGCATATGCATTCGCATATCGTCATTCTATAACTGAATACAGAATCGTAATGGGTGCAGTTTGCTTCTGCGATATGGGGGTGGGCCTGCGGAGTTTTGTGCAAAACTAATTAATCCTAATTGCACTGTTGTCGTTTCATTGTTCGTTGTCGATCGTATTTTTAGAGCCGCATGCATTTTCCATGCGCTTGGGGCATATCGCTCGAAATCAATCCAACGACATACGCATACACATAAGTATCAATATAAGGGAAACAAGACAGTACAGTATTTACATATTTCTGCGGGGGTGGGGATTGGGATATTCGAATGCAGCACGACACCGCACGGACCATGCATTAATGATTAATGTCAACTGTGATGTAGAGAAATGTAATTCTGTATATCTAATCTAATGGAATGACATGCAAATAACATAGGTATGTCATATTCAGGTTCTTAAGGATGATTAAAATTAACCATGTAGATATGTACTTAATTACACAACGATAACAGGTACGTGGAACAATCGTATAAACAAGTCCGGATTAGACTTGATTGTTTCAGCGAGAAAAATAATAGAACTATTCTTGAGGAAGCTCAACAAACAAAAACACATATTATTATTATATGTTCACTCCCTGAACTGGAAAAAACAAGTTTGCCTTTGGCAGTGCTCAAGCCCGAGGGACAATCCGTCGAAACGACTTCTTAAATGAAAGTGATAAGGCACTGAATTTCAAAATTTGTTTATAGCTCTATGACCGTCGCGATAATCTGTTGCCAAAAGAACAGAATAAATGGCACAAAAAAAAAAACACTATAAATGCATCTAACTTACCACGTTTTTGTAATTCATCCCTGGTGATTTGTCCTGTTAGATTTGTAGCTGCTGGCGTTGGCGGCAGGGCCAAATGTGCTGGTGGTGCATTACTAGGATACCACGCCCAACCAGCCGATTGCCCATTGAACATACGCAGTTTTTCGTAAACGGATTCGTTTTGCTGTTGAGCTTGTTGTTCTTTCTGGGATGCCAAATTTCTAAGAACTCGATTGATTGATGAAACCTGCAAATAGACCAAAAAACGAACGAATTAAATAAACCCACCATGTTACGATGGCGTGGTTTCAAAATAAGCTTGCTTTGACGCTCAAAAAAACAGTAGAAACAGGCTCTTTGAAAGCATCCGCACCACCACCACCGCTTGGGGAATATTTTCACGCCGGATTATTCCTTTGATGCTCAAAAACGTACTGAACAACTTTGAGTATGGACACGTGCTGTGTATTGTGTGAGTAGAATTCGTATACCATTTGACATTAAAACCGCATATTCGCTGGAACACTTTGCTCAAGAGGGTTGCTTGGCATGACATTTACATACTTTTTAACACCGTTAGACCGACAATGGAATTTCTCATTTCGAACATCCCCTCGTCGTGGAGAAAATTAAATTTTGTTTTTATCAAATATACAACAAAATTCCTTCGATGCATGTGTGTAGCATATATCCTGCCTGCGTATGAAACATCAGATCCAAGTTGTACTTACATCAAAAAGTAAAAAGATTGACAAATCTTTGGACAGTTTCTAGGTTACTATGGATAAACACGTGCCACGTGGTATGAGGTGGACCGGCACATATAGGTATATCCACATTGCAAAAGACCATCTGGCAATATTTGCAAATTTACTGCGTAAAGTCTTTTATACTTTTAGGTAATTCAGCAGCCCTAGCCTTGCAAGCTTTTATACGTCTTTTGCTTCTTAAATCAACCGACACATTTTCGTTTTGGGATGAGTGGAGACTAAACTCCATAAAAGCAATCATTCGATTTTATCTAGACTTCTAAAACCTGACATAAAATCAGAAAAGGAAAAGAAGTGCAGTCTCTCACGTTTAAGCCGAAAAGGTAGACTGACTGTGAATACCTTTTTTGGCCGCAGAATTTTCGTGGAATAAATCGGCTGAAAAATCAAAATGCCAAACGTAAATAATAGCATTAGTAAAAACTTAATATTAGGTAAAGGTTTAAACATACATTTGGTGCAAGAGTTCGAGTGCAAATGATATTCATAAAACTTGTATTTCAATTTCAGTTGAAAGATCTATATCTGTACGGAAAGAGACCAGAAACCACCCCATTTCGTGAGCCCATATTCCATTTTGTTTTCCCATTTGTTTTTGTTAAAACTTTGATTTATTTATGTAGGCAGGTATACAAAATAAAAATAAAAAGACAGACAGAAAAGAGTACCTCTGTGCAAGTATATAGTGCACGTACAATGGTTCCTATTTGTGGTTAAATTCAAAATCTATAACAATACAACAAGACATAAACATGGGTCGTTGAAGAATCCCCTTGGTGGTGGGACGGTTAATCGACTGATGTAAAAGGTTCGAGGGGACATGTGCAAATTTTGTTATGAGGGATTCATCTTCGTTATTCGATTCCTTAAAGACTAACGTATATATACAAATAGCACAACTTCAGTAGCTGTTTCTGCAGAAGTCCTCAATCAAAGTCACTTTATTTTTACAAAAAAAAGAAAAGAAATCAGTTCTGTTAAGTTGGTTAAGTGGCCGGGATCGGGATTATTTCATCGTTTTTTTTCCGGCACGGCTACTTCGCAAGCAACGTAAATTAGCTTGGCAGCTAACTGATACCAAACTTAAAGACTTGCGTGTTAGGAATGTATCCTAAGCTACCAAGACACTTTACGACCTGATCTTGATTCAGTGCATAAACTTCGTCGCCCTTTCAAGCCACTAATTAAGACTGCCTTAAATTCATGTCAAAATGAATGTAAATGTATTTTCATCACTCTTAAAGAAATGTATGATTTTAAGCTTATCCCCCATTAAAAATCCATTAAGTTGAAGTATTCTACATATACCCCCCTCTTCTCCTAAACGCGGACGTAAATAATTTCCCCGGCACAAGTACTTAATTTTTATTTTTCTGCGAGTCTTTTCATCCGAAATACATTAAAAGAAAAGAAAAAAGAGGAAAATTCGCATGGCTGCAAGTTGCTTGGTGTTCCATCTCCGTAATAATGATCTGCACTCTTTAATATTTTTTTTCTTTGTTTCTTTCTCGTAATGTGTTGGATGTATTTTTCTATATTAATTTTTTTTTTGTTTTTAATTTTCATTTAAATATGAAGTGCTGCATTTTCCCATTTTGTTCTTTAACGATGCCATTTTGTATACAATGTTCATCGTAGGGAATTGCTGTTCGCTGGGGACAGGCATCCATATAGATTCATTAAACTTTCAGTAATTGAAGGGGTGGCACTTGGTGTGGGTTTATATATTTTAAGTAAACAAAAGGATTGCACCTCGCATGTGCTCTGTGGAATATTATTTTTTTTTGTTTTCTCTATTCAACAGACTTGTTATATAACATCGCATAGAAGGCGTGTATACCTATTCGGGATTCAGATTCGTTCCACTGGAACACACTTAATGAATGGTTGCATAAAAAGTACATGTGCAATGGCTTTAAAGTGGTTGATGGTTATTCAGAAGGTAGATCATCTTGCAGAATATATGCACGCATAAATTCTCAAATTCAATCGGTTAGGTATATAAATGAAATTAATACATATTTAACGCAACAGGTTCCGATCAGACCCAAGACGGGGATTTAGCCAACCATACGATTGTGTATGATTTTATTCACTGGAGGAATGGAATGAATTTAATCAGAAATTATAAAGGGCCCCTCAATTCTGCACTCAAGTTTACTAATATTAAATGAGAGATACAACCTATAGTTGTCGAATCAACTCGCGTCAGTTGTGGGGTACACACTTGTCGGAGATTGTTCTCAATTTATTAGTCAAATTAATTGTCATAATCGTTCCGTAAAACTATTTAAAATGAATTAATAAATAAATAAAAAAGTATTTATTCACCAAAAGACATGTAAAATTTGCAAAAATAAAGTGGATAGATCGGATTTAAAAGTGGAGGGCTCTGACTGTAAAGGTTTTCTTCATGCCAAATGTGCAAAAGTGACTTTGGTCGACCTCGAGTACATGAAAGAGAACAAGGGAGTGTGGCGATGTGCCAGCTGTTTGAGCCAACGGCGTATGTCAATGTCGGACAGAGAGCAGCTAAAAGCTGTGAACGTTATCATACAGCCACATAAACATCTAAATCAAGAGGTACACACAAGTGCAAGCGCTGATTCTCTGGAATCTTTCTCATCTGTGGTTAAGTCAAATATTTCGCTGGAAATGGTTAATACTGAAATATTGTCAGTTAAACAAATCCAGAGAGAACAAATAGATGCACTACAAGCGAAAAATATGGAGTGTGAACAAAAAATCAACTTGTTAGAGATAAAGCTTAATCAGTTGGAACAACAAATGCTAGCCAATAATATTGAAATCTTTAATGTTCCTACTCTGAACACTAAAATCTCTAATGTTGACATCGCTCTTAAAGTTATGCATGATGGTCTGGGAGTGAATATAAGAGAGGAGGAGATTGACTGCTGCTTTATGAAAAAATTAGTACAAAACCAAAACAAATTCCTAACTCAGTGCATTCTGCCGTTCGATCAAGCAACACGAAAAACATTTTACATGTCAAGTTCGTTTCACGCAATGTTAAAGAGAGAATAATGAAAGCAAAATATGAAGGGAAATAAAAAATAACAACAGCAATTCTTGACTCAAAATCGGCAGCACAAAGCATGTATATAAATGATAGTCTTACATACAACACCCGTCAGCTACTTAAAGCCGCGACGTCGGTTAAAGAATCCAAGCAATATAAATATCTATGGACCAGGAATGCTGCCATCTACATGCGGAAGAAGGAGGGGGATATTCCAGTAAAAATCAATTGTATAGGTGACTTGGGGAAAATATAATTATTTGTTATGAATACTTTAGCTAGTAATATAGTAAATAATAATTCTTTAAATACTCTTCCTCCTTTATACTCTAATGTCTGTAGCATTGTAAATGATCCAGCAAATTTAATAAAATTATTCTGTCTTCATCAAAATATTCGAAGTCTGCGTAAAAACTTTGTTACATTAGTAGCTCATATTCAAACTCTTTCTGAACTGCCAATTCTTATTTTTTAACCGAAATTTGGATTTATGATAATGAATTAAACATTTTTGACATTCCGGGCTATGCTCCCCATGGCAATTGCAATAACTCCTACTTTGCTGGAGGTATTATGATTTTTATTAGGGATGATTATGTAAATGATTGTAAATGTTCTAATATGAATGTTCCTGGGGCCGATATAACAAGGTTAAAACTATCATTTAATAAAGTTGATTATACGATTCTGTGCATATACAGATTACAAGCATTTAGTAAAGTCAGCTTCATTAATGAGCTAGAGAATATATTAAGAGTCACAAAGTCAACAAATCTGATTGTGTTAGGTAATATTAATCATTGACTTATTAAAAGTATCTGATACAGATACTGAGAACTACATGTTTCTGATGGCATCTTATGGCCTTAAAAGCGTTATTAATACACCAACTCGTGTGACTAATTCGACTAAAAGTTGCATTGATCATGTATTTACTCGAATACAAATTAGTAATAATAATATGCTCAGTGGTGAGGTACACGACTATAGAATATCTGACCATTTCATGGTTGCAATAAATATTCTCACTAACAGTGTTTCCCTAAGCCAAAATAAAGGCGAAAGAGTTAAGAATAAGCACATAGACTACAATAAACTGAAGGATAAATTAAAATATGAATTTTGGGACTCAGTTTACGCGGAGAGTGACCCATCTATTGCATATGACTTATTTATTTCGGTTTTTAAGAATCATATGGATAGCTGTACTAGAATATCTTCGCAACAGTCAAAATCAACTTTTTTAAAACCATGTATGACATTTCTACTACTGAAACAAATTAAGCGTAAAAATCATGTTGCTGTTTTGTGTAGAAAACATCGCAATAATAAGAAGCTCCAAAAATATTATAGTAAATTGTGCAAAAAAACAAATAAACTAGTGTTTGAAGCTCGTAATAACTACTACACGAATAAATTGCATAGATGTAAAGGTAACATTAAAGAAGAATGGTGTATAGTTGATAATATATTGGACAAGACACCAAAATCGAAAAAGGTTAGTAGTATAAACGTGGATAATGTAAATATATCCGATCCCACTACCATTGCAAACACGTTTAACGAATTCTTTATAGAAATATCAGAAAAATTAAAGCCAAGTTATACAACTAACAACAACTGCAATTGTAATATGTCTTCCAGTCTTTCTACTGACCCTATGCTTGTAAATAGTTTTGTTTTTGAAGATATCTCCTCTAGGGAACTATATATGCTTATTTCGTCCTTGCCAAATAAAAGTTCCTGTACAAGCGATTCTATTTCGAATATTCTTCTTAAAAAATTGCTTTTTATATCGTCGATGTTGTTTGTTATTTGTACAAGGTGGCGCAAAAGTAATCCTCCTATCAGAAAATGCTATAAATTTTGCGATTGGCCCCTAATGTCAGTTCTGTTTTGACATTTGTGTAGTAAACACATGCGAAATACACGTTAATAAACAATGTTACGCTACACTGCTCCAGAACGCGGAATATTGGTGACTATTTATTTGAGCAATAATCGGTCGGTGACTTTGGCACAACGTGAATTTCGTCGCAGATTTCCTAGCCGTCCAACGCCTACTGGTGAAACACTGCGACGTTTAGCCGCTCGCCTCGAAGAGACTGGCACAACACGAGACGTTGCCAAGAGTGGCGGGCCCCGGAGCGCCCGTTGTGCCGAGAATATCGCCTCTGTTGACGCGGCCATTTTTTTTTTTGGAGAACGCCGCTGGTCAAACGACAACAGTGAACGGTGCGCGCTATAGGGCCATGTTTACCGATTTTTTTCTACCGCAATTGGACGATTTAGGACTGGAGGACATGTGGTTCCAACAGGACGGAGCTACGGCACACACTGCGCGAGCCACAACCGATATTCTGAAAGCGGTGTTCCCGGGTCGTTTTTGGCGATTTGCACTAGCCCGCAAGATCGCCTGATTTGACCGCTCCAGACTTCTTTTTGTGGGGCTTTTTGAAGTCGCGGATTTATGTCAACAAGCCTCAGACTCTTGCAGCTCTTAAAGACAATATCCGTCAAGAATTAAAGTTTTTAATTTTTTTTTTAAATTACAGACAAAAAACATCGGAAGTTTATTTTTGCGCCACCTTGTATAACCAAAGTGTAAACAGTGGTATTTTTCGAAATTCTTTTAAATGCGCTGAGGTGATTCCTGTTTTTAAAAAAGGTAACCGTACTAATTTATGTGACTATATACCTATTTATAAATTCTGACAACGACATCACATCAGAAATCAATCGAAGAATTACACTTGCCAACCGCTGTTTCTTTGGCCTAAGAAGGCAATTGAGAAGTAAGGCCTTATCAAGAACCACTAAGGAGACTCTATATAAGACCCTCATCATCCCAGTCCTACTCTATGGCGCAGAAACATGGACGCTATCAAAGGCGGATGAAGATCTCCTTGGTCGTTTTGAACGCAAAATTCTTCGATTGATTTTCGGTCCCGTTTGCGTTGACGGGCTTTGGCGGAGGAGATTTAACAGCGAACTCTACGAGCTGTACAGCGACATCGACCTGGTCAGAAAAGTACGCATCAGTCGACTAAGATGGCTAGGACATGTAGAGCGAATGGACACCAACGCTCCGGCCCGAAGAGTCTTCGACTCAAACCCGGAGGGACAACGCAGTAGAGGAAGACCTCGCCTTAGGTGGCGCGCGCAAGTGGAAGGGGACCTCAACCAACTTGGAATGCGCAACTGGAGGCAGTTACCCAAAGATCGCGCTAACCGGAGAGGCGTATTGGTTGAGGCCCAGGTCCACCCCGGACTGTAGCCTCACCTAAGTAAGTAAGTAAGTATATACCTATTTCCCTGCTTCCTACTTTTTCTAAACTTTTTGAAAAATTAATTAAGTCTCGAATGGTTTCATTTTTAGAGAAAAGCAAATTCTTTGCTAATAATCAATACGGTTTCAGATCAGTCAAATCAACAGAAGACTCTATTTTAAAAGTGTGCTGTCAGTTTTACGAAGGTATAAATAATGACAAATTTACGATGGCAGTCTTCATAGACATGACAAAAGCGTTCGATATGGTAGATCATGATTTATTAATAGATAAACTATACAAAGCTGGCTTTAGGGGAGTTGTTCTTAACTGGTTTATTTCATACCTAAAGAATAAACAGCAGAAAGTAAATGTTAATGAAAGATTCAGTAGGTCGCTTATATTAAAAAATGGCGTTCCCCAAGGATCTGCCCTTGGACCGCTTATGTTTTTAATTTTCATTAACTCTCTGTTTATTCAAAACCTTAATGTTTAATGCTGTGACATTGCATTTACTTATGCTGGTAACTCTATCTCCGATTGCATAATTGCTATAAATGAAGACCTACAAACATTAAGATCTTGGTTTGCATTTCACAAGCTAGTTGTTAGTGAAAAAACGAAAATGATTAATTTTAATTTATCGGGCGATGCTCCGACTGATCTTAGTATTTTTTTTCACTCCTATGACTGCGAAAGATTTTCTCTACCTGTTCATAGCTGCGGTAGAAACAATTTTGAAAAAAACTAACAAATGTTCCTCTCAGTGTTTTAATATTGAATCAGTTCAGAACTTCAAATATTTAGGAGTACTGATTGACTGCAAGTTGAATTGGAAAGATCACATTCAAACAGTTAAATCACATATGATGCTAGTGTCACGTAAGATGTTTATGCTAAGAGCCTACTGCTAAAAACTTTGGGTACTATGATTTATCATGGTCTTGCTAACTCAAAGTTACAATATGGTATAACTTGTTGGCGTGGAGTCTACTTCAACAGTTTTCGTACACTTTTGGTAGCACAAAAATGCCTGATTCGACTTATCTGTGGTAAAACCAGATCTACTTCTAGCTGGCCTCTTTTTTGTGAATTGCGAGTTCTTCCGCTTAGGCACCTTTATGGATTTAAAGTCCTGAAGGAGTTCTTTAAGCAAAGTGGTAACATCGCAACAAGAAACTCCAGCCTCTATAACTTACGTGTCAACAATGTAACTCTTGCCGATGTACCTATTGCCCACAAGACTCATTTTATTATGTGACTGCACCTAGACTTTTCAACAACCTCCCCTTTTGTATTAGAACAATCCACAGTCTCTCTTTATTTATGCAAAAATTAAAAGGTTGGCTCTTCACTAAGAATAATGATGAAATTGAGTTGCTGTTTAGAGTTATTGTATAATCAATGTCAAGAGAAGGATAATCTTCAAATTGGTGGGTGATTACTTCTGTTTTCCTTTGTACTCTTTATTTTTTTTCTCCAGAAACTTTTTGCTTAAATTTATTTATTTTCAATTATTGTATATTTTTGGCTCCATGAATTTTCTTTATTCGTTATAATAATATTTTTTGTTATTAAGATTTATTTCAATTCCTACCTGATTGTTACCCTACATCAGATTTTTGAATTTTTTTGTAAGGTCGTTCGCCACTAACTGTTAATAGTTACAGAACGATCATTGAATTTATTCATTCCATTTACATATGTCAACTTAAGGTATGTTTTCTAATTTTGTAATTAGTGAGAAATGAAAAAAATGAAATGAAATGAAATCGTTGGGCTTGGGTGGCTCCTCACTGGCATAGCCTTCTTACTCAAATTACGCTTTCTCAAATCACACTGTTAATACACTCGACGATGAACTCCATTTTTGACTACAGGCCAGATTGAAATCAAACAAGGCAACCACCCCTACTCCTTGTCAACCTATTATACCTATGTAACGAAATTAGCTTGCTCTTTCCTAACAGCGTTTCCATTAATTTAATATACATATCTCTTAATCAAAATCTAAAAGGCCTATACAATACAAAAGGGTCTGCAAATATGCCGCCTTCTTAAGCCCACAAAAACCCAAAAATTAAGTTTATTTGATTAAGTTCTTTGAACGCATTATTCGATACAAAAAGAATTAGCAAAGCAAACTGTTACTTCGAGGTTTTCGAGATGTCGTACCTACTTTCTTTTTTTTGTTTTTAGAAAAAAGGGGTTCAGCAGGCTTCAATTTTGTTGATAACTATCGAAAACAAGGGGGCTGGCTATCCTTACGGTAATGATATAGGTATACTTTCGGAGGGTTGCACTCTGTTAGTTCAATGTATACAAAATGAGATACAATAAGCAAATACATTGCATAACATATGGCCAATTTTCTGGGCAACAACACACACTAAACAAGGAGGGTTCGCTCGAATAAGAATGAATTTAGTGCATAATAACGATTGAGTTTAGTCGAAGAACACTGGCATCCCTTTTATCTTGGCACGGTTTGTTGGTTGATTGGGTAAATAAGTTGTGTGGGATTCTGTGCGGTTATGCTATTTAGCTGCTCAACAAACTGAACGTCCCTCGTATGCAACGAGAAAATCAATTCAAACTTAATTTACGACGTCAGATAGATAGATACTCGTAGATCAACCCTGATGGTGAAATTCTGAATCGGCACACAGGAAAACAAGCTTACTAACCTCTTAGACTTAAATTCAATATGGCAAATTGAAATCTGTTACGTATGTATATCTCAATATGTGAAGCGACTGTATATTGTGTGCGGCTTGTTTCCATGATGGTGCCTTATGAGATTCGGTACTGTGTGTGGATGGATAATGACCTTGATATAAAATACATTTTTGATTGAATTTTCTTTCATCTTGATGAAAACTTGTTCATTTACCTGTAACCGCATGCCGGCCGGCAGTACCGCCCATTAATCAACACGACGAATGATGGCGCTTTGCAATCGATAGTACTTAATGTCTCTGTGCACTCTAAGCGTATATATTGAATGACTGACCTTACAGCGTTATTAAGTTGTTATCTGTAGATTCAGAGAAGTGCCCTCTTTTTGCGAGTGCATGGGATGTCCTCCCACACTCGCTTTGTCTGGCATAGCATATGGTCGAGGTATAGTTAACCGATTAGCATTAATCGAATCAAAAGGGGGGTCTGACTAGCTATGCGATTTGTGCGCAAATGTGTTCCTCAAGATAAAGGGGAGCTTTGTAGTCGTTTCTGCTTACGAGACCAACGCTGAATACTGAATTGTAAAAGGTAATTGTTGTTCGACAAATAAAGCCACCCTTGCTCTTGTACGTAGGTAGTTTTGCAATGTTTCTGCAACTCCAGTTGAAAAACAAACCAAGCCCTCGTCCAAAGAAAATCCAGATATAAGCCATGTTGGTCGAACATGAACATGTACATTGCTCTTTTAAGACTTGGTTAAGCAAGATTGATCATAGGCAAATAGAAGCAAACAATGCGAAACTCACATACATTTAATCGACTAGATAGCTGAACTTGAATTAATTATTTGCCGGCAGAATTTCAGTGCAATTCTAACCCGGCTCTTCTGAATTATTCTTAAGGACTTTAAAGCCTCATATGATTGACTTCACTATCCCACTTCTCAATACAGCCGTTCGTAATAGATCTCCCACCTAAAACAAAAACCAATGCTCACAAGTGAATGGTTGAGAGAAGCTGTAGGCCTAGTGTTTTATGTCGACTGGACGCAATTTGAACATTCATGGAACTTGCAGCTTAATGCTGGGACAAATTTCGGTCCCAAATACCGCAGTCCCTGTACCTACTTTCAATTCAACGCTCAACTTGAAAAGCTTTTCTTTTTTCTGATGGAATAGCGCGCATACACAATTTAAGCTTGCACTCCAGAGCCTGAACACAATGGCGCATTCAGCGTACAAAATAACACACCACATGAAGGGTGCATTTTTAATTTTCCCTTTTTTTGAGCAATAATAAATGCGAGCACAATAATAACAATGGGATATATTTATATACCTACCTACCTACATATCAGCAGAGTACGTAATTTAAAAAAAAAATAATAATAATACAAATAGGTACATGGTAGCAGAGGCGAGGATGGGTAGGGTATACGTTTTGGTATCCAAATCTCCGCTACAAAGCTGGGTTTGGTATTTTTTTTCTTGCTTTTTGACATCTATATGCAGATTGCTTGGTTGAGGGTATTGAACATTTCGTACATGTGGGGGTTTTCCCTCGGCAGATTAAGGGTGACTATGGAGCGGTTACTTAAGGGTAGGTTGGCATTTCTGTTGTTTTTTTTTTTTTTTTTTGTATACCTAAATGTTAGAGGGCTGCTGCCTGCTGGTAAAAGGGACTTTCATTCTTCACATCAGAGTACCATTGGTATCATTGGTTAATTGTGTGTGGCCAATCATGTGTAAGTCGTAAAAAAATATAAAGCCACAGCCACAGAAAATAAATACACATACATAACATATATAGGGAGGTTCAGAAAACAAGAAAGAAAAACACCACCAAAATAGATATAGAGATTGACAGAATAGCGACGCACGTTTGTTTGTTGGTATGCAGCGGCAAAAGTCAGTGAACGCATTCTAGTCGAATTTTCCGCTGGTGGACTTAAATTTGTTTAAGCGATGTTTATCTATACAGATCTGCTAAGGGGATTGATGCAGATGGTTTTTTGAATTGAGTAAGGTATCTGCCCGTCATGTGTAAGCCGCAAACTAAAAGATCGGTAGATAGGTATAGATATTGCACATTAGATAGTCGAAGGTTGATAATTCTAGTCCCTCCCATATATAAGAAGAGTTGCGGTTAAAGGATGCAAATGAACCCAGCTTTCGATCAGCTAATCTACATCATCAGTCGAACTAGAGGATGCCTGGCTGTACGCAACGACAAAGCGAAGAGAAAGAGTATGTGGATGTTAATTTTGTAGGCACATATTGAGACCAACGGGCAACGGCGACCCGACGACTTGAAAGCCGCGTATCATATAGCTTTCCGACTTGACTGACATGTGAATATACACTGAATGAGTTTTAAAGTTTCTGTCGTTCAGTTTAAGTGCTTCCAAAGTTCTGACATACCTACTGACACACATCCAACCCGCAAAAGCATGTAAATTTATAACTTGCGAACATTTCCAAAGTTACACCGTGGTTAGGCACGAGAATTCTATTCCATCCAGGCAATTGCAATTGGACCAAAATGAAATTTACCTCAACAACTAATAAATAAAAACAAACAGAAATTATTCAACTCCTTATCCTTTTAGGCAGATAATTATTTTTCGGTCTCTTTGAGAATTTACCTTAAAACTACTCACAGTTGTCGCCGGCCGGACATACCTCTAGGGCTCTAGCTCTATACGTGTGCATTGTCATTTCTTTCGGATTCTCTTTTGCTCTAGATTTCCCTCCGCTTAAAATCAGACCATATATACAAATTCTAATCATCTCGAAATACAAAACAATAAGGATTATCCTGAGAGATGTGTTATCTTGGATAAAAAGCAAAGGCTGGCTTTCGGTAATATGCGGCCGAAGTATCATCTATTTGTATCTATTGTATACGAAAACAATCAGCGAAGTGGGCATATACATGGCTCTCGAGCAAGGGATCACTATAATTCGTTAGTTTCGGAACAATGAGCGGTACTTCTGTCTTGAAATTTAAAGTAGTGCAGCTATTATGATAGAAATTGAGGCATAGCGCATATGCTGCTTAGTTTAAGGGCCTTCTTTTTCATTTGTGCCGATAATAAGGATAAGAATATCAGTTTTTGGTTTTCGAGTGCTTACTTTTGAAGTGCGAGAACAGAATGCGAATTGTATTGAATTCCTTTGACGAACGCATGATTTTGTTTAAAAAAATATTCTGCACACGACTTAGAACGGCTCTTTTCAGACAGGCAACTGGATGTTGGTGTTGAATAAAGAATAAATCCCCCAAAAAAAAACAATATGTATAAGAAAATGCTGTACTCACGCTTGGTATATTATCGCTATTGCAGACTTGTTCAGACAGCAATCTATCACGGATCTCCCACGCAAAGATACTCGGGCATTCACGTTTGTAATCGGCGATTTTTTGTACAACCGGTGTCGTTGCTACACGTGGTTTCGAACCGCCAATTGCTCGTGGTTTAATTGATCCCGTTTCGTAGTATCTGAAAATATAGAAATAATAAAAAAAATATTTATGAATAGACTTGTTCCAATCTAGACCAAAGAACGATACTACCTACAAATAGTTTGACTAGTTTTTAGATCACACCCTTTAAATAGAGCATTAGATGGCAGAAGTAGATAACAATTAAAAAAATACCTACTGTGTGATAAGCTAATTTTTTCAAACATTCTAACTCATTAAGGAATACCTTTTACGAACATATTTACACTTCGGCAAGGCAAAAGCTACCTCATATTTGTAGTATCCAAAAAGTGTCCGATTTTGGTCCGATTTTAAGGGAACGCTTGCAACAGCTTCGTCGTAAAACAATAATCAAAGTTCTGTGGCTACCGCGAAAGCTATATATTCAAGACACCCTAGCTGATAATTTGACGAACTGTACAAAAGCAAGGCCTTAAAATTGTAAATGGTATCTATATAATTTTCGGACACCATATTCTGTGATGAGCCATAAATATGTGTAGGAGCTGTCAATTTGCGCACTTATCTGAAACCCGACTGGCTTTAAGAAACTAAAAGATAACTGCTCTTTTATGCATCTATGCAAATTCTTGTGTATGTGCAGCGATAGTCGGCTAGAAGATGAGACCGTCGGGAAGAATCCCAAATGTAGTCCATACAGCTGACACAAGCTACCTTTCATCTATTTTGGGTGACCAGCCAAATAGATCTGCGACTCGGTTCACAAGCTGATCGATTTTAGTCGTGTTGAAATTCAATTCAAGTTAAGGCTGCCTTACCACTAATTGCGGAAAATATATAATTAAGATTGAGACTAAGATTTAGCTCAAAAATATATGGCAAATGCCATCAAGTTGACAAGTCCTTATGAGTGGCTGTTGAAGGTTGTACTCTGTAAGTAGGACTGACTGATACAAATGCAAATGTCATGAAATGGGTAGACTTTAAAATATTTTCCCACCCGATTTATAATTTCGTCAATACACCGACGGCAGTGCGTTCATCACTTTCACGAACACCCGAAGGGTTATTGCCTGGTAAATAGACCCAAAAATTTCCCCCCCAACACACCAGATTCATTAGCCGTCGGCGTAACTAATTTTAAAAACCACTAATTCTTTAAAATGCCTTTTATTTGACAAAAATTATCTTTAGCTACGCAGAGGTTAAACAAAATTGCATAGGATATTTGAAACCAATAGGTCGATTCGAGTACTGCAGTGTAAAATACTTGGAAAAGACCAGATTCATTAGCCGTCGGTGTCACTAATTTTCAAAACCACTAATTATTTAAAATGCCTTTTATTTGACAAAAATTATCTTTAGCTACGCAGAGGTTAAACAAAATTGCAATGGATATTATTATTATTATTATTTTCTTTATTCTCAAAATTCAATATAAAATAGTAAATGTTAATACAATTCAAAGTATGCTATCATACATAGATTTAGAGAATAGTTAGTCACATTTTACTTTAAAGAAAAAATAGAGGTAATGTCACATCATTTATATTAATTCAGTGTGGGGTGAAACAGGAAGTACATTATTAAAAAGCAAGAAACTAAATGAAGAAAAGTGACGAACAGAAGGTAATACAATTATATAATTTCAAGATGAAATAATTTTAAAGCTGGTTAGGTGATGAAGTGCAACAAAATTTCAATTTCATTTAGGTTAATATTCAAAAGCCATTGTTTTACTTTACTTAAAAAGACTTTCAGTGTACCAATGATTCGAATGTCTTCTGGGAGAGTGTTAAATAATTTACAAGACACAATTGTATAAAAGCTTCTGAATCTAGAAGTGCGAAAAGTTGGTATGATTACCAAGGAATTAGAATTGCTACGAAGGCTATGGTTATCATTGATGGGGCTCTGTAAGTACCCACATCTAATAAAAAATATTTTCAAAACTTTAAAATAATACAAGTGTCTAACTGGCAGAATTTTCAGTTTATTAAAAAGGACAAAAGTGTTGGCTAAGCGGGATGAAAAGCATATTTTCCTGATTACATATTTTTGTAGAACAGTGAGTTGTTGGATCTTATTAAAGTGAGTACCACCCCAGCAGCTTATACCATATTGTAATCTAGTCCAAAATAAATATAGCAGTAATTTTGAAGTCGGTAAAAGTTTCTCAGAGTGGATAGCAAATATTGTTTCAACATATAGATCACACCAGCTTAGATTTTGGTCGATTACGACACCTAAGTATTTATAGTTCTTAACTATTTCAATAGCAAAGCAGGTAGTATTACAATCAATATTTTCATTGTAGAGGATCTGCGACAACCAGCTACATGAAACACAATATTGACTTCCGGAGATTCATTGTTGGTAAGGCTGAAGAACATGAGCTTAGTCTTACTGCTTACAATTAACTTATGTTGTGAAAACCATAGTCTCAGCAAATGAACATCATGGTTGATTTCAACAATTAGATTGAAGATATTGTATGAGCCATACGCAAACACGAAGTCGTCAGCAAAAGCCTTTAGCCTACCTACGAAAGGAAGACTGAAGACAGAGTTAACATATATTAAGAACAATAAAGGACCAACGACAGATCCTTGTGGAACACCTAGGTTAATTGTCTTAGAGTCACCAACAAAGTTCCCAATTTTGACTTTTTGCGTCCTGTTCTTGAGGTAAGATTTAAACCAATTTAAGGTAAAGTCTCGCAGTCCTACACGGTACAGTTTATCCACAAGAATTTCGTGATCAACGAAGAGACCGGCGCAAGTTTTCTTGTCGTCAAGACCCTTATATTTAAATATGCTGACAAAAATCTAATAGAGCATCTTCGGTGGAAAGGTTTGCTCTAAAACCAAATTGATTTTCGCTGAAGAAATTAATGTTTTGAAGATATTTGAAAACTCTACATTTTACCGCTTTCTCAAAAATTTTAGATATTGTGTAGAGTATGGAAATCGGTCTGTAATTCAGTTTATCTTTTCTGTTGCCCTTTTTGAAGATAGGGATCACATTTGCTTTTTTCAACACATCAGGAAATGTTCCCGAGAAGATACTTGAATTAAAAAGGTGGGCCAAAATATCTACTATATTGTATGCAATTTTTTTTAGGGTGGAGTTCGAGATTCCATCCTCACCACAAGAATTTGAGTTTTTTAGAGAGTAGATTATTTTTAATAATTCCAAGCCCGAAATGGGACTAAAAACGAAACTGTTACTGGATAATGTGCGATCAAAAAGCTCAGATGCTAAGCAACTCCCACAAGATAATTTAATGTCACAAGATGAAGACTTCTGGGACACTGAGGCGAAGTACTCGTTAAACTCATTTGCTACAACTACAGGATCTGTTACGACAACTTTGTCTTTTTCCAGTGAAAATGATACGTTAGGTATGATCTTTAGTTTTCCGATTGATTATGTTGTTTACTACTTCCCACTCTTTTTTTATGTTCCCTTGAGCGCATCTTAGTTCGTTTTCAAAGTATCTGTTACGACAAATAATGATTTCTTTATTAATTTGTTTACATAGGCGGGTGTAACGATGTTTTAAAACGAGATTTAGAGGGTGCTTGCAGGTTTTACTACGCAGTTTGTGTTTTAATTGAATTTGTTTGAGAAGTGAATATTTGAAACCAATAGGTCGATTCGAGTACTACAGTGTAAAATATTTGGAAAGACCGACGGAAATAAAATACTTTAATAACGTACACCTTCATTCATTCATGCCCATGATTTTGTTTTAACTAAGTTACAATGACGAAGTTTTTCCTTTTTACGATATACGTATAGTTTAAGTAGTTATACCAAAAAGTAAGGCAGTTTGCTGGAGGAATATAATTTAAGTGAAGAAGCCGCTTGCCTCCAGTAGACAGTAGGACTAAAAATGTTGTGACAAAACCAGAGTTTTTTTTTTTCCAGTACACAAATTTATGACACTTCGTTTGTGAGCAATTTTAAATTCTTTCACGGTGCCGCTAAAGCTAAAATTTGCATAAGAAAATACTCCAATTACGATACTGGGTACCCATATACATCGTATAAATATACATATTCTTATACTGTAATAAGTATAAATTAATAAAAACGTAAAATAAAATATAGAAAATATTTACAAACGTTCTCATCAAATTGTCCAATAGCAAGCAAACGAAATTTCAATTTAATGTGAACCAAAATCTACTTGAAACAAAAATTTTTTACCATTAAATAAATAAAATTAAATACGTACAAGGTTTTCCTCGATATATTTACCAGGAATTTGTATTCCAAACTGACGGATGAACGTTGTAAAAACTTAGCTAGACCCTTTGTTGGCAACAGATTCAGAAAGGGCCTTCCTATGCCTAAGCCGATCAATAAGTTGATAAAAAAAGACACTTAATTCCTTCCCATCGCCTCATAACTTTCGGACTTTGCCAAAACACCTTAACACAAGCCTAGCCTAATGGCAAGCGATTCCACAGTGAAAACAAAAGTCGAAAATAATGTAAAAATGTACCCCACGGCATTTTACAACTTTAAACACAGACCTTCATAAATAAATAAAAACTTTATTATACTGTGTAGAATACAAATTGTTAGTTAAAACCCAATAACTCACAGTTGCGTTCTAATACATAAATAATGACTATCTCAAATGGGATTAAGTATGTAAACTGATTTCATCCACGATTCAACTCATGAAGCAAACATATTCGTCCCGTCTCTGGATGCGTAGGTTACAAATTCGAGGGACAAATTCTAGCCACTTAAATAATGCGAACCGCTTACAAACACAATTAAAAATATAGGAGATCGTTTAATGATAAAATTGCGCGAAAAAGAAAACATTACACACACTGGTTTTTAGGAAGCATTTCAGACGCAACCCCATATTTATAGACACATATATCTCTGTTTTGAAATAATGTCCTTGCACAGTCCATCTACGTAAACATATCAGCACATACAAGCAACACCGAATTAATCGACTAAAATACTGTCAGCACTGCGCTCTTAAATGGACCTAATTTTGTTTTCATTCGCACTGAAATGTCGCCTTTGACTGCACTGATTTGGATTTGACAAAGCACAAAAACAACAATTAAATTTCAACTTGCCTTATTAGACACAATAGAAAATAAAAAAAAAAATTCACACCGATAAACAAGAAATCAGCGCGGTTGCACTTGAAAGAGATTGCGAATGAGGCCAATCCACCCCAGATTTACATGCACGATTTAATCCGAATGCAACTCACAATGATAGATATCAATTTGCAAATTGACTATTGTTTTAAAGTTACTGCGCGCATAATTGAAAAGTTATAGGTACTAACTACGTGCACTCAAACAAACAGTGAATGGCATTTGCCACCGTCTGTACGAAATTCCATTGGAGTAGTTCTTTCCTATAAATTAAACACTACTTTCCCTATTCTACTTGTAGGCGCCACCTCCACTTGTATTTTTGATATTAAATAAATAATAGTAGAACAACAACAAAACAAAGACAACGCAAGAAAAAAAAAAGTAAAAAAAAAACAATTTTTAAGTTAAATTAACTTACCTGCCTAAAATTTTGCTAACACATCCATTCGATACTTGTAATATACGCGAAATATCACATGGCCTCGCGCCTGAGTGGGCTAATTCGACAATTTTTTGTCGCGTTGAATCGGGTAGGGGGCGCCCATTAACATAGACACCCCCCAACTGATTAATGCCACTATGACCAGCTGTTGAGCAACCAAAAAGTGCACTTTGACTAACCGATGTCGCATGGCCATGCATTATGTGCTCTGTTGTTAGCATCATGTTTAGATAGTTGTTTATTTTGTACACGAGGGGATTTTTTTTATTATTTGGGTAGGTATGTTTTTTTTTTTAAACGTAATAGATTAATTTGTTTGTTTCATATTTTAGCGGCACATTTTTTGTAAATTTTTTTTTTGGATTTTGTTTTTTTTTTTTTTTTTTTGATTGCAGGGATACACCGCGCCCCACCACCGACACCGAAAAGAAGAATTAACACAAATGTTGATTTATTTATTAAAATTCACTTATTTAGAACGATTGGCACTCGTTTGTCACACAAAACAGACGCAAATTAAACAACAAAACAAAACAACAAAAATAGGATATTCAGTTTAAGCAAAATGGTAAACAAAATAGGTATACAATTGTAAAGATACGAAAAAAAAGTTTCCTTTCGTTCCGATGAGTCTGTCGTTTGCAGTTGATTGAACTCGCAGTCAGCAGAAGCATTGAGACCTCTTTTCAGATTAGATACTTAACGCCGCGTGAATAATTTTATCCGAACTAACACACAAATACGTATACAACGCAAGAAGAGGAGAAGAAAAAGAACAAGCGATGACGAAAACGGCGAACAACACCGACACGAATAGTACTATTTTTGGTAGTATTTTCGATACTATTTCGTACTTGGCCACACCAACCAAGTGAATGAAGTAGCGCTGTGGATTGGATTCGACGATGTCGTGCTTGTGCTATTTTACGTTGTAGGTACTCGTACGTGTGCTGTCGTTGTGCTCAGTGTGTACAGAGAGCAAACGGACGATGCGTATAAAATTTGGAAACTAAATGAATATTGCAGAAATTCAACCAACCATTAAGCATTATATTTTTACGGTCTAACCCCCTTGGTGGTGTGTGTGTGCTCGCTCTATATACACATATACACTCGGTGGGTGTGTGCGGCTGTGTTTAGCTGTGTCCCACCCTTCAGTACACACGACCGGCATCAACGACGGAGGGATGTGTTGTGTGTTTTAGATACATCACCATTGCCAGTTTCGTTGTGGATAAGGGCGGGATAGATGGAATCTGAATTGAAAGGATGATATGGCAGTGGCGTCGGTGGCGGGTCGTCGTCGTCATCGTCATTTTTTCTTCTTGTCTCTTGTGGGTATATTTTTATTTTTCTTCTTTTTTTCTCTCATTTTCAAAGTGATTTTTTGTGAGTACAATTTATTTTGACGGCTACAAGAGCGAGAGAGGGCGAGGAGTTTCCCCTATTTTTATTTTTGTCTACTGAGAATGAGATTGTGTTTTGTGTACTAATCGTGAGGGAGTTTTGTTTGCCTAACTTAATTTTTCAATTTTTATTGTGAAATTGGATCTTCATCGGGACGAACAGGTGAAACATTCGACACATGCCAGCGGCATGCCACCTCACCACACAAGCGAACTACATTCCATGGGAGCGAAATGTCAAAACAGTAAAGGTTGTGTCAGCGCTCAGCATGAAGCTGCTGTGCAATCAGATTTGGTTTTGACAGCTTTACTTTAACTTTCAAATGGACTGTGTTACAGGTGTATCTAGATGTATTGCTGAAGTGATGTGCATTTAACCTACTCCCAAACATGAATACCTATCACGTCAACACAATGAATTGTCTTTCATATAAGTGATTGGAAGTAGGTGCCTGTCATTTGCGGAGAATTAAATTAGTTACTTCTTGCAACCGAAAGTTGACAGTTAGAACAACGTTTTAACATTTAGGAAATCCTCAAGTATTGTTTTAGAGAATTGAAGACGGGTTAATTGTATTTACCTATTTCCGCATTAATGTAGGTGTGCAAACTGGACGGCAGTGCAAGTGACATTTAAACAAACGAGTTGACGTGCGAACTCGTAGGGATACGCACACCTGGATTTACTTCAACAATTCTTGAGAACATTTTACTTTCTAAGGCATATATAGTTTCAAATAAGAGATACTTCACAAAGAAAATGCAAATAGCAATAAAAATTCAAGTATACCTATAGCAATGCAAGTGTAACACTTCTCCTTCATTTCCTATGAATTATTGAAAGTTTTTCTCCGTATAACCACCAAGATAGATGAAGCAAAATCGTAAATGTCCCTTAACAAAATATAATAAACACAAACCACAGATAGGAATGTCTTTATTCCCATAGTAAAATCAGTTCCAGAAAAGAAGATGAAAGGAGAGCATGCAAATGTCGCATCTGCATATTGCACTGTGAGTCGCGATTCGCGATGTGTTCAATAGTTTAAAGAGTTGTTCAGCCACCGTGTGCAAATACTGTCGACAAACTATAAACAAATGCAATTGCGATGCAAAAATAAAATTATATAATCAAACTTGGAAATCTACACAAAGATACCCAATAGAAGTTCGTATACAAGTGGCTTATATAAATTATATAAAAGTGGCCAAATGCCTATGCTCTTGAAAGGAGACCTTCATAAACAGTATATACATAGGATAAAAACAAGGTTCAATTTTGTAAATTTCAGATTTTCAGAGCATTTATACTTGAACTTATAATATGTGTAGACCTTCACAATACGATTATAAGTGCTTTTTGATAACATAACAACATAAATACCTACCGACTTAAAATTATTCAATAAAAAAATGTGGAAGGTGTATGAAATCTTTTCCAGTTTGTATTGAAAATCATATACCTAATCTGATGAGCAAGTATATCTGATATGCGTACAAACATTTAATATAAAATGCTGTTTTGGAAAAAACCAACGCCAACCAAATTAATTCCCGAATCAAATCATTCAACCGTTTTACTAATTAATTTTTTACGTCATATTAAATTTTGTTCATATTTTTCCCTTTGTCGTGACCTAAGCCCCGGTTACGGCATTTTTCTGTATTTACCTTAGAAAGAGTAAAAGTGACGTACGCATCATCCTTTTTCGAGGTTCACTGGGTCTATTCAAAACCCCAGATTCAAATTGGGTGAATCAAAAAATCAATTAACGGTTATGCATCTATCTGTCTGATAAAAAAAAAATTAAACTCATGCATATACCGCATACACATTGTAATGAATGAAATACAAATAGGATCCTCTTCTTTGTGGTATAGGGGATTTGGATTACACAAAACAAAATAGGAGGACTCTTGAAGAGGGCGCGTCGTGTACAATACAATGCATCACACACAACAAAAGGATTTGGGTCACTGCTGTTGAAAATGTGTAAGGATCATGCCAATCGAAAAGAGGGAACATAGTTTCTAATAAAGGACGAATTATATTATTGCAAAGGCTAATGTCGAGATGATACTGTATTGCATTGAAGGTTTTTTTTCCTTTCTGAATTTGCTATTGCTATTCTGCGGTTGAGGATGAAGTTATTTCTATACGAGTTTCAACTATGAAGGGTCTTATATATAAGTACCTACATATGTATACAGCAAACTGCGTAGGACTGTTGGATGAAATTACTGAGGGAATTGAAGTTTAGAAATTGCTATATAGATTTGTATAGATTTGAAATTGGAATTTTTCGTCAAAAGAAATCCAAAGATACCGTCTTCTTGGTTATTTTTTTTTTTCTTTCAAAACGATTCTAAGTCAAAGTCGCTTTATACGGAACTTTGGCTGGGGCTGTACAAATTAAATTATGTAGGTACCTATCTGCATTAAGAGAAGGTCATACACAGTTAAGGAAATTCAAAAGGCCGCGTATTAAAGTCTATACTCGCGGTAAAATGGCAAGAGAAAGTAAAGAAAATCAGAAATCAGCTGTCAAAATGGTTGTTTAATACCTACCCTCCTGGGAGAGGCTATTTCAAAACCAGTCCTCACTCTTTAAACGGCGCGTCGTCCAAAAGCATCGCATGCAACGAAACAATTTATCTTGAGCATGTGTTCAAGGTAATGGTGGGTATCACAACTTCAGTAACACGTTGTCGCTCCTCAACCGTAGAAAGGAAACATTAAGAGGTATTGCGCCTATGTCTACACACAGGATGGATGACAGACTCGGTAATAGCCTCACATGTCCCGCATAATAAATATTAGGAACTTCAATTCAGTTCCGTTTGGCATTAAATGCGGTCGCTTAACTTGGTCACGCACTAGTTGACTCCTCTCGCTGTCAATGTCGCCCTGCGAGAATACACCAAAGCATCCCAGCGGGAATTCATGTACCTACAGCGACTAGTGTTTCAAATGATAAAGTTAGATGACGGTTGTTGTTCACCCCCTTTAAGAAAACACTTAGCAGCTTCCGTACAAGAATGTGTTCCGACAATGCGGTGGCTTGTCTTTATCTCGTCTGGTATTTGTACACTGTACACGGACCAAAACGGAGAAAACATTTCCAAAATCAATGTCAGAAGAGGCAAACCTGTGCATACAACAGTCCAGGGTGATTGCATTCCTTGACAATGAAGCGACTCTATATATTTGAACTCGAACCAAGGGGCGAATAACACACTGATTGTCCTCGGCTCTTTATTGCGGATAAATGATCTATGAATACAGAAACGTGCGCATAGCATTGTAGGGCAGGATAGAAAACAAGGAAATAAGCGTTTTTGTGTTGACAGTGTCGCAAATGAGCTACCTATTGAGACTGTAATAAGAATTGTCTAAATAAAATGTTGGATTGGACGTATCGCATGCAGGTTCATTGAGGGGTGAAAGGTGAGCGGTGACATCTGATATGAAACCCTTGGTAAACCGAATATGTATACCTATACATTGATTTTTTACAGTGGCTGTTGATCCTTTTACGTTTGTATCTTGAGTAGATATTGATTTTTGATGCCTTTAAATTAGGTCCCGCCTTAAAGCTTTCTTGTTGTGGGCCTTATTACGACTTCAAACAAAAAATAAAGCCCGTGGGTGTTTTTTCTCTTCTTTCTTTTTTTTTGGGAAATAAATAACCCTTTACACTAGAACAGAGGCGGGTTTAAGGGACTCAAATGATTGCTCAACGCAATGCACAACTATGTCCAACGAACAACAATAACACGTACACTACGGCTATACACTTGTTGAGCAAGGCGCTGAGTAATAATTTTTCACCATTTCCAACGTTCTGATTCGACAAAACAAAGAGCACCGTCAATTAGAGGTGAATCGAATGCCGAAAATCGTAGTAAATCAATTTTATGGCCATTAAAAAACTACCCACCAATACTGGTGAGTTGAAAAGAGCCCATTGACCTGACACATCCTCTGCGTAGCTATTGCCGTTGTCATAGCAACACACATTTTGATATTGGCAGACATAAAAAAAACTAATACCTCCATCCACATAGATGATACCCACCTAGGAGTATAGTGCGAAAAAGGTTCCCCACTAAGAAGCCAGGAACACCGCTTTTTCTCTACCAGCTAAAGCATCTCAAACTGTTAAAAGAAAAATACTGTAGCAGCGGTAAGCGGTAAAGATTATCCCTAACAATCTGAGACCAAAGTAGAAAAACACGCAACAACAAGAAAAAAATCGACTATAAAAGATATAGGTACCCATAGGATTGCGACGACGCTGATACCAATAAAGTAAATCTGCCGCCAGCACACATAGTGCCTATACTACTACTGCAGCGCTGACAGCTCAGCTGATGATGATACGGATAATGATGATGAAGATGATGACTAAAAAAAACTGAAGAAGATCGCTCATGAAAAGGAAAGGGACATATCAATGCAAAAAGGAAAAAAAAATCAATAACTCACTGAACCGCAAGGTATTATAGAAATAGGAGTGCGCACCTTTGAATACTTACACTATGAACAAAAAAAATAATATAATAACTTGGGTGAAGGCAGGTAAAGTCGTTCTTAAAAAAAAAAACGGCAATTCTTCTTTCAGAAATTTAGAAAAGAAAAAAATCCATTTATTCATGGGTCCTTCTCTATATCAAAACTTTATTAAAGGGCGACGCTATGCTAGGAGGACGACGATCAATGACGACTGCCTGCTCAATAAACTGCATTCAACCAAAGTGGAAGGTTAATAATTCACTAAGAAGGAGCAATTTGAGTTGCAAAATCAAAATCATTTCTTTATTATTGTGACACGTGCTTCCAATCAGACATTTTAAACGGGGGAGGAAAAAAAAAGCGTTTTGGTCTACCAGTTGAACTCACTTATATTCTTTATCCCTGTGATGTGTTAATCAATGTAATACCCAGAGAAAAAATGTGCCCGAAAATGATTTACAAATATAAATCGATGTAAGCGCGACAATTTCACACTTTGATACATTTTGTGGATTGTTACGTCAAGTGTCCATTTTTGTGAATGGCACAATCGAAACGTTTTGTAGGAACACGACAAATTGTGTAATTAAGTAGGGCCACATATAGGGAAGAAAATCAAGGAGGCACATATCACGGTATCTAACAAAAGGATATGAAGATGAATAACTGTTTATTTTTCTGGCTGTTTGTTTATGACATATCGCTTGCAAAGAATCACCGCTGTATCGTATTTCAAACCAACAATTGTGTCACATAATTATCGCTGTCACTTTAATTTGTAAGTGGAATGTCCTTCCCTTATCATTAGTTTTCGGTGCGCATTATTGATATTGCAATGATCGAATTTAAGGTCAAAATGAATATAACAGCGGACTTTTTGTTACCTATTCCCCCCGCCAACGGCGAGTATAGGTTAGGGGGGGGGGGGGGGGGGGAATTTGTTCGTTATTTTTGTCGAGTTTCTGGTAGTTTTTTTTGACAAAACTTTTGTTTAGTAAACTACGTATTTTGTGTGTATTTTTCCAAACGACATTTTAAATAAGCTTTTCAATTTCACCACTTTGGTGCGATCAAGCGAATGAACAACAATACCTCGAGTCGCAGCCATACGACCTAAGTTTCCATCGATGAAGCCAAAGCGTTTGATTTGAGAAACGTAAAGCGAATTGCCTTTTTATGGACCAGTAGCCCGCCACTTACATAATCTTCGTCAATTTTCACATGTAACTCTTTCTTTTGTATCGTTTAATATAACAAACGATACAATTTAAAATTGAAAACTTACACCCTTTTGTAGTTACAATTCTAAATCGGATATTACTGTTTTTTTTTTTTTTGAATGAACAACCACCCTGCCTTGCATAGAGCCATGTGCATAGCCAACGTTAAACTTTGTCGTTTACGTTTAAACATTCAAAAGATGTTGTTTCCCCTTTTCAGTTTTGTTGTAACTAATGTTGGTCCAACACACTCCAAACCGGAAGGCTGTGAAATCTTCGAAATCCTTAATTTGGAATTATTTTCATTTTAAGGCAAAACATTAAAATGGACTGCGGATATCGCAAACGTGTTGAGCACAGCACATGTTTCACCAATGATGATAGGAGTGCGTGAATCTGGTTTTCTTTTCCAACAATACCGGAAATATGAATATGATGAACGCTGACAGATAAACGAATTTTTCCGAAATCACTTAATCATCTCTTATATAGGGGTGCAAATATATGGGACATGGGAGTTTTGTGCGATTATATGCTGATAGAAACTGCTGTGCTAGGCCTGTAGGAAGAACTCTCCGTTTGCTTTCTTGTTAACGCTCTGAGTGTGTTTGGGGATAAGCATTGAAGCTGCATAGAGGTATAGTCAAAGTCATATCGCTTCCTGAATATGGGGACTATGGTTTAAAGGGCTGATGGAACTAAGAGCCTTCGTTCTTGACAGAGGTACTGTGTCAGGGGAATCGTTTATAGTGTGCAAATCGACCGCCCTATCGTCTCTTCAATGTGTGCTGGTAAGTAGTAAGCCAAAATACAAGTTCTTGCGTTGACGAAAAAGCATAAACAACGTGTCATTACAATCAACATGGCATCAGTGGAACACGTGTTAAAGGTACATTATGTGAAGTTTGCTTGCTTGTTTCTTGTTTCAGATTCGCCGTTATTAACAGGATTCTCTTATTCTAGAACAACCAAGTTTGAGGTTTGTAGTTTCGATATGGGAGCCTAGGCTGGGTTTTATTTCAAATTGCTCCAAGGACTGAATCGCGAGGTATACGTACAACGGGCAGCAGCGACTGTAGATCCTAACTTGTAGGCAACTATGTCCAACTTGATCGATATATTAGCTTAAAAAATAATTCCGTATAAAGGTAAAACTTCAAAACGAACTGCGGACATAGCAAACGTGTTGGCCGTTGTTTTATAATTGCTTCGTCGATCAATTTGAGAAGAAGGCATAATGTACTCCAAAATTTTTATATGTATCATAATCGTACCAGTAGGTAGTTAATACCCTCATAACTAGAAGTATACGTCGGCAGTTACATAAAATGTTCGCAAATTTTATATCTCTATATTGATACATATAACCACTAATGTGAGACCTTCCGTCTCAAGCTGATTATTTTCTTCGAAATAACGAGAAATAAAACACAAAAACATCAAAGTTTTCAAAGCAATGATGCATACGTCCTTTTATACGCAGGGTGAGCGCGTCCCACCATTTCAATCGTACTATATATGTATATACAAACGGTTATATCATTCTCATAATTAAGACATTTTCCACTGTTCCAGGACAGAGAGGATGGATGACAGGCAATGGAAATATTACCAAATTAAAATTATACGGATTAACATTCTTCCACTGTGTCCTTGTTGCTTTGATGTCGCTCATCGGCGCGTCGAATTGTTACTATGTGCACGACGGCGTTTGGATTTCTTTCTTTCTATATTTATTTTATTCTGCCAGCAAAGGGAGTGTGAATGGTATGGGAGAGGCTTGAGACCTGAAAATTACCTCATACGGCAATTTGCCATCGTATAGATGCGTCGCATAACGAATTCCACCTTTAAAAGTGCACTAAATAGAGATTTAAACGCCTGTGATATGGATCGACAACGTTCGCCAATTAAACTTTTCAACCCCTGACAATGTCGACTGTTCGCCTATGCCAACGCTTGTGTGATGTTTGTGCTGAGGGGTACAGATATAAAAAAAAAATCCCAAAAACGTGTTCGGCGCCACGCACCGCACTCAGTTAAAACCGAGAAATTTGCACTGATTCATAGCACAACGAACGACTGCCAGTGGGAGTACAAAGTATAACACGCAAAGTAAGAGACTCGACCATACGTCTGACACCGACCCCATCGTTCTGTATAACCGTTGGTTGTTGGTATGGCAGTATAGCCCTTTCCGACAGTCAAATATTTGATATTTCTCTGTGGAAATTCTCATTATCCTTTTGCTCTTTAGATTACTCGCTATTTGGGAGGGTGGGTGATGCGGTGGCAGTGCGGCAGCAGCCTACACCTACAATTGCGTTGTTCATTTCGCTTCCGTTCGCTACCCTTTCGCATTTGATTCAAGGTCTGGATGCTGCCACATCGACACTGATGCTGCGGCGCGGCTCTGCTGGAGAGAACTATACGAGTACTAGCTGAGCCATTTATGAAGAGCGCGTGTGCTGTGCAGGCATATAGCACTCGACATATCTACTCCTAGTCATAGTACTCGTATACTGCCAGTTATGCCAGATCGATATGGCATACTCTTCAACTAAAAAAGGACTTTGATTCCTTTTTTTATAGAAAAGTTATTAAATGTCTGCATACGATTCGGATAAAACGAAATGATGCCGCCATTCGTTGTACTTGAGAGTTTGACACGTGCCATAGTCATCAATTTTTGTGTGTCCCTCGTCAATTCATTTGGGTATTTTTTTTTTTTTTTTTGTTGCTGCCCAAAAGAACGACGACAAGGATTACACAATTTGGATGCTGTGGGTATTTGCAGAGAGCATGTTCTTTACTGTCCGTGTGTCAACTACATCAGTTTAATTACGATATCATCTCATCTCGCCACCCATGTATATTCTTTAGGCTAGGCAATCATAAGTTGACGTATTGGTATATGTATTGAGAGACGAAACGCGTGTTGGGATGCTTTCCTATCGACCTTTGCATGATGGTAAGGAGAAGTAAATATTAGTTTAGATTTTTTGTTTCTGCTTTAAAAGCGTAATTGAGGATATTTTGTGTTTAGGCTTGCTGGCTGGGCAAGGGAGATATGTTTGCTATTTGATTATTTATTTTTAAGTTGCTGATGTGCCCTCGATAAGATGTGAAAAAAAATAAGGGAAATGGTAATCTTCTGATGAGCTATAGGCGATTTAATTTTCGTTATTTGACAATCTTTGGCCTTTGGAGAACAATCCTCAAAAACTAAACGTGGTGAGAAGGAATTTGATCGGCTTGTTAAAGCCCACGGAAATTTGCTAACACATTTTCGATATAGGTACAGTTTTTACCAGAAAGTGAATCAAACTATTCCAAATTCAAAATCGATTACAAGTTTCGAGTGACCAGAAAATTTACCAAAATATAAAACTTGTTAGCAAATTATGTCCTGAATTTCTAAAGCCGAAAGCCCATTATTGTTTGAATGTACAAGCGTAATTGAATTCCGCACAATTTTTACGTCCTCAAAACAAATCGCTTCCCTGATGATAGAGAGATAAATTCGAATGGTTTACCAAACACAAATATTTGTCAATTGCCCTCGTATCAACCCTAATACTATACACAACACAACCCATTATAACTACATAATATCACTTTCCGATCAATTGTTCCTCACTAAATGCTTTTCTCCCAAAGGACATATTTTTGAGCGCGCACTGATATAAAAAGTGATTTCCTACCGAGATATAAATGTCACCCTATTTTTTTTTCGCTACAAGCAGAAACAACCAGTTGGATAGCAAACTTATATTTCATCCTTGCATTTCCACAGCATAAGGTATGCCATCAAAGCTACTTCTCTCTCCCACCTCATTGAAATGAAGCGACGGGGTTGCATACGCATTTGAGTGGTTTAATTAAGTGGCGATTCTGAATTATCTCCAGCTGTGCTGCTTCACAAATGAGTATAGAGGAAGAAAAACGAAGGAATTGAATTTTTTTTAAATAAAATGGATTACGAAACGATGTCCTGCCAGGGTTCAATTAAGTTTATATTTCTCGACTGACTAACCGCGAGAGAGGTTATTTTTTTTATTAAAAATCTGTTAGTTACAGTAAGTCAAATAGAGTATCTATTACCTAAGCTTGTCACCCTGGATTGTTAAAAATGTCGGTTACCATTTTGCTTCACAATAAATAAATCCTATTTTTATCATTTGCATTTATTTGTCAATTTGTTTAAAGAATGATTGGGTTATACCTGCATGCGGCATTTTCCAAAACGTATCAATACCATCCCGCGTTAACGGGTGCTGCAAGCCGGCCGATCCAATCAGTTTGATATATTTATTTTATCTTTTAATTTAATTAAATAAAATTGGTAATCTATTTGAAATAAGGGGGAAGAAACTATTAAAAAAAATCACTTTTAAGTTAACTTCTAGAGACGACTTGGTTTTTGTTTCATTTTCTTATTTGATCTGCATGGTATAGGGTTACGTACACAAAAAAAATAAATAAAAAGCACAAGAGAAAATTGTGAAACCAACGTTACACGGGGTAACAAAGGGACGGCTGGAAAATCACCTGAAAATAGAAAAAAAAAATGATTAGGGCTTTGTTTATTTAAAATCTGAGAAAAATCTAAAATCTAAGTGAGTATAGCAAATTGAAACATTGAGTAGAAGGCTAGTATGAAATTAGAAAATGTTTGAAGCATTAACCAGAAAATGCGCCGAAACTCCTTGGTTACAGCCCGATACAAAGAATTGTTCACCCCACAAGCAAGGACATATACCTCTTTCCAATACAATTATTAGCTCTTGCATAAAATTACACCAAATGGTTTCGGATGCATATGGCATCCTGACATAAATGTCGGAATCACCACTGCACTTGAACAGAAACAACCATAACCGCAAAGAAAGCCGTCTGAAGTGCTATATAGTCACTTAATTAATTTTTTTTTTTGGTTTAAAATCATTGACTCGGCACAGTCGACCCAACACTTTTGTCCCGCGGACACTTGACTGTCGGTCGTATGGAAATGATTTTTGTGTTATTATTTTTTTTTTTTTTTTTTTTCAAAAATGTATAATAAAACGAAATATAATTCTTATTTCTTTGATCTGCAAACAATGTCGACATACAAAAGGATCAAAGCTAAACGCCTTCTGTATGTCATCTTCAACCTTTTTTACGTAAAAAATATCAAGAGAAACTTGACTGCATAGTACAAAAACCGAAGGAGCTTTCCTTGTACAAATGCGAACAAACTCACACGCATGCATATAAATAGCATGAGTGGCCTCTTTTGATGCGAAATATTACGAGGACATCGAAAGAAGTATTTTTTCCTTATTCCTTTTCATCCTTTTGAATCAGAAAGCCAAGCCAAAAGCACTCCTGCTTCTGCAGTGGGATATATTTTCTTTTTTAATTGGTAGCAGTTGAAGAATATTTCTCTTTATAAAAAAAAAAAACACAATTTTTTTTAGCCGATTTTGTATTTTTTTCTGTTTTAAAATGTCCTTTCTATTATTTATGGCATAAAACAATTTTACATGCGTAATCAAAAATCATAGTCTATCTCCCCCTCAGAACAAGTGATATCATCATGAGTGTGACTAATCCATGAAAGGAGTTAATGATATTATATTTTCCATCAACCATCAAGTTTGCGCCACAAACTATACACGAGCACTTTTCACCCCACTTGACAAACAAACTACCCCAGTAAAGGACTTTTGACTGGAGACAAAAAAAAAAAAACACGAAAACGAAACTGTGTATTTTATAAATTTCCCACCGTGTCGCCTTAGTGAACCGTAAATGTGCAAATTTATGGACATTTCTCGTCGGAATATCAAAACATCGTAAAGTGTATGCGAAAGGGGTTGACACGACGCGAATTACAGCATTATTGTTGAAATTGGTTTCGGTAAAAGAATACCATGTCATGCTTTTCAACATTTTTCTTCGAACACAACAAGTGTTCATGACACAGTAATTTCAGTCGCTACTCGTATAGTATGTAATGTAGATGAACATTGTACATTTATGTAAACCCCAACCCCTGCTCCCTTAATACAACCAATTTCTGCGCACATCAATCGCGACAGACACTTGATGTAAAAATCAATTCATCCAAGCGGAGAAATCTGTCAGTTAATTAATGTCAAACAATGTGGAACGGTTGCTCGCATATATACACACAAAGCTTGTTTGTTACTCAATTATTTCTGAACGGAGGTAAAAGTATACTTTTTTTGCCCGGTCCTCGAAAGCATAGAGTTTTTTTGTAAGCGGAAAATGTAAAAATGGGTCTTTAAATTCTGTCCAACAAAAATAGTCTGAATTTTGTTTCTTTCTGTTTTCGTAAAATTCTCAGGCCGGATAAATCTATTTTGACATTGTACGTCCATCGGTGCAAACTCGGTTAAGGTCAGATATCTAAGCTCTGCTTTTCGACAGGACCACCTTTGTCGTCGTATATGATGTAGGTGGTACAAAACAGGGGTCACTGTAAATACAAAAACCTTTTTGTTCCACTGACGCAACATTTGAAACAAGCTAAGAAAAAAATAATATAAAAATGCAACGCCACAATATCTGGTCGGCCGTACATTAAAAAGTGTCATGTCCTGTCAAAGTATAACTTCTTAAGTTTCAACTCGACCTTTATCCCAAAAGAGAAAGACGAAAAACGAAAATTATTTCATAATTTAATTAAAATAAAAAAAACGATTTTGTTTCACCATCTGTCTTGTGCTTCACTTTCGTTTGCTTCTTAATTTCCTTATCTTGACAATGATATCGAAACTTTGATAACAAGTCGACGATCTTTTACATGTCAAAAAAGGAGACAGAGATAACATTTTTTTCCAAATTAAGATAGACATATATGTATGTATATATAAATGCAGCCTTTCTGGTCAGCCAGTCTGAGCCTGAGCACTCAAAGTTTCTACTGATGAATTAAAAGGGCGAACTTGAAAGAAAAATATTTTTCAGAAAGAACCAGTCCCGTGCTCGTGCAGGATCAGTGGACACCGCGATAAAAGTTGAATACTGAGCGCAGAGATAAAAATTCTACGCGAGCGTACGCTCATATTTGACTTTTGATTGATTGATCGTGGACAGATCGCTTTCTGACGTAATAAATATTCAACATACATGAGTGTGCATCGTGTAGGTATATATGCGGCGTAAATGGTATTCATTGATTTAAGTCCACCTCAGCACTCTGTCGGTGACAGTCTGTGCTGGAGAGCCAACAACAACGGGGGATAAAAAAAGGACCTATTGAGGGGATTACTCCTTTTCATGTTTGAGTTCTTGCTAGATGGGTTTCGGATATAGTTGACACCTAAGGAGCACCATTTCCATCTTGGACATGTAGACATATGCACTGGTTGCGACTATGTCGCTAACTATGGAATCTAGGCGCCACCAATGCATGGTTGGAAAAACAACTTTTATGCAAACCTTCATAAAACAATCAGTGGCTCATCCGCAGTTTTGTTAAACGTGGGAGACCTTTCTGTTACAGAGATTTATTTTAAGAGTTCCCAGTTTGAATGCCTGTAAATACGAATACATATTTAAAGATCGTCAAGCAGCGTGGACCCGCGGGAAATGCCATTAGTTTCAATGTAGGTTTCTCGTGTGAGGAGAGAGCTATATGCGGAGTTTGTGTGCGAAATTTACTTTACCAAGCCAGTGTTCGACACTTATCGCTGGATATTTTACTTCCATCATACGAATTCTTTCTTAGTATTGACCCGTTTTTTTTTTTCCAATTTACTCTTGTAAGACCCAAATAACTGAGCTCAATTTTGAAACTTATAATAACAAGTGTAAAATTTCCATGCATATAATAGCTCGTGGAACACGGCAACTCTTTGCTCACTCAGCATCCGCATTCTCTATGTAAGTACATACAGTACAACAATAATAATTATGTCGCAAAATTATGTAGGTATACCTCCAGCGCAAGCATGACATTTGAAGTGGACTCGAGCAACATTTTATTCAACTTTGGGCTAAATTATTTAAAAGCAAAACAAAAACATAAACTCTCAGCCACCCTAGGGCCGGTTTTAAAACACACACACATATACCCTTAATGTAGATCCTTTCAATTGAACAAATTACTTCGGGTACAAAACTCATTCATCCACCCATCCCCCTGGCAAACATTAATTTTCTCTGTGTCTTCATTTGTGTGGCTCTCCGACTCTGTGTATATACCTACATATGACAAATTGTTTTCAAAATTGCAACATAAATTTCTTCACTTTTGGGTATAGCGATTTGCGAGGTAATTTTCATAATGACACATTTAGTCAAATCCGTTTTGCTCTCGTTTTGTCCTGTTGTTCTGTGGGCTTTTCATCAAAGTTAGTATCATTTTTATTTCTTTTCATTCGTTTTGTTCAGACTGTGTGTTTGCGCGAAATCCTCGATGACGGAACATTTCTGCTCTTGTGTGTGTTGATGACGATGATACATCCTGTCATCGCGCTGGCTACATCTTCTTGGTGGATGCTAAAGACGATAATAATGGCGATGTGTATCTGGCACATAAATATACCGAGCACTCATACATTGAGTCTGTTGCAAGGAGACTAAGCATGGTCGGAATCTTTAAAATATTGCGTACGTTATATTTCGCTAAGCTAAGCAGAATATTTTGTTTGTAGGTAGGCGCCCCTTAGTTTCAAAGAAACAAAATCACCCGATGATACAATTTAGAAACAAAAAAAGGAGGAAGATGCTTAAATCCGCCCCTGGTTAAAGGACGACGTGAAGATTATATGCTTCAGCTGCCATGTAATTTGGTGACATTCGCTGCTTTTTGCCTCCCCTTCTGGTAGAGGTTGGGTTTGTATGTTTGTATGTGTGTGTCAAAAGACTGAGGGACGCTTCTTTCTTTATAAATATTATTATACTTTTTCTTCTTCTCAATTGTTTATATTAAAAGAAGGGCGGAATATATGCACTTTATGTCTAAATGTTCTTAAATTGACAAACGTTGTTAAATACAAATTGGACTCATATGCTTAATGCTTTTATAGGTACCTATATAAATTGAATTTATTCCCTGCATCCAATTAAGAACGTAAGAACGTCGACAAGATGCTCTTCACCACGCATGTTGTATGCCCTGTCTACAATTAATTTCGACAGACAGATCCTAATTAGCTCAGTAGTAGCAACTTGCTACGTGACCAGTGACCACTGCAACAAATTCCTCACTATTGTCACAGACTTGTAACGGACATTAGTATTGCCCAAAATGTCTGCAGGTGCAAAAAAGAAATAACCAAAAATCCATGCTATTAAATATGAGAACAAAATCTCTGTAATCCGCAGCATTTTCTTTTTAAAATCAGATGTAAAAAGGCACCACACTGCATGGGCAGGCCCATTGACCCTAATTAAGTCCCTCTCTGTTTGTTTTTCCTTCTCATCTTGTCTTCGCAGCACTCTCCCGCCTACAATTTAAATGGATCGCAGAGACGACTCTTCTGTTAAAAAGTTATCGTTCCGAGTTAAATAAGTGCACAAAAAAAAAAAAGAACCCAAAACACATAATACACGTTCCGATTTCATTTTATATCAGATGCGATGTCATGAGAGCTCAGTTTTGACAATTCATGACAGCGAACAGGAAAAAAATTGCCAAAAACAAATTTTAAAATTCAGCATCAACTAACGCGAAAATCTTCGGAACGAAAATTAATGACCTGAAAAAGCACATTAGCGTAACATTGTGACATAACATGCACACATGTGTGTTTGTAACACGAATGGCATGTATTCTTTTACTTTTATTTGTGAGATATTTTAATCTAAGACAGAAGAACGCAATCGTCATTATGCGCTGAGCTATGGACAACCTTATCGCAAATCGGCGACTGATTTGATATCAACAACAAAATGAGGACCCAATAAACGAATGTGCTGAAAAGCGTTTTTTCCAACTTCACAAAAATAACAGCGCCGTGTGAAGGCCTACGCTCCTACCGGGTAAATATTTTTTACTCTAACCGTGCTTTTGACCAAAATGTCAAAACTTTTCTATTTATCGATTTACCTATGTCTACACTTCCAATGTTTGCTTTTACACAAATGAATGGAAGCTGACGGTTTATTTTTCTCCTTTTTTTAATACTAAGGATTAGCTCGATCTGACCCAGATAAAGAACCAAGTATTTCGAGTTGTGTCATCAAAAGTTTGACGTTCTCTCTGCAGCACTTATACGAATCTTGTATCAATTTCAATAGCTGCCGCTCTTTTCCAAAGATCATATGGGCTTATTCCAAACGGACCCGAGACAGCCCACAAACACAAATGATCCCTTCTCAAAGGTAGAATAATTTTCCATTGATTGAATAATTCTGACACATTATCTGACAAAGTGTCTACCAGGCTCTTAAGGGTTTTCTTCGAATCACATTTATATATAAACCTTTCTCAGAGGTCCTGTATACATTTCAAATGCACTTGAACTAATTTAAAAGTAAACTGTATGTATACTGAAACACAAACGGATCACATTCTAATAGAAAACAAATGACAATGGCATGACAAAGTGTACGGTTTGCAGGTGCGCGTGCCGCAGAGGATAATCCTGATTAGCATCCCTTTGGACATTATTAGTAATTAAAAGTGGACCCAAACTTCGGTGGAAATGGCCAACAAGACAGCTGATATTAATTTCAAATATCTATAAACAAAAGCAAACTCAGTTATCATATAGGGTATACCGACCTAGTCTATTGTGTCAACCCATTACATATAAGTGGAATGTGGGCTCAGCATTTCTAAGGCGACCTTTCTGTTTCTAACTTTGTCTTTTTAATGGATTTTAGATAATGAAAAATTATTTACGAAGCCTTATGGCAGGGCAAACAGGCTGGTTATTTTTGAATAAATTATTAGACAGAATTTTTTTAATGACTTAGGGAATCTATATAATTTCTACAAAATACTAAATAGGTGAACTCTGCCACAAAAGTTCAGTTCCGCGAAATAAAGACCCAGGAAATACGACCCCATCAAAGTAAGCAACAAGAACAAAAACTATCTAAGTTTGAGTTGAAATTTTACTGTGACCCCATTTTTTCGCGGCCCAATCTCCTTTTTATTGAAAATACAACCGCATCAGCGAGTAACAGTATAGCTTGATAAATCGCGCGATTTTCAACGCGAGGCTTTCCTACATTTTTTTACCTTTGAAGCCTTATTTCCTGGGGACGTATTTCGCCAGAGCCCAAAAGTTTGACTACGTTTCGGAAACATGTGGCCCAATTAAGACAGTAATTCGAGTTGTAATATCAGCCTGTAAATTCCGTCAATTTGTATAAGTTAATCACATGTAGATATATACCTATTCGAAATGCCATGACATACCGAAATACCAATACCTGCGTGTATAGGTAATAAAGCATTTGAACGTTATTAGTGACATACCGACCGCCTATGTCCCACCCAAAAGTTGTACCAAATCCCAATAGTGTATCACATCAGAGTGAGTGCAAGTGTCAATCAAAATGAACAATAATCCACAATACACGCAAATAGCAATAGCAACATCAATACGAACATTGGCGAGGGGTCATCATTCCCATGGCAATTGTAATCTGAGGGACTTACATTTTAGCAATCGTCAAGCAGAACACACTTTAACGTCCCAGACAGAGGCATAAACACTAAACAGTTTATGAAATCTGCTAGGGCTTTCGATATAGGTATAGGTCAGTTGAATAATTATTGACATAACTTTTGGGGAGGATTTAAAACGAACGCAGACCAATGAAATTCGGTCACTCGTTTTATCTAGGTACCACGGAGGGATTACACAGGCTATACCGGTGTCTATGGTGATGTGTACATGTATCTACATTTATTGAATTAAAATGTTGATTTGATTTTTTATTTAATAATTCGTTCTTTTATAAAGAATGGACAACTGATTGCAAAAATTGGATAGCTAGACGAGTTGCTGCCTATACTATGTCAAAGTCGACGAAAGGCGGCCACACCAGAAATACTATATAATATTCAATGAAATACCAGCATTTGTATCCATATTTCGTTCAGTCTTTGACCCCAATTATTGTCAGATACAGATAAGTGGACTCTCTGAATAACTCACTCTAAAAGAAGGAGGTCTTCTCTCCTATCGATCTTTCCGGTTATCTACACTCCAATGCACCCACGATTCATTTTTGCCATACCGGCGCCAAAAGCGAAGAAAAAAATATGATAAGTGAAAATCAAGTTCACTCCTATTAAAGGGGGGGGGGGGGGTCGTAATCTCACCTCTTCTTTGGAACCTAGTGGTGAATGAACTACTCCTAATACTGGAAGGGGAAGGGTGCAAGATAATTGCATATGCAGACGTTGCTATCGCTGTCTCAGGAAAACACCTTAACACACTATTGCAGAACGCCCTCTCTAAGCTTTCTAAATGGACCAAAAAATGTGGTCTGACGGTCAATCCTCAGAAAACTGAACTAGTCCTCTTTACAAGGAAATACAACATTCCTAATTTTGTACCCCCGAAACTAAATGGCACCCTCTTGATGCTCACTAACACGGCTAGTTACCTGGGCCTCGTTTTAGACAGCAAACTGAGCTGAAAACCCAATATCCTGCGGAGGGTTCAGAAAGCCACCTCGGCTTTGTACTGCTGTAAAAAATCCATCGGAAGCAGATGGGGACTTCTTGTCTGATCTAAATTGCAAAATCTCATTCACCCTTCCTAATCACTGTAGTGTATTCCAGGCGGAAATCATGGCGATCAAAGAGGCATTATCGTGGCTTCGGTATAATGTAATATCTGTAAAGGATATCACCATCTTTACCGACAGTCAGGCCGCGATTAAATCCCTGGATTCTGTCATCTTCAATTCGACAACTGCCCTCAATTGCCGATTATCTCTTAACGAGATGGCGGAACAATTCAAAATTCACCTTATATGGGTGCCGGGTCAAGGCACTACTATGTCGACTCTACCGGAAAAGGAGAATCTCCACACGCCTTTTTCTACTTGTAAGCTCCTCATTAAACAAAACACATTATGCGTCTAACTGCACAACGTGCCACACCTCGAGACAGATCTGGCCTCAACTGGATCTCAAGCGCTCCAAGAATCTTATTCCACTGAAAAGACCCATGGTAAGCACTTTAGTAGGTGTCATCACGGGACACTGCATCATAGGGAGACATGCCCTCAGGTTGGGCCTCCCTTCAAATGATTTCTGCAGAAGCTGTAGGGACGAGGAGGAGGAGGAGACTATTCTTCACCTTCTTTGCATGTGCCCAGCACTGTCAGTCCGTAGAAAACTGTATCTCGGAGAATACTTCCTCGACAATCTCAGCGAAATTGCATATATAGGAATTAATTGTCTCCAACGCTTCATTGGTATCACAATGGGCCTTCTTTGGCCTAAGTGAGGCTGCACCTGAAGCGGTCTGCCACTCCAACCTAACCTAACCTAAGGGGGGACTGCTCAGACTCTACTCGAACACCCTCTTATCATTCTAAATGTTCCACTGTTCGATTCACCGTCCAATAATAATCACGGCACTCCTAATCGCATCGTCACGACAGATGCCGATGAAAGCCAAAACAAATAAAAGCGGTAAAATGTGTACTTGACTTCCGCTAAATTCTGAGATTGAGACGTCTTCATACATATATTTCACATAAATGCGATTTATAATTGAAGCTAAATTGTTTATTTTGTTATTCCTTTTTTTTGAACTGAAACACTTGCACACTCGATTGCCATGAAATCCGCTAGTGCTAAGTGTGGTTCTTATAAATACTATTGTTTGCTACATAAAGCAACACAAGAACGGGGCAATGTTATATAAGAGGGTTTTTTTTTCTGAAGTTCTACGGAAAGGCTCACAACTTTTCATTGTGATGCACGATGAAATTGGCGGAAGCGAAAGAGGAATACAGGCAGGTTCTATATCACGCCGATTGTCATATGAGAGGGCTAAGAGTCAGTTCAGAAAATGAGCCTTCTTTGTGGCCGGATGTTTTACGGTTTCTCTCGAGAATACTTAAGTGCCCACTGCTCAGAATCCGAAGTCAATAACTTCCATCCTTTTAGATTTGCTTTATTTTTATTATTAGAACAAAGCAAGTTGACACAGTTTCAGTGCCTATGGCAGGATAGTTTTTTTTTTTTCAATGTGATAGACAACTACAACAACTCTTCGAAAATTTGTTCACCAAACCATTATTTAACTTTTAGTATAGATCAGTTCATTTGGCGGTACAGTGAAAGCCACCTGTTTTCAGCACGTCTGCTGCAACCTGCAAGTCCTCACGACAACGCAATTTTTATTTTAAATCTCTTCCAATGTGAGCAGGGCCAAAACTTGTACCCTCCAACGAAGCATAAAAAGTTACCACCCAGCGTCATAAATCAACGCGCCGGGAAAAATGTTTGGAATTTAACTTCTCAGGACTGTTCCCGAGATATCTATCTGCGTATCCTATCGAATCAAATGTGTGAAACTAAGCCGGTGTTGAAAATTCAATTGAAAAATTCATTAAACTTTACACACTTCCCATTTGCCACAGCACACACCTACATGCATCATTGAAAGCCAGCCGCACGGCACTGGCTAGAACAGTTTCTATCAACAACAGTAAAAAGGCCTATGCTCACCGCACATTCTGTGATTCGGGAATAGAAAGGAAAGGCATAGGAGAGAGAAAAAAAAAGACTTATTTGTGAAAATGATTTTCCATCTCGGACCAGTGAACAATTATCCTTTGAATTGGAAATCTTTAACGCAAAAAAGGGGGCTGATTGCTGCAGCAGCAGTGTATTTTCCTCCTGATGCAAATGACATAAGGCCGACAAGGGCGACAAGGACAACGATGACAAATTCGACGATGGTGGTGATGACGGACGGTAACTATACGCACATAGAGGATTGAAATGGAATTTTTGTTTGTGCGTGTAACAGCCCTCGATGATGACAACGATGATTGAAACTTACGATAACATTAATCGTCCTTTTATTCGTTTGTTCGTCCTTCTTTTGAGCTGCTGGCTGTGAGAATGAACCACCACCGCGTCGAATTGTTATACAGAAGACCTGCTGCGCTGCGACACAGTGCAAAAAAGACCAACGAAATATGAAAAATCATCTTCATTCACTGTGTCCCATGTCCACGGCACTAGGGGGCCGGAAATGACCTGAATTTTAATTACGATATGTTTCTTTTTTATTCGCTTTCAAAGTTTTATCCATCAGCGCAGGTTTGGCTCTTCGCTATTGCACTCGCCAAAACCCATTCAATGAATAACTACTATAAAAAAAATCGCAACAATAGAAAAACGCCCGCCGTAGATCCTTGCACCCTGTTTTTGTTTTTTTGTGGGTGATATGCCGATGTGTGTGCATGGGTACAGCGTTGATTGTTCTGTGGGATTATCATTATGAACATTTGAGTGATTTTGAATTAATAAAAATTAAGGAAACAGTTGTAGTTCCTTTTTTTTAATTTCGAATGTCCTATCGGCAATTGTGCTGCGTGCTGTGCACTGGACTGAGTACAAATAGGATTTGCGACGCATTGTGAGATAACAGGCACACACGCATTCATCGTGAGCGTAGCGCGACAATCGTTTACTATGTGATTAAGATTTGCGTTATTTTTTATACATTAATCTCCTGTGGCCGCTAGGATTTAAATGAAACTCAGGGTGGTGGTAACGGCACATCAAATTATACAACAGATGTGAGCTTAGTTATGTTTGCTCAACACTAAAGTTTTTATAAAAATCAACAAAAGCTCAACATTCTGAAGAAGAAGAGTCTGTTGCGAATCGGTCGTCGACAGATGCTAATTCAACCAAAGTGTTGCAGTTGAGGATTTTTAAACAATAGGTAATTATGATTTCATTTAAAGATCAAATTAAGAAACACCTCGAGGAGACTTTTGTCTGGTTCGACTCGCATTCAGAGGCAAGAAAAACTCCGCCAACCTTAGATATAGTTCTTAACTATATATACCTTCGATTAAACATAAGAGTTAACTTATTTTCCAGAACAAGTACCTATTACAAGGCGATTGAAAAACAGCAATCTCCCTCTTATTCATTCCTACTGTTTGGCCTACTAAGCGAGTCTCATGACATAAGTAGACATAGACACATACCGCTTAGAATATATGCCCCAGTGTCTGTTATTGGCATCAAGACCCTGGTTTCAAATCCCCTACAATGACAATTGTTGCATTTAATTACATTTTCGATAGCTTCAGATGTATAGTTTGTATCTATGAGTACTCGATTCGTCCCCTTTTCTCCGTACCAAATTAAGTGTATAATTTACTGTCGTCCTGCATTTTATTATAATGACATCAAATTTGCTTGAACATTTATTGTAATTGTTATCGCTTATTGTTCAGTTGAAAGTTGTTGTAAGAGGGCAGTTAAATGTCATGTGCACGCTACCTATGTAACTGCAGCAAGATCGTGTCCGTGTGCGCATGAAAAACATGACGGTATTGTTTTTATGACTGTGCAATGCATACGCGGTTACTGACATATAATGATAAATTAGCTTGTATAATCGGAAGATTAGAGGAAAACGGCCTAAATGTATACCTATTGGATGATGTTTTTTTTTTCCAATTCTATTGAGTCGTGTACCAACCAACCAAGCATCGCGTCGGCGGTGGTATAGCTTATTTCCAGATCAATGAATTGACAGGCGGCACGTGCTGCATGTTAAGATTTCTAAGCCTTTACCTACTTCTTGGGCATACCTTCTTTTCCTCGTCGTCAGAAAGTGTATGCCGTGGCGTTGCAATTCTCGGTCGCCTGTCCTCGACAGATGAGAGAGAACATCAGGAGCCAGAAGCAGGCATCTGCAATATTGTGGATGGAAACAATGGGAAACATTCCCAGAACTTTAATTGGTAACAAGGACGTGGACGACGACGATTGATGGTGGTGGTATATGGCCTCATATTATGGCATATTACTGCCAATTGAAAGACTCTATTGTCGAAGGAGAGCTGTTATTGAGAAGAGCAAGAAACAGAGGATAAGGCGAAAAGTGCACAAATTTGTATTAAATTGGAACAGCCACAGAGTGTGTGCGAGATTGAAATCAATCAGAGAATGAGACTTTGTATTGGAATAATAGAATTCAGTTCCACCAGGCATCATAAGGGGGTTGAGCTGCGTAATTAAATCGAACCGAGCACATGGTGTGATTGTAATACGATTTCCATTCTTATTATTTTTTGTGGATTTTTTTTTTGTGGTTTCGAAAGCAATTACATGGCGTGCGCCCATTGTCGGATGAATTGGTCGAGGTACAAAGACTGAATAAGGCGTAAAAATGTTAAATCATATGCAGTTATATATAAACGACGCCCCAAGATAGATCGATTAACTGCGATGAGCTGGATTAGACCTATAAGCGATTGGAACTCGAGACAAAATATAGGTAAATATCACATATCAACTCTTGTTGAGTTTTAGACTGCAATTTTCGCAAAATTGGAAATGAAATACCTCCACCGTGCACCGTGGCACCTTCTGAGAACGTCTGACAAAATCCGCCATAAAACGTTAGATGCCTTCCATTTTTATCGAAAACAAAACACTCACAATTGGTTGTGCGAAGACTTGAGTTCTGGTCAGTGACAAACAAAAAAAAAAACAAAAAACTATGTGTTCCTGTGATTGAGATTGACTTTGAGAATTTATAATATAGAGCCTATCAAAAAAGAGAGCAATTGCACGGAAAGCGGATTATTGAAATTAAATTTCAAAGAAGAAGTAATTTTTTTTTGTGTTGGTAACAAAGGACTGTAGTAAAAATTAGAGATTTTATTTCTGCGACCGATTCCCGATGCCAAATACGTGATCATGGCCTGTTGACAGGATGACACACTAAACTTTCAATTAACCGCTAAGCCATAAAGGCAGAGAGACCTACTAATAATCATTTTTAACCTCCACGCTAAATATTTACAATTTGCAATTTTGCAAAATGTCGCCATTGTGTGTTCGAAAAATTTATCCTGGACACTAAAAATGATTATTGGTATGGCGGAGATTCCTTTTCTGCTGTGAAGACTGTGTTTAACTTTACACTTTCACTAATAACCGTCACACCGAAAAATTAAATTCCTAATTAAACCCTTACGCTATGAGTCTGCAAAGTTGCATTTTCAGCTACGTTCACAAGTATAATAAAGTTTAGTCCACATGTTGGTGTCTGGGTTAGTTTTGATAGTGAAAATATATTGTACATTGCAGTTCACATGACCCTGAATTTGACAGCCGAATCACTTTCTCTGATTCGACGCAAGTGTCAAACCGCATAGCGCGGTCTGTTGAGAAGACTATGGTTATTCTATCTCTTTCTGTTTTTACTATTGATTTGACAGACACGCTGATTAGACAGACACGCTTATTAGTTCATGCACCTACTCAGGTAACATCAAATAAACTACAAAAAAAAAAAAACCTAGACCTTTACTGTCCGCCCTTTAATGTGTTAACAACTCGAAATAAACTCTCAGACCGGCACTATACCCAGCTCTTAAAAATACAGCACCTTATATCCAATTGCTAATCGAAATGCATGCTTGAAGAAGCCTCATAGCAAACTTACCCTCAGCCAATGTTGAAGTATATTTCCGGTCTTGTGGTTTTGTAATTTAGAAATTATTTGCACGAAAATTAATTTGCTTAGCAATTTATTTATTTTTTTTTCGCCGACCACAAACAGATCCAATAAAAAAAAAAACCAAATCCTATTTTGTGACTTCTGTTGTAAACATATTCTTCTTTTGTATATAACAACCCTTCACTTAGTGCAAAATATTGCTTATATGTATTCCGACGGTAATTCCACTTGAAGCTTTAAATTCTCAACACCGTCGCCACACGCGTTCAAAATACTCCGCTTTAGAGGGATAATCGACACCAAAAATAGAGGTAGATATTGAACAATTCAACGGCAGGGACCGGATCACGCACTAAAATAACACCGCACACCAAAAAAACTACCCCAGAAAATCTAGTACATTATTCGTGTTCAGTAATGTGCGTATATGTTTACGAAACAATATAACTGTCAGGAAAGCAAACTTCTTGTCGTTTTACGCTGCGTAACCGTTCACACGGTGCAAGAGTCACGTCGCACTGTTTGCTGTTTGCCTTCTATACTGGAAATGCATAAATAAATAAATATTCATAAAAATATATACACCTACGATGGGTGTGTGCGTTTATCGGTGCGTTTATTAATTTATGAGGAGCGCAGAACAGCAAAACCAAAACAAGAGTAATGAACGAAAAAAAAAAACAAATCCAGAAACGACTGAAACAAAACAGAACACAAACCCGAAGACTAGCCGTTAAAAGCTACTTGTTTCTGCCACTGTACGGCACTATTATAGAAGTAAAGTGATTTTCTCTCCGTAATTTCGTTCTTTTTTGTTTCATACACAGTGGCGAAATTTGGAGCTGTGAAGAACTACGACAACGACGACGAGAACGACTACGACGAAGGCGAGCAAATTTTTTGAGAAATTTGTGAATGTAACCCTCAAAGTAGCACACCCTAACATCAACTAAAACATCCAGCCAAGAGGTTCCAACGTTGACGATAGAGCACGGCTACATACACATGTGATTAGACTTTTTTTTTCGCTTTTTTTCTTGTGCCGTGGGAGAGGTTTAGCATGCCTTTAGTTTGGCGTACTTAAAAGGCACCTGACTGCCTACCACATAAAACTCAGCGCGAAGAAAACGGCCACAAAAAGCAAACCAAAACCACCATCACCACCACCAGCATAGCATTGGCAACAACACAGAAAGAACAACAAAAACAGCAAAAAAAAAAAAACATGGAAAACAATTTCAGAATAAATGGAAGAAACTGGTCTTTGGACAGTGAACCCTCCTACTAAAGTTACTGCTACTGCTACACAATGTGTGTATCGCAATGCCTTGGGGAAAGAGTGTAAACGAGGCGACGTTCGATGATTGAGGACTAAAATGAAGGTAAGGTAGTGAAAAAGGGAGTGAAACGACAACTTCATTGGGCTTTTGTGACTTGATTGACTTGTGAAGGCTGGTGCTATTTTATCACCAGGCGCATGATTTTAACAGAAAATTAAATTTGTCCATGGGCATTGAAAAGGTGGATTAAATGTCGGAGTAAATTATGGATGGCGCCCGACCGAAGGCACATTCTGAATATCAAAATGAAGCTACCATGCGATATAGGCAGTGTTTGTCGAACTAGTACGTGTCATACATTATTTTCCGTCATTCACATTGAACGGTCAAGCATATGTCTAAATAAATAACCAATTTTAGAATGGCGCACAACCAAAGGCTGTTCATATTTGAATAAACTTTGAGTAAGTTTCGATTTGATACTTAGTTGCTGGCAAATCTTGGTGGAGCTTTTTTCGTAAAGAGCTACCCATAGTTCCATTTAAGTATCCTCGCTGAATAAAGCGACAACGATTTAATATACAGATGAAATATACAGCGGCTGACATTTGAAGCGCGTGTACCTACATTAATATGGATTTTTAGATTCCAAGATTTCACTAGAAACCAAATTGAATTATTTCTGACTAAAAAAAGAATCACAATTAAACAAAAGCCACCTAGCATTAGTAGTAAGATCGACCAAATCGTATTTATTTTAATCCAATTACTGCATTGGCATCACTCGCAAAATGGGTTAGGTGGGAGCACCGCTCTTGGGGCAGCACAATATGTTTACAAAGGGGTATAGGCTAGAGCATATCACGATGAAGCCACACTCCACCATATGGCAGACAATGTGCGCGTAGAACAGCAATGGCATCTGCCAAGCACTACAGTAGTACGTACCAGCTCTCCTTTTCGAACGCACACGATAACATGCCATCAGCAGCATTCGCTTGAAGCTCTCTCCAGATGTGGGGAGCTGTTTCACATCCGTGCTTGTATTTATTTATTTATTGTTTGTGTTTCCTTTATTTCGGATTTACTTTTATTAACTTTCTTACGAGAATATTTTGCCCGTGTATTGAATAGGAACATTTAAGCACACAGCCAAACTTCTAGTCGGTGTTTGGCGGGTTCCCCGCTTTTATACAACCGATTTCAATCGTGCACGCATACAGAAGCCATCGGGAGGGCTGTATTTTTTTCAAAACGAACCCTTGGCTCTGCTGGGAATTGGTTATTATTACATGTTACTTATCTCTTCTTCTTGCTGGAGAATATTTTCTTTTGCAAACATTTTTGCAGGCTAGCTAGGCAAGGTAACCCATTGTTGACTGAGTGGTGAGAAGGCGTTTATTTCTTCTACTCCACTGCGGAATGGGTGCCGTGGAGTGCTTTTGCATGGGGATTGCGTTCATGGACCTCCTTTTCTGATGATCGTTGACTGCTGAAAGGAATGGCAGTCAACCCAGTCATGCTTTTGCATTGTTTACGCCATTTTCTTTGAAATATTATTTATGTCTATCGGACATTTGCTGAGTGTGGGCATATGGCTTACCGCACAGAGGGGCTTACAGTGAGCGAGCGAGGAAACCAAAATGTACGCGTTCTTTGCACTTGCAGCTTATAAGTTCTGGTTTTGTATTACTTTTAGTAGGACAATATAATTAGGTATATATGGTGTATGGTCAACAATAATCGCCGTAGCATCTGTGAGTGCAGGGTATTTCATTTGAACGGAAAAGCAGACACTGGGCGATGATCACATCGTGTTAGAAGTCAAATTTTGCATTAATTACGAAAACTAAAGAAAGAATGACTCTATAGGAAAATTAGCTATACTACATAAATGGTGGTCCATGTTTTTGTCGATTTTCAAAGAACGGTTTCTGTCTTTAGCAACCTCAATGAACTAGGGTCCACGATGTATGTGTGTATAGTGGCTCTTTGGTTGCGGTTGTGGCACTTATGACTTGAAGCGCCATCTCAGTTGCTTAAGTGAACGCCTGCCTAGCTCGGGATCTTCTGTCACGGACTCTTAGGCCAATGTGATACGATTTTTGCGACAGTTCCAGCCTCCTTGACAATATTTCCCAGCAAACGAAAACATACTCATGTGCTTGTGCAATCTGTGTAGGTATGGGCAAATGTCGTAACTAGGTTATCTTAGTCGGCACGTTTCATCGCACCCGAAAGTCTTTTATTATGCACTCATCACTCGCATTCAATGGCATAACAAATTCAAAGGAATTTTCCTCGCCATTCATTAAAATCATCCAGCACAACAACTGTGTTGGATAATCCTTTTTTGTTATTGGATTCAAAGTTCTCAGATATGGTATAAGCCAAAAGGCTTGTTTGGCACTGCCAACCCAAAGTAAAGTACTTAAGCTCGCCTCAAGCACGTATGTACAGCCATCTGACAAAAAATATCTTTAAAAGACATAAAAGTCATCACTCTCACATGTCAGTGATCTAACATGCAATTCGCCCCCGAAGACACTCCGTCCCTTGTTAAATTCTTTTTGTCTATACAGATAGAGTACCTATACGCATAATGCGATGCGGTTATACACAAGAAATCCGACTTTAGGTGAAAATCTGCGCACATACCGAACCATTGGCATTCTGTCCCCCTTCTGGCAAATATACGCGCGCTCTCTTCATCATCCTGTTCGGACTTACCACAAAAAGCATTCCAATTCAAACGCAAAGGGAATCCTTTAACGGATTATCCTTTTGCTTTGTTGGAATGTTGCCAATATTTGTATCGATTGGGGGAGTCCTATACACAGTATATCTCTGATGGGATTTTCTGTACCGAATTTCTATCTGTATATGCGAGGATGCGCGATTGGTGTACCAGGAGGCACAATGCGAAAAAGAGGTCTAAAAATAGAACATGAAGGTGCCACTTATAGCGATGATGCACGCTTGTAAATCAGTAAATCGTTAAAAGAAAAAAAAAAAATATTCCTGTGGGAATTCACAGAAATCCTTTCGATTGTTGTGTATAGTTACATGCTACGAGTATATAATGTTTCAAGAGGACTCGTCGACAAGACGATGATCAAACTCTGCCGGAAGAATGGGTGGAAAGAGGATTATCGGTTAAGCAATTCAATGCAAGGTTTCGTTTTTGTATTTTTATTTTTATTCCTTTTTTAATTCATTTTATTTTGTGGGAGAATTTTAATCAAAATAAATATACTTAAGTAATTGGGTTCAACTACTGCCGGAGCAAAGGCGGATGATGATGATGATGATGATGTTGGTTATGGTATGGACATTGAGTGGCTTTCCATCTAGGTATACAAATGCCGTTTTTGCTATTCAAATCTATTGACAGGATTGAGATACTTTGCAGTTTCAACATGCTGAATGCTCTCCTCAATTTAATGAATTAAAATATTTACTCTATGATATTTGGATGGATATATGATGCACCACAGACGGGAAGACAGGTCAAGAAGGAACTGCGGCGGTATATTCCGCTTGCATTCACAGATTTTTCTCATGTTTTATAGAAAAACTGAAAGTAACGAGTTTTGTAACTAATAACTAACTAGACGAGAAACGCTAAGTGACTCAAGTAAATTGTATGTAGATGAAAGGTCACCAGGTCTACGTCATACCAGTTCCTAAACTCGTTCAAATATACAAGACTTAACGCAGTTTTGTACTCGTTGTTCGATGCGTTATTTAGTTTAAGAACTTGTTTTAGAACTACACGCAGAAAAATTGACCATAACCGAGTGCAATTTTGGCTCTGTTAAAAAAAAATGGCTAGAAATTAACTACGTCTCTGTCGAAAAGAAATGGGTAATTTTTGTTAAAAACCAACGTGTTAAAAAGGTTAAATACATTCTGTTAAAAATAACACTCTAAATTGTTGTAATCAATTAAGTTGTCTCGTTTTCCAGCTTGGTTAAATTCAGGCAAGTATCTTGGTTAAGAAAAACCTACTAAATTTGGGGTTTTAACACACTCATTGGTCATTAATTACTGTGCTACACATGTTACATTGACCAAAAGAATGTAATGTTAGAAACAACCAATTACGATTAATGATGCTTGAATATAACCAACGACTGGCTTGTTTTTAACCGTTTCACTCGTAAAAATTGAATCTATCCAAAATGTTCTCACGCCTGAACGGATCTTGAAGATTTTCCAAAAATAAAGTAACATTTTGTTCATAAACAGAGAATTGTCATCCATTTACTTTACATTCGACATCCGTAACAAATTTCTATAAAACATTTTCATCGAAATATGTACCTATCTGATATTTTTTATACTTAGACATTTTGTATCTGTTAATTTTATCAGTCAACTTGGTGAATTTCTACAAACACATACTTATCGAGTTGTACACAAACTATCGCGAATTATGAGCGAACTCCGCTTGCTATTGCTCGGACTGAATAGTAATTGAGTCATTAACTGTTGAACCTTTGTAGGGGCTGGTGGCAGTGTGAAAATAAGTGTGGCAAAAAAAAAACAAGAAAAAAACATTTATTCAAATATTGTGGCAAAAAAAAAAAACAGTTAGTAAACAAATTACATTAAATTAAGTTTTGCATTAAAAATAATAAATACAGAAACCGAATACTATATATATTTTGAGTTAAAAAATGCATTATAATAAAAAATCTATGTACCCACTTAATATGGAAACACAATATATTTTTTATTTTAGGGTAAAATTAGTTTTCCCTTTTAGACGGTTCAATTTTCAGATGCACTGAAGTTGGATAAATTTTTTAATTTTTACCAAATGCACTGGCTAACAAGTAAGTAGTTTGGTTAATTTCAACCAACTATAGAACTGCTGATTTCAAACGAGTCAGCTAGGTAATTTTAACCAATTGAGGTTGTTAAATTCAACCAAGAAGGTAAGCTAATATCAACCAAGTTAGAATGTTAAATTCAACTTAGTATGTTGGTTAAATGCAACAAAGAAGGTTGGCTAATTTCATCAGAGTAATTCTACTGAGAAAAGTATACTACTTTTTACTTTAACCGAGCAAAATTTCGGTGGCGGAATTGATAAATCGGTTATTTTCAACCAATTTTCCTTAAACAAGTTGACTCATTTACTTACAATCAATTAACTCTGTAAGAGCTATATTTACAGTATTGCTCAGTTGTTATTAACCGAAAGTCGGTTGATTTAAATAAGTGATTTTTCTGCGTGTAAAGACGTCAGATTTCGATGGATTTGTAACTTAAATTCAATCAATGGTTTACAAAACTTCCGCAGTTATTAGAGGCCATAAGTGGTAAACAAATGTGCAGCCTACCTGCGTTCAGGCCCGGACTAAGCACAGTCTAAAGTATATGATAACCGAAGTCGAGCGATTTCAAAGTAATTGCTTCGAAAATAACTTCTGTAAAACCTTTGCGAAGCATATGCACAGGCTTTATAGAGGGATATGAAATTAAGTTTCAGTAACTTTCTCTTTTGAACTTCTGTAAATGCGTGTGAGGGAGATGTGTGAAAAAGTGAATTGCGTGGGTAAAGCTTGTGGTTCGAAACGCCTTAAGAATAGGAAAATAATAGGCCACAAATATGATGGCTTCGGGGTATGAGAGGTTGTGGCCTGTGCAGGTTGCTGGTTAAATTTCACCAATTGAGTTCGAGAAAAAGTGCGGCCGCTATCATAATCTCAGCAACTATACCCACTGTCGTGTACCAAAAGTGCAACCATCGCATACGATGGTTTAATTACACCACACATCGACACCCATTCGTAGCGCATATGCTCGCCTATCCAAGCACGAGTATGCTCCTCCCGCTACCATAATACCTAATGTCATGTGATACTCTAAAACAGGCTGTGCGTGCGTGGCCTATCCATCTCTATGTGAGGCAAATTTCTAAACCTCAAACTCGGAGCCACTTAAGTGCAAATCATTCAAGCATTGGCGATAGGCAAACGACACCTCTATAGAAGAACCTCAAAACCAATTGAGTAACTTCTCGCGTTCAGCTATATCTGCCACCTTCAGCAACAAATACCACATCATCCAGAAAGCGTATACCAAGTAGCTATACGAACTCTATAGCAACATTGTATTGTTAGTCGTGCAACGCGGCTACGTTGCGCTTTCGCAACTGATAAACGTCACTGTCCATCCAAGCCGAATCGATTAAAAGAGAATTTTGCAACATGGTTTCGCCATATTTGAAAAAAAAAAATAAAAATAAAGACACAGGTCCGCAGCGTCCTCCACATAGGTGTGTATAATATTCAAATGGGAATTGTGAAAATTCTGATCCGGATCGTCGGACGACGCGACATACCGTGAAAAAGCAAGCATTTGTCTGTGCCTTTGGCGCAGTTGAAATTTGAGATACTGCGAAGTCCGATGAGCGAGTCTAGAATAGAAAGAACAAAATATTTAACTTCGAGAGACGCAAAATTAACTTCGGTTCAATGATTTCCAAAATAGTTCAAAACGATGTGCAGACGCATAGAAGTCCGTGTATGTGAAATTCGATCCACTAGGGCCACGTCGACAAGCGGTTCGCGTTTCAATCCCCAGCTCAGAGCCCCGAACGTGTGAAACGATTTCAATCTTCAAAAATATTGCTAATCGTGCCCGTTTTATGAAGAGAGGTTAGGTTAGGTTATGTTGAGTTTATGAAGATAACGCGAAGGAGTGTTGAACACCGCAACAGGGCTATGCTATGAGAGGGAAACCGATTTTTGGTACAAGGTAAATATACAGTAGCTGATTTAAAAAAAAATACCTGGGTCCCTTTTTGGTAAATTGCGGTTCTCTTACTGCAAATGGTCTGTCCTCTACCCTACGCCGCGCTAATTCATTGAGTAAGCAATTGCAAAAGTTCTTTTTGACACTATATACATATATACCTACGCATTTTAGATGAGATGAATCGTAGCTTTAAACATTAACTCTTCCCAAGTGGATTATAGGAACGATTATTCGGAGAATTCACCGCCTGCGTTCAAGCCGGAGCCAAAACCACTGATTTGATATCCCAGAAATGTTACATGTACAATGGATCAGGGATCCGAGTTATCCAGGCTTTGGAATAGGTATAAAAGCAAAAATAAAAACAAAGCCTAATCGCAAACATGCGTTTCTGATGTGTCAATCTTCTCATATGCATGCGACGCGAGTAGTTTTACTTTTGGTAGGTATCAAGGAATTGACAGTTTGCCGCGAAATTTAAAACGACTGATCTTCGGATCAAACGAGTTTCAGCAGGTCTTATAGTCTTCCATTCCCAAGGGCTGGATCGAAGCATCCGTAAATGATCTGTATGCGTTTACGGAAGTAGCTTCGATTCAGTCCGGAGTCTGTCGAAAAACATAGAAGCAAACCTTCACACGAGCAGCCAAGTTCCGAATCGTAAAAATTGTGGGCGAAAAAGAATTTTAGAAAAGTCAGCTAGATACCTGACTTGCAAACTTTAGTTCCGATTGAAAGAATTGGAAATCGATTCAAGGGTACTTACCTACGCCGACGAATTGAACAACCTCCCAGCTGTGCCGATGTCTCGCTCTTCCATGGCTCCATGGGGGACATCGAAGTGGCGGATAAACCTTAAGGACTACCTTGAACTGCACACAGCATAGGTACCCATATATAGGTAGGTAGTCGTGTATCCATCGCCACCACCCATTCAATTTGTTTAAACATCAATGGTACAAATACAACAGAAGAGAATATTCGCTGTGCCTGCACAAATAACTGAACCATCCGTATTTTAATATCTCCTAATTGCAGCTGCAACATTTTCGAATAATAGGCATGCCATCTATACCCATCTATATAGATATGCGAAACTGAATTCTCCGAGAAATAATAATTATTCCAAAATAAAATAATGAAAAACAAAACAACTAAAGAAGAGAAGAAATATATGTAGAAAAATGTGTATATTTAAATAATAACAATCGGATGAATAGTTCCGTGGAGTAGGTAGGTAGGTAGGTAGGTAGGTAGGTACCTACTGCAAATAGGTACCTATACTCTCATTTCTGGGGCTGGCTGCTGTGCGCTGCTATTGCTGTTGTTGCTCGTTGGGAAAACTCGCTTCAATAAATCTAAAGAAAAATACATCCATCTTTTCATCCATTTATATTTTCCAGCGAGTATACTTTTTAATAAATTTGAAAAAAAAACTGGAAACATATTCAAAAGGGAGCAACAGCAGAGGCAACACACAAAAAAACCTTCTCCCAATAATGAAAAGTGAAATTTTAAAGGGCAACATCCACGAAAATTCTATTTTACGCTGTTTTTTTTTTTGTGTTCGCTTTTTTCTTGAGTTTTTCTTTTCCGTTTTCTGTGCATATCTTTTTGCTCTGCGTTATTCCATAGTGAGTCGGACGGAGCAAGGAGAAGAGAACACATTTCCACACGCACTGTGGGATAGGTATCCGCACGCGTGTATGTTGGGTAAGCCCACCCCTTTCATCGCAGGAAAGCTGTACATTCAATATGGTTAGGCCATGCGTGTTGACATTTGAGTGCATATTTTTCGACCATTCCAAAGCGCAATGGTTGACGCCTACCAGAGAACAGATTCGTGTTTTCAATGACCGAAATGGGCGTTGCCAAATGGAATTTGTATACCGTTGGGCGGAGCCTTGCCCCTCTGTGCGACTGTCAATTGGTTACAAGCGGAAAAGTGGACGCCATTATGAGGCAACCGTTTCGAATTTCACTCACGAAATGGTTGTTGGTGTTGGAGTAGGAGGCGACTCACGCGGCAGAATTGTGTGGTTTTCGTTGAGGGCGCATGATTTTCATATGGAGAAAATGAGTGGCGTTTGCGTAATGCCGGCTTTTACGCGGATTTTTAATGAGGCGGTTAGAAGTAGTTCCGCAAACGAGCAATATTCTCCGATAAAAACGAAACGGATTTTGTACCTACTAGTACTTATCTGGAATGTATTCTCTATTGAATCTGCAGTGTGGCTATACGATTCTTTGGTAGCGAAAATGAAAGGAGAACTGGCCTCTCGTCCGGATACGATTAGGCATCACTGTTCCTGACGAAAGTATGCGAACTAAAGGCTAATACGACTCACCATAGGTACATGCGAACCCTGTTGCTAAAACATCTGGGCCATAATGGCGCGAAATGACATTTTTTTTCGTGCTTTTCTCGTGATCGTAAATTTGATAACCGACAGAGGACTCTTGTAGCTACCTACGTATCAATCTGTCAAATCGAAATATCAATTGTCATTTATTTACAGAAAATCTACTCCAACTGTAGGAGCCTTGACCTAACAAGGTACATATTCAAAATGTTCCTATTGTGTCAGGAATAACACTCACCCCAAAAAATAAAACAAAAGATTTGAGTTACAACCAACATCCTACAAACTAGGCGGTATTCGGCAATAAAATTAAATTGACAAATGCGGGGGTCTAGCTCCCAAAAAAAAAACTGCTGCAAGATGTTTACAATTTTGAATACCTATTCCGTATTGTAAATTAAAAATCCCAATCCTGATCTATGAATCTAAGCGATGCAACTCCTCCAAAAGCTGCTGTAGATAACTTTGCTTGTTGCGAGAAAGAAATTTGTCCCATTTGTGTTGAGCACACGCTATATAGGTAGATATGACTACATGAAGCAAGTAGAAAAAAAAAACTTAATTTTAAATGACTAGGATCGAATATAAGTCAACTCTGTCTCTGATTCTATCAGATGGTAAACGTTAGAACCGGAAGAGCAATTCCCCGCCTTAGGGGACGAGCGCACATGTAATTAGGTTACAAGAACGGTTTGAGTAGAGAGCCCAGCTACGCAACTAAAGAGAAGAAAATATCCACAGTTGACCCATTATTGCCAAAGGCTTTGCACAGAATACCGAAAAACGACGACTCAAATGACTAATTTCTATTATTTCTATTAATTTACGCGTATTTCTGTCTATATTTATGGTTTAAAGAATCCACTCTGCAACACATGCTAAATGCTTAAATTACTCAAAATAAAAAAAAACACGGCAAGGAAAAATAAATTTCGGTTGTTTAATCAGATAAACAGAGACACAAACCAAAGCTGTAAGTACAAACTGAACGAATCAGAGCGAGTAATTAAGAGTTGAAAGAGATGGCGCTGTTGGCAAGCTTTTTCTTTCCTGGCGGAGAAATAAGTGTACTGCACTCTAGTGTAATATTTAAAACCCTGATCGGACTATAAAAATTATGGCAACTGATATGCTAGAGAAAATTAGCTGGAAAATGTAATAGAGTTTTGAATTCTACATGTAAGCCCATGGCAATAGTGCTTGCAGATTTTGAACTGGAGTGGTACTTCTACTTCGCAAATTATTTCAGTTCAACGACTTTCTGACAGAAGGAACACGGAAACGGAAATATCCGTTTAAAAAAAAAAGTTGCGACTTGGTAAATAAATTTGTCGTAGATATTGTTGCGCCGCTAAATAATTCATACCTACTCGATTGCGGAGACTGTCCGGATATGAAAAATCCTAATCTTATTTAAACACGTGCGCCGTTAATAGATAAATGTACATTTCATATCTTTCGCTGTCGCTAGTGATCCAAGCGCATGTGAATATTATATTTGCAACTATATATCTTCCACAAGACAAATCGTACTTTAAAAGCGCAGATCGTAAAATAAAATATACGTACGTATATTCTATATTCACCCAAATATATTCTCCCAATAATTTTCCAAAATCAGTTAAATAGTTAAAAATTCATGAGTTCACTTACCTGAATGTATTCCAAAACAATGGTTTCCATCAGGTTCCACTGTATTCAATCGATTTAACGGCCCTCAACTTTTTTTACGAATAAAAAAATAAATAAATAATTGGCGCAACAGGTCCGTATGGACCCAAGACTAGCTTCTCACAACCATTCGTCTTGTGTGAGTTTTTATTTTTTGGGACGAATGGAAGGGATCTACAATTTAATGCCGAGTCCAAACGGCCAATTGAGAAGCTCTTTCATGACAGTTATACTCTCGGATGTTTGTCAGACGTTCGCGAGAGGTAGCGCAGTGAAAAAACCTTAAGTTGGAATTTGGGTTTTTCTCGGGATTCGAACCTGGGACCCCTCGCTAAGTAGTCCAACACACTAACCACTAAGCCACTGCGCCGAACCCACAAAGGTTGGTGTTCGGTTTTTTGCCAGTGTCCTCGGCAGGACATTGTTAACTGGCGCCCGAGCAGGGACCGGCATTTAAACTGTGTCCTTTTCGCCTGTGGATCCGTGCTAAGCCGATACGCTCTATCGAGTGCACGTCACTGTACCCATGGGAACACAGTTGACCATTTCGGACTTGGGGCACAACCATTTCGCATACCCATGGGAACATGCGATATGCTAGAAGGCTTAAGGATACGGTGGTGACGGCTGATCGTGCCATTAGTAGGTTGCTTGCAACTAAACGGGACTAAGACGACACCTCCCATCAATGCCGGTTCCTAACGTAGAACCGCGACCGTCCGCGGCACTAATCAACTAATTAACCCCTCTTCTCTCCCCCGCAGTCCAACGGCAAGCAAGTGAACCACTATTTAACACGGCAAACAAGTGAACCACTAATAGAAACAACAAACAAGTGAACCACTATTAATGAAATGAGGATCATATTGTTCATGTAAGTGAAATAAAGTGATAAAGTGCTCGAAGTTATCCACAACACTAAAAAAAAGTGCTCGCAAAATAGTTCAGTGAAAATTAGTTAAGATCGAAAAGGCAACTAGTAAAAATACCGATACGCATATACGTCTACATTTGCAGACAGTGCTCACAAAATTATTCAGTGAAAACCAGTAAAAGCATATGTTGCCAGATTACCTATTGGCAGATCAATCGAAAGCAAACGAGAATAGTGATACGAGCCAACAAAATTAAGAATAGTGATACTTGCCAACGAAATCAAGAATAGTTATACCTACTTGTGAACAAAATTAAGAATAGTGATACTTAACAGTAGCTTGGAAGTTGCAGTGATTCGGGCATCAGGAGGAGAGAGTTGCGGCTATAAACATTTTTCAAACCACTTGGTGTTGCGAGGAGAAAGATAAGTACCAAACGCATTTAAAATTATTGCACCTTGTGTGAGACTATTATTGCATAAATTATAATTAGCGCATTTGAAATTACTGCACTTCGTGTAAGACTATAATTTGCATAAAGTATAACTAGCGCATTTGAAATTACTGCACCACTGAGTGAAATTATATTTTGCATAAATTGTAATTAGATTTGTAAGAGTAGCTATAAGAAAGAATGGAGTCACTTAGCAATGCAGTGACAGAACTCACCGGGGCGGTTAATGGTATTCTGGCACAGCTGGCACAGCGCCTCGAGGATAGGCAGTCATGGGACTTTACGTCCGTGAACGAACTCGGTGCTGTGGTCGAATTGCGAGGTCCTGCGAATGAGGCAGAATTAAACGACATAAGTCGCCTGCCCGACTGCGTCAACGAACTCCAGGTCTTTTATGGTAATCCGACCCAGTACGTTTCTTGGGTGCATATAGTCGAGGGAATCCTAAAGGATTTCGAGATCGTAAAATCAAATCCTATATATCGAGCCATCCTACAGCACATTCGTCAGAAGGTCAGGGGCAGCGCTGACGCTGCACTGATCTCCTATAACATCTTCGACAATGATTGGACGTCAATTAAAGAGTGCCTATCGCTGCATTATGCGGACAAGCGGGATATGCGAACATTGGAACACCAGCTGAACCAACTATCGCAAAGGGGCTCAAAAATCGATGAGTTTTATGCGGCAGTCAATCACCAGCTGTCGCTGATGATAAATAAAATTAAAACCGAGACCTTCTCTCAGGAAACGGTAACAGCGCTGGTAGAGACTTACCGAAATCGAGCTCTGGATTTGTTTGTCCGTGGTCTCAATGGCGACATATCTAGAATGCTCGTCATTCAAAGGCCGAGAACCCTTCCAGAAGCGTACTCGGCGTGTCTTGAGATCCAGAATCTCAACTTTCGCAATCACGCCATACACATCCCTAACCCAGCGAACACAATAACTGCCCCCATGAATCACACATTCAGGCAAGACGTGAGAGCCCCGATGCCACCTAGAAGGTTCGAAAGGTTCGGGCAACAGCCGACCCGACAATTCTACGCTCAAGGGGATGCAATCCCCCCGAGACCCAACGGGCCGAAGCCGGCCGAAAAGATGGAACTCGGATCAGCGCAGACTCGGCAAGTAAACTACATGAACCACCCTAATCACTCCAACGGAAATAACCGTTTCAAAAGGGGTGCTAGGTCCGAGGGCTTTAGATATAACAAAGCGGCCAAACAACAGCGACTTTACAACACGGAGTTGTTGCAAGCTGAAGGTTCGGACGGGGGTGAGGCATTCGAGGAAGAAACCGCCGAAACCGTAAATTTTATGACGGACGCCATTCAAGCGTACCATATATAGAGTACGCTGCGAGGGATGGGACGAGTCTGAAATTCCTAATCGATACGGGTGCCAATAAAAACTTCATCAGCCCGCGTATAGCTTACGGAGCGTCCCCCCTCAATGAACCTTTCTCGGTACATTCGGCAGCAGGTAACATCAAAGTCACCGAGAAAGTTAACGGCAAATTCTTCCAAAAAATCGGAAACGACGAAGTCCATACCTTCTATGTACTCCCTGGCCTCACTTCCTTTGACGGCATCATCGGCGATGATTCGCTGAAAAAATTAGAAACCGTGATTGACCGCAAAGAAAATACGCTGTCCCTTACCCCTAACATCAAAATCCCACTAAAAAATAGGCTTTCGACACAAGTCAATTCACTCCTAGACCAAAACCTCCCTGACGAAACCAGGCAAAGGCTTTTGGAACTAATTGCCAGGAACCGGTCTGTCTTTGGACCGATAGACTCGAAAGAATTAATTCAAACAGCGGTAAGGGCGGAAATCCGCAGAACAACAAGCGAACCAATATATACGAAGAGTTACCCTTACCCCGCTTGTATGAGGCAGGAGGTGGAAAAGGAAATTAGGGAACTACTTTCGGAAGGCATTATCCGCGCGTCAAAAAGCCCCTACAACTCCCCCATCTAGGTCGTGCCCAAAAAACCCAAACCTTCGGGGGAAAAGCAATACAGAATGGTGGTGGACTACAAGCGTTTGAATTCTGTGACAGAGGTCGAATTCTTGGGGTATCTTATATCCAGCGAAGGCATCCGGGCCGCTCCGAAAAAGGTCGCTGCCATACAACAAATTTCACCTCCGGGTACCCTTAAGGATCTGAAAAGCTTCCGCAAATTCATTCGCGACTATGCCAAAATTGCTAAGCCACTAACCAATCTGACCAGAGGCGAATATGGCCAGGTCAAGGCTAACCAGTCTAAGCGAGTCCCGGTTGTTCTTGACGACGAAGCCCTGCGCGCATTCAATGACTTGAAAACTCTTCTAACTTCATCGGAGATATTGGCCTTCCCTGACTTCGCGAAGCCGTTTAATCTAACGACGGACGCCTCAAACTTTGCAGTTGGGGCTGTACTATCGCAGGCTGAGTGGGGAAAAGATCGCCCAATAGCGTACATTTCCAAGTCCTTGAACAGGACGGAAGAAAATTACGCTACGAACGAGAAGGAGTTGCTGGCCGTTGTGTGGGCCCTGGACAATCTTCGTTCGCTCCTATACGGGGCAAAGAAAATCCGAATCTATACAGATCACCAGCCGCTGACGTTCGCGTTGGGGAACTGCAATTACAACACCAAATTAAAACGCTGGAAAGCGCGAATAGAGGAGTACAATTCGGAACTAATCTACAAACCAGGCAAGTGTAACGTGGCGGCAGATGCCCTGTCTAGACTGAAAACCGAGGTAACCCACTTGTCCAACTCAGAACACACTGAGACGGAACAATAATCAAGGCTAGCCGACAACGGTTCGACTGATACCCCAAATGAGGATCTCGTGCTCGACTCGGATAAATCAACCGAGACGGCTAGCGAGTCTCCTGAAGCCATCCAGAACGAATCTACGGAATCAGCCAGCGAAGAACGGTCGTCAATCGAAACAGCGCACAGTGCCGACCAAGACAGTTTTGACCTAATCCCACACGTTGAGAGACCGTCCACTCAATGTTTTCCGAAACCAAATCGTGATCAAAATAGGGAAAGGCTTCGAAGTTCACGAAGAACCTCATCCGGGCTACTCTCGCCATTATGTTGCAATAGAAAACCCAACTGTTGCAAAGCTGTCCGATGTGCTCAAAAAGAAACTTAATCCTAACATAGTTAACGGAATAAAAATTCCAGAACCACATTTGAACTTGTTGCAAAAGGCATATCTTGAACACTTTACGGGATACAAGATAAGAATCACGCAAAGGGTGGTCGAGGATGTGCGCAATGAAAATCGAGTTTGCGAATTGATCATGAAAGAACACAAGCGAGCACACCGGAATCACCGCGAAAACATAGAACAGTAGTTGGAAAACTACTATTTCCCGCGTATGAACTCGTTGGTTAATAAATACACCAAGACGTGCGAAATTTGCAACTCCAACAAGTATGATAGGCACCCATGCCTGACCATAAGCAATTCAACGGTCTGTGCCGAGGCGGAGCTAGACAAAATTCCCGAAGACCACCCAACAGGCTAATAAAGGGTGGCCCAGCCTCCTGCGTTTTCCGCACGAACACGGAGGAGATCATAGAGTTAATCAAGGGAGGCACGATTTTCCTTACCAACTTTAAAGGCGAGTTGATATCAGGCAACACCACGAAACTCCTCATTGGGACCTACATCATTCATATTAACAACGAAACGGTCCGCATAAAGGACAGGACCTTCTCGAGTCGAAGTTCTACTTCCCTGCAAGCATTGCCTACCGTGTTAGCGAATATCACCGGCGAGGATCGGAAGATCGATATCGGATTCGTTCACAGCATAGGTTTGCAAAACATAGAGAAACTTAGCATTCTAACCTGGAAGCTGAGGACCTCCATGGCTGTGACGACTGCAGCCCTGCTCTTGATAGTCATCGTAATCTGTGCAGTTTGCTGGAAAATCTACGGAAAAATCAACATACCTGCTCCTTCCGGAAGAAACCCACCTGACAACGGACAGAATCCTGGCATCCATCAACAGCGCCTACGTCAATCCTACTTTACCGGATCTGACGTCACATGTGATCTACGGGACGGAGATCTTTGAAGGGGGAAGAGTTAACGCACTGCAACCGGTCGATGATCAGGTAGCAGTACAGCGAACCCTAGGGGAGTCGCTGAGTCGACATATTCATGTACAAACCTGTTCTCACGATCCGAGTGCATATATGGGGATCGGATTGCCTGCATGCGCGGCCCACCGGATACCCATGCAATACATCTATTTGCCGAATCAGCAATTCGCATCGTGGGACCAACGGTTTCCCAATGGGAAACCTTTTCAGAATAAGTTCGTTCTAAGTTGGCAGTGTAACTGTAAAGTTGATTTGAATATACCTTTTATAACGTAAAACCGGTTTTTGATTTAATACGAACAAGTTGGGCCAACCCACAAAGGTTGGTGTTCGGTTTTTTCCAGTGTCCTCGGCAGGACATTGTTAACTTCAAGTCTCTCTGAAAAGTTAGAAAAATAAATTTTCAAAACAATAAACCGTCTTTTGATATTTGAGAACTTGTACTAAGTACTCTGAAAAAGTACTATTGTATTTGTTTGGCACGAGAACCGAACCGGACGACTGAGCACTGAGATCTGGGAGTGAAAGGTTGAAATTTATAGTCTAGACTCACTCGAGATTAACAGTGAGAGCGAAAAGTCAGGTACTTTGTATTGAAATGTTTATGGCATATGTTGCAAAAAAGAGATTGAGGCTGAGACTAATGATTGCAAGAAACTAGGTCTGAGACCTGTTCGGCTGTTCACTCTACTTTGATGGATGGAATAAAAACTCATCGTTTAAACATAGAACTCAGTTTACCGACTAAAAGTAATTTCAAACAATTCGGGCTTAGTGTTTGTATTTGATATGAGGGCCGGACTACTGAGAACTGAAGTCTGAGAGTGAGAGGCTGATTGTGTTTAGTCTAGACTCCCTAGGCTCGAGAGTTGAGAGTCGAGATTAATAGTGAGAGATTTTTTTGTACAACGAGAGGGAAATGTCATGAAAATTTTATAGTGTTTGTTAGCTACTCTACAAATAAGATCTAGAATAGAGAGAGCATTTTTCGTAGGGAGTTATATGATTATGACAACTGTTGCAAGAAATGAGATTGAGGCTGAGGCCAGAGTCCTGTTCGGTTCTCTACTCTACGTTGATGGGTAAGGACAAAAACTCCTCGTATAACTCAGGCTGCCCACTTAAAGTAATTTCAGACCATAGACACTCTGAACGGAGTGTGTCTTACGTCTTAACATATTTAGCTTGTCATGCGTTCAGACGAGGGATATTTGTACGTCATTCTCTTTATTTTATTGTTGCCTAAAGCAATGCCATAATTTTACTGAATTGCCCGCAACACTTGAAGGCTGTTCTTGCTCATTAGATATCAGTTGCTTTTATGAAAAACGTAATATTTTAATTTTCGCAGCTCAAAAACTCGATTGACTAGGCCTGTGTGGGTAGCTCGCTTCTTTGCGACGGCGTTATGCACTCCGTGTCAAATTACACTTGCGTAACATTCAGACATAGCCTACTTCGATTAAAATCAAAAATAATGTTTCCTTGAAAAACAAAAAGAGAAAATCAATCGAACAGTGAAGTAGAAAAGTGTAGGTACATTCACCATCATAATTAAGACTAACATAAGAGTGTGGTGGATTCACTTTGTGTGCTTATCCGTTGAAAAAGTGTCTGGAATCTTTCGCCTCTCACTGTTATATGAATCATTTACTTGCGTGTACAATGTTCGAATTCAAATCAAATGAAGACAAATAGACCAGAAACTGGTATTACATGGTGGGGCGGATGTTGGCGGCTGAGCCAACGACGACTTGCTTCAAGCAAGTCTTTTTAACTTTTAATCGAAATCGTTAATCAGTTTCGAGTTCCTCTGGCGTACGGTTCGCGCGCAGCACTGAATTTCTGGCTTGTGTCGTGAGTAGTAGGAAGACGGAAGCATTTCGACGATTTTTGTAGGTTCTTTTGCAGTCTAAGATGTTGCAGCAACAGCTATTGGCATTTGTTGTTTGTGCAACAGCCGCATTGACTTGCGCTGAGACTTTCGTACGAGGATTTAGGAGCAGCTATTTGCAGTATATCAACGAAACGCAAGATAGTCAATTTCAGGTGATAAACGAATGGAAATATTTGGACTTTGAATATCCAACTTTCCAGCGAAGACAGACCGCTATTGCAAGAAAGTAAGTTAAATGGCTTCCTCCAAGTTCAGTGACAGTATCCTCTCTTAAATAGTGAATTTGTGCCGCAAAACAATCTTCCGCTGGGCATCGATGTGTACGGCGACCGGATTTTTGTCACCACTCCTCGCTGGAAGGATGGTGTCCCAGCCAGTCTGAGTGTGCTGCCTTTTCCACCGAAAGAACTGAGCCCGGCACTTCAACCATATCCCAACTGGGAAGAGCACGGCGACCCTTATAATCCTGATTGCAATAAACTGATGTCTGTCTATAGAATTTCAATCGACGAATGCTCCAGAATGTGGCTAATTGATGCTGGTGTGGTAAATGCAACAGTCAGTCTGAATCAGATTTGTCCACCGAAAATTCTCGCATACAATTTGGAGACGAATCAAAGAATTCTATCTTACGAACTGCCACCGGAGCAGGTTAAACAGGAATCGCTGCATTCGAATATATTAGTCGACGTGCGCAATGGCCAGTGTGACGATGCACATGTTTACGTAACTGATGTGTGGCGTTTTGGCATCGTGGTCTACAGTTTGGCGAAAAACCGCAGTTGGCGTGTTACGAACTACAATTTCAACCCAAACCCCATTGCGTCCGACTTCAATGTTTATGGCTTAAATTTCCAATGGTTGGATGGCGTTTTTGGGATGAGCTTGTCGCCACTCAATGAATACAATGACCGCGTCTTATTCTTTCACCCCATGGCTAGTTACAAGGTAATTTCTTGATGTGTCATTATAGCTCGGTGTTGTACATTTTAACCTCTTTCAAAGGAATTCATGGTATCCACTGCTGTGCTTCGTGATGAAACAAATTGGCCGGACAAAGCACAACAATTGTCAAAGTCATTCGCTTCGTTCGGCGATCGCGGTCGGGACGGACAATCATCGACCTCAGGTATCGATCGGAATGGAGTAATGTTTTTTACACAGGTTCATCGGGATGCGATCGGCTGTTGGGACACAAACAAACCCTACACGAGATCGAATTTGGGCGTAGTCGCTACCAACACTACACTTATACAATTTCCGAATGATCTGAAAGTTGATCGACAAGTAAACCAGGGGGTCTGGGTGATGAGTAATCGGCTGCCAATCTATTTATACTCCCAGCTGAACTATGAAGATGTGAACTTTCGTATTTTGAGGGCAGACGTTAAAAATGCAGTGGCCGGCACGCAATGCGATCCAAATGTAGGACCATCGATAACCGTTACACCTGAATCAGACGAATGCTACTAAAGACTTATTTATTCGCTTTATTAAAAATGAACGAGTCTTTTTTAGTCATTACTTAAGTAAAATAAAAGCTTTCGTCGCTAAAATGGGTTGAAAAATGGTCTGTTTTCTTTTTTACACTGGCAGGTTGGGAGAAGGTTTGTCTGCTGACAAACGCTCTGAAACGGCTCAAGGGGTGACACAAATCTCGGCAAAGGAACTCCAAATGAAAACCCCCTGAAATGGTTGAAATGGTAGATAGAACAAAATTAAACACTAACATCTCAACATAATAATATATATACGCTTTTATTTAGATTTTCAAAGAAAATAATAATAGAATGAAGAAACTATGTACTTAGATAATGCAAAGATGTTAATATAATGTTTTAGTTGGTATATGTATATATATATATAATTTCTGCTATAGTATTGTATTAAAATATATTTATATTCATTGTGTTTGTATGCTTTAAGAAAACTCGTCGCGAAATGGTTAAGCTTTTTAAAATTAAATAGAAATTACAAAAATACTTTAAACAAATCAAAAGAGGTGTCATTGAAATTGAATTATGCATTACCTCTTACGAATAGCACACGAATAGTTGCTCTATTAGAGAACGCGTTACACTTACTTCGCTAAGTTTTAGAATTTGTTCTATGATTTACGTAGCTTACCATTATTTTGACAATATGAGTTTGCATATTTAAGAATTTTCATGAACTATTGATAAATTTGTCTCATCTGTGGGCTGGTTGTAATCGCTCGGTAGTTAGCTGCCATTTGGTGTGGTTCCTACGTGAACCACTACCCGTTCATTTGTGTGATTTTTTTTTTTTTTTTTTTGAATAATGATAATAGTTATTTTGCATAATAATTTGTAGGCATCGCTTCGATATTATTTGACCTTGCACGGAATGTCCATTGACATTAGAACCAAATAGTACTGCAAGATCCTGGTGCTGTATAATCTAAAACGACATTGCAATCGAAAAACTTCTCAAAACTTCAATTGCAATCGAAATATTATGACGGATGTTTCTCAGACGATTTGAATATGGGCTGAAGTCTTTTTGGGGTCAGTAAGCCCAACATTCGCAAATTAGAAAAGGCCGATCCAAGCCCTGCTCCGAACTGGAAACTAAAATCAGATCAAGCGATATCGGAACAATCCCGCTCAAACAAACCATTGGCCGTCTTATTTTTAGGCAAACCTATTTGTAAGTTCTGACTGATGAGTGTGAAGGCTGATTTTGACAGTGGTTATGATACTAACCTTGCGACAACCAACCCAACTCGTGCGGCAAACTAACCTCGTTTACAGTATCTATTTATTATGTATATGTATATATTTTATATATAGATTTAGAACTTGTATTTTGATTTATTTGATGTATATTTTAGAATATTCCCTGAATAACATATGTGTGATAAAATATTAATACTCGGGAAGCGGGCGAGAATATTATTCTTTTTAAAAATATTATATGTATATATTTAATATATGTATATACTTACGAGGTATATTTACATTATGTTCAAATTTTCATTGAATATAGTTTTCTGCTTTCATTTTTTTTTTTTTATATTTTTAAATCAATAAAAAATAATTGCTTTGATCTTAATTTTAATTTAAAAACTAAAATGTGGGTGCATAAGGGGAAATTATGATAAAAAGCATTCGTTAGAAATCATAAACTAATGATGGAAGAATAAAAAATAATTGTTTTCGGTATTTGTGCAGACATCTGATAAAATAGTAAAAACTTAACTAAACGAGTTGATAGTTCTGATATTGCAACAGAGGTTCGATTTCGGTTGTTTTGGTTATTTCATAAATGTATCGAGCGACGGAGACATAGGATACTATGATTCAACCACTAAAAATGTTCTTTCGAAAATCAAATGTATCATTCGAGTCGACAATGTTTGCTTCACCTGTCTATTAAATTACATAAACTAAGCAACTAAGCCCCTTAAACAAACAAAAAAATCAAAACTAGAACTCGAAAAATAATAAATTAAACCACATTCATAAAAAAAAAACGCCTGATTTTGATCTCGCTCATTATCAGTACTGTATTTACAATAAACTGTTCCTTCTCTCTTTTCCTGTACTTGTGTAAAACTTAAATTCCTAATACAAAAATATATATTGTTAACTATGTTTGTGTGCGCGAAAACTTGGTAAATGTTTGTGTCTTTTGATTTTGTTGTATTGCAAAATATAATTACATATAAGAGTATTTCCATGCCTTCTTGATTCCGATCACTATTAGACTATCCTTCTTCGCAATTAGAGTGAGCAGGCGTTCTCCAACATTCGGGAGTGGATGTAAATACGATCCTTACTAGACCACAAAGAGGTTAGAATAGATGTAGCCTAACGCACATCAATCGATCTACCATCTGATCGCAACCACCTGGTGGTCGTTATCAAGAGCATCGTCGTTGCAACCATTCTATAGTTTAATTTGTAAACCTAATCGTTATGTAAAAATTTGTTTGTGTATTATGTACGTTCTAAGATTAAAATTTATTGTAAAATCGTAAAAAATATCGATCGAAAGAGAATAAGATTTAGATAGATAAAAGGAATATCAACAAACGAAAAAAATAAATCACACGTTCAAGCCAATCTTCTCCTTGTCTTACTGTAGTCGTCTCGATTTTTTCAATTTACTCGCCCCAGTCATTGGCGTTTGGTACATTATTACTACTGTTGTTAGTTGTATCACACTTGAGCAAATCACCTTCGTTATCGATAAACTCAACGTGAGTGAACGGAAAGTGTCCCTTTTTACCTTTTACCTCGCCCTCCCACTGACCGTTAATATTTGTTTTAGTCACCTTAATGATATCGTCCACTTCCAGCTTGAGGGCTGTTTTATCATAAGCATTTGGCACCCGGGCTTGTTTCACACGAGCAAACGCTGGCAGCTTGCGCTGAAAACAAACAAGAAAACGAACAACGTACAAATTTGCCTACAGCGAAATGTTTACTTTAGTACTCACATTCAAGTCAGACTTTTTTAAGGCATTGCCTAATTGATGTGAGTTGGGCAGGGTACCACCACCACCACCGCTGCCGCCGCTACTGCTACCACTTTGTAGCCTTGTTCTTGAGGTTGTGTTATTTCCACTAATTATGTTACCACAACCGCTGCCTCCAGAGCTTGGACGTTCTATGCTATTGTCTTCAGTATTTTCGTCGTACTAAGAGAGAGAAAAATAAATACTGTACAAATTTTGTTTACAACAATAAATGGGGAGTACACACCTTTTGCACATAAGGTACCGGAATTTGTCCAACTTGTCCCAATGAATTTCTAGCCGTCCACCATTGATCTTCATCTTTGCGAATGATGGTTAGAAGCTCACCACGCCGGAATGGCAAATCGTCTTGATCCTAATGGTAAAACCCTTAATTCCACTTGCAATAAAATTGTAATAAAAGAAAATGTTAACATTTGCCTGACTTACGCTTCCATCAAAATCAAATTTCCCAATGACCTTCTCGAGTTTTCTCAGTGCAGGTCGGCGCAAAGGTGTTGTGTCCAAGTAATGCAACTTGTAGAATGTTAACAGCTCAGGTAGGTCTTCGAATGACTGATCGCCGATTCGGTATACTATTTGATCTTGCTGTTGGATCTTGTTTATTATATAGTTGCTCACTTTGGTATCTTCCCTATAGATTTATTCGAAATGTGTCATATTTGTCACGTCGAACAGGAGGTTAGTTCACTTACCTTACACATAGCACATAGTCGCCGTGAATTGAATTACTATCGCGGACTAGAAACACACCCCTTTCGCGTTCGTTCATTAGAACGTCGGTGGCATCTTGCCGGGACATTGGTCCAAAGTACCAACTGAAATTTAAAACATTGCTACTAAATGCACTTTCCAAATCTGAGTATTCTTTATATTTTCGTTGGACACATTCACGACCTGCCCAAGTTTATTCATTATCCACCAACTTACCTGTTTCGGTCCAATACATCAAACGTGGCCATAGCTTCTCCAGAAGGAAACAAATCAAAAGTCTGCACCAAGAGTTCGTTTTAAAGTGTCCTTCACCTTAGGCTACCGTCATATATTTTGGATTTTTTACAGAACTCTCTTATTTTGCATGTGATGTAAGTTCTTTGACTCAGATCATCTAGTGCTCCCTTAAAAAATCTGTTTTCTTAAGAAAATATTACGGGGAGGCGTTAAGTCAACTGGGCGTATGAAGGCCTATTCAGATTTTTTTTTTAAGCCAAATCACCTTGTTGTTTGTCTTTGCTGGTGGTGCTTCAAAACAAAAGCTCATCAGTTTTGAACGTAGCACATGAAATAACTCCTGCGGAGAAAATAAAATATTTATATATGAATCGGTTAAGCCACAGCAAGATTAATTTTATTTGAGGGAAACTGGGGTCAAATAGTTTTAAATCAACCCCATCACACCCACATCCACACTTATAGAAGAACGAGCCAATCTTGTTAACTTAGTGCTTTAAGTGTTTCATCGTTCTTCTTTTCTTTCTTTTTTTTTTTTGTTAATTATTTATTGCTAGACTTTTAACATCTGTTGTACTATTCAACTGTATCACAAACCCAAGAAGCGACACTCAAAACTCACCTGACAAAGCGCGTTCGTTATGTCAAATACTCATTCCACTTAACATTCACGGTCCTCAAAAAGGATATAATTAATCAACTCTAGAGTACCTATGTGTGTAAGCTTTCCGATTCTTTTTTTACGAATAATTTAAAGAAACAACATTTACCATGAAAAACTGACAGAATAATTAGACATTTGTGTGAATGAAAATTCTGGGAGGAAAATCATCGAAGGGGTCGTTCTTTCGCGTGGTTTTGTCTCCCTCACCGTAGAGTAGAACAGAACACACCATATTACGTACAAAACAATTATTATTTATTTTAGAAATTACTACTGTCGAAAACTTAAATTGGAAAATGATGAATATATTGTTTAAAAATACAAGTGAAGTGATTTTTATTGGGCAGCTTGTCACGCCGTATTTAAAGCCACAAAACAAATTAAATTAATTCTAAATTTCTTTCCGATAGGTAAGGTACACCAATTTTCCCTAAAAAAATAATACAAACTGTCTGGAAAGTTTCTCCTACTCTTTCAGTTTTTTTGATTGGAGCGTAAAAACGACACTAATAGTTCCAGGGCTTCAGAAGGCGCAAGTTGGAAAGAGTAGAAAAGAGTGGCAGTCAGTTTTTCTTTCCAGCGGAAGATTGAGTGTGGGTGATTGCTAATTGGAGATTGAAGTCGAGTCTACATTGTGGTGTTACACATTTTTCAGTTTGATTTTTAAATAGGCTTTGCTTTTAATAAATCCAGAAAGTTGCTTTTACCAAAACTGCAAAAATCCCAAAGAATAGTAGTAATACCTACTTGAATTACGCATTTGTGTGTTGAAATTTTTGGGTAAAACAAATTGTAACATGTAAAAATGTAACAGCATCTAAATAACGATACTAGAAATGGCAATATAACCCCTACATTTTTAAAATCTGAGTTTAAGTTATCGACTGGATATACATCAATAACATCAAAATTGTGTATGCTAACTGACGTCAGCTAACTAACTAACTTGTGTAAAAAAGTCCCATATTCATTAAACAAATGAAGATTATTAACATAATGAGCACTTTTCGTTGTTATTCAACAAATATAAAGTTTTTTATTTTTTCAGCTGGATTAGTGAATTCAAAGAAAAAGCTGCAGTAGATTGTATAATGAATTGACTGCACTTTTTCCCTGAAATTCGGTAATTTCAATGAAAATGGATTTTTACTCTTTTTAACGAGTTAGAATTCTTGAGACTACGTTTAAGAACTTCAGGAAATGTGATTGAGTATCTTAAATAATTCGGTATCAGGTTCAATCCCCAAAAAAAAAACAAATTTCATCGGTCCATTTTCCTACATTCAGTGACAAATTTCGGAAGGCCTCTACAGCTGAATGCACTCACTTTCAGTTTTATTGGAAACGGTGCGCCCAAAATAACAATGGAAAGTATGTACACATACATTCCAAGCAGCATTCCCTTCTCGCTTCAACACGTTCGAATTCGATCAATTCATATACATTATGTGGTATGTGTTTTTGGTGCTTCTCTGACCACTGCCAGTGCCAGAAAGAGTATTGAATAGTTGTGCAGTGTGGTCGCAGGTCGAATTTGTGTCCATACATATTTTCCTGCTGTTTCCCGTTTGCAAGCCAATGAATCGCGCAGGGATTTGTTTGTAGTAATTTCCGGGACTGAAAATATTATCTTACACTAAAATTGCGGGTTTGAATTTCGAAAATTCATAATAAAACAATTCATCCAGTGAACAATTTCGCTTTGTGTTTTTTTGATATTGATGTAATAAAAGTGGCTTTCTAATGTGTACACTAATGTGCGGTAGTGGATTGGATTACAGTTATATGTTGAAACATTTTCAAAATGCTCTAATGTGAAAAGGGGGGCGCAAGGATCTGGTGGTGGACTTTTTTTTTTGGGTCATACGCCCTCTGTGTTAGCAAACAACAAAAAATATATATTTACTTACCATTTATACTGAAAATTAAAATAAAAATTAAAACATTGCAAAAAAACGAAAATTAACTGAAGAGACCATTAAAGAATTTTTTTTTTCGTGGGAGAGAAAAGAACAAAAACGGGTACATTAGCAGCAGGAGCAGCAAAGTGAAAAATTCTCTTCTACGTTTTGTTTTCAACCAGGTTCCTTGCCTTTTTTCTTGTTTCCCTGTTTTTTTTTTCACTCTGTTTATCGGTATTCGTGTAGATGTGTGTGTATTATTTCTGCGCCTCTTTAGAATTTTCTTTTATTATAAAAAAAATCGAGTATAATCCCACTTTGTGTCCTGCTCAAAAGTAAAGAAAATAGCAATCCTCTACTCTAATCCATTGTGCCTCTCGTTCTCTCGAGCGCCGCGTCGTATTTTTTCAATGTGTGTGCGTGCGTATTGTGTCCGTTTATTTGCCGTGTGCCGCGTTTTTGTCGGGCGAATGTGTTGAAAACAAGATTTTCCACAATTTCACACACACACACACACCTCGCATGGGTGAGTAAAGCGAACGCGTTTGTGTTATATTTGGGTGTGCATTGTACTCGTCAAGCAAGAAGAAACAGTCCCAAAAACTAACGAAAAATCGACGGGAAAAAAAAGAAAAGAAAAAGAGCAAAGTGAAAAAAATGTAAAAGGAAAGGAGGTTGTTATTCCTTTTTGTTGTAAAAACTTTTTCCACAAAAATTCTTCGTTCGATAGAATTTATATTTACTCCTTCGGTTTTTGGCAAGCAAACTTCTTCGACAGAAGTCAAAACGGATATTTATTTTGGATACATTTCATATTGCATCACTCTCGATACGGGAACTATAGTGTGTGCTTTGTGTAAATAAAAGACATAAATTTCGTCGACAAAATCTAGAAAAGTTAAGCAAAAGGTGAGAGGAAAATCCTTTATTTTTGTACTTGAACTCATCTTTCTTCTAGGGAAACTGTTTTCTTTATAATTTTCAAAACATTTTTAATCACATACCACATTTGGGCATTTCCCAATAATTTCAACGAAAAATATATCCTTCACACAATGCAGTTGAAATTCGTATTCGGAATTGGAATCCCCGAATACTAATTTGTGTGTGATCATCGTCCTCCTTCAAAAAAGTGTAGGTACCTTATTTTCGATAATTGGAGAGGAAAAATAAATTCCGTACTTCCTTTTGGTGTGTGTTTTCTGTTTTATACCTACATTTTTTTTTTAATGTTCGGTTGGGTGTTGAAACGATGCCAACAGTTTATCCTTTTTTGCCTGCCTCGAAGGAAGAAAACTGACTACGACAAAAGTTTCCCGTTTTCATATTCAGCTTGTAGGATATTACGCCTTAAAGTAGAGTTCGCTTAGCAGGGTTTCAGAAGGGGGGCGAGCAGGCGAATAGCAAGGCATGAGCTGCTTTTGTTAATTAATTGAATAAATCATCCTTGAAGGAGGCGACGCACGGTTGAGAGGCGAACATGCCAACAAATCTAAGAACCTGTGGTGACAACGAGGGTGGGCAGACATCAGACTTAAAATATTTCTCGGATGAGAGCGTTCTCCTAGAAATAATGCCTGCGTAGCTGAGTGCTATCGCATCAGACAGGACTTGTCTGCAGAACTTGATTTAAATTCAAAATCAAAACTCTTTGCTATGCAGATACTATTAATTGTGTGCCCAAATCGGCGGAGCCGTGCTGTTGTCACGGGCTGAATCAAAATGAGCGATGCTTGTATGTTTCAGCACCCAACTTTGAAATTTGGCGGAGAGCAGCGTATATCTGGTTGTGGCGTGAAATTGGTTAACTCAAAAAGCCATCGATGCGAAATCGAACAACACTAATTTCAAAACTAACTCTTCTAATCGATTTAAGAATCTCATCATGATATAATAAGTGCCTTCTTAAGGCTGCTTACGGTAGAAAGGTCTGTTGTTTACGTCAAAAGCTGTATTTCAACTTGAAAGCAGAAAGCATACTCTGATATAGTGATCGCATAACTGATAGCCCCTGCTCTGCTCGGCATCTTTCCTTTTAAAGACAACAAATCGATACAGCTCTGAACAGAAAAACCGACTGGTCCATGTAGCTACTCCTTTAGCGATATATATGCAGTTTACAATACCAATTGAACAAATTAACTAATTAAAAAAATTTAGCAACACAATTAGTGCCGCTAAATGTCAGGAGCAATTAAAAAAATTCTGCTTGACCTTAAACCCCGTGTCAACTTATCAGTTGACTCATCGTCTCGCACTAAGTACCTCAACACCAATTGCTGCTGCTCTCGATGTTTCATCATCTGTTTCAACTTTCTCATGAGAGACGCACTTTTAATGCCTAGTTTGGTAAATATGTCAAGAAGTGCCTTAGCGACTTTTATGTAGTCGTTCTCTTATTATTAGTGTGATATTTCCTTCATTAATGAACATAATTTACCCATTCAGATACCCTGGATATGGAAGTACCGCTTTAACAAAATGCGTGCCCAATTTGCTGCTACTTCCGTCGTTAAAAGGTCGCACCCATTTTCGTTAATAAGATACGATTGAAAAGCGTTTCTCGTTTTCTCCTGACAAAATATGGGTACAAAACTTAAGCGGAACATAGTTAAATGTAGCATAACATTTTGAACAGCATAAATCTTTGCATAGGGAACGCGTAGGTAGGCTGTAGCATGTGTATACTGCTGATGTTTTAAGTTATGTCACTGGTTAGTGTGGGGTTTTTCTGGACTGAAAATACGTACCCACTATTGTGTTCCTTGGTGAGACCCATCCACCACGTTCAAATGGGCCGTCTTTCGCAAGAGTCCAAGGGTGCATGATGCTCCAGTGGGCCTTTCGTAACTCTAGTCTACAGCTTCCTTCGCCGACTGTATTCCATTAGGGACAATCCACGGCAAGTTGGGTTGTTCCACAACAATTCGACGAGAGGCGTGCATCAGCTGAACTTGTCTATTTTGAGAGTTCAATTCGCCCTGTCGACCCGTACGGAAAATCTAAAAGTGTACCTATCTAAACTTACTAACCGAACAAGTTGCGGACGTAGAGCTTAGTCGTAGTTTAGTTAGTTTTGCGACTGCTAACAAAAATAACAAAACGGTCAAGGATGTAGAGTAGTAATTGTTGATTTCTGGTTGAATTGATAATTTGCGTATAAATTCATTGACGAGTGTAGGAGTGGAACGCATATTCATACCAATTTGTATTTTTTGTCTCTATATTCTTTTGTTAATTTGTTTCTTAGTAATTTATATTTGTATGATTAACCAATGTTTCAGAAATTTCACGCCAATAAATGAGTGAGCTCTAGTTACACAATTATCATTGCGTATGACAAACCAACGATGACTAGCTACATATTACATTATCATACGGTTGCTAATAATGTGGTTTTCCACATTGACTTATTTATATTTCAGACAAGGAACAAATTGTAGAAAGTAAACGTTCAGATGAGATCATTATTTGGTTTGTGACTAGGCTTATCGGTTGCCGATATGGACTAGACGTGTTCATGATGTCTTATTCTTCCACGAACGGTGTGCGCATTCCTCGCCTCATACGTTCTGCTTATAAACCAATTTTGTTGACTTTTGTTTTCTATTGTATCGTTTACCAGCAGAATCGAAGACCGTACTCCCTCAAATGGACGTCGAGACTTCAAACAACAGAAGCCCGGTGTTTTTAAGTGTTTAATTTTGTCCATTTGGCGAGGATCATTTTAAAGTCGTGAAAAATCAGTTAAGTGGTGCTTTCAGATTCGGTAAGAAAATTTAACGAAAACTTCCGTGACAAGTGCACCATTTTGTGTCAAATGGGGTTTTGACCCAACACATTTTTGAATAAAAAAAATTATGTTCGACTTACTCGTACAGTCTTTACGTTGCTTTTAAACTTCGATAACCAAACCAATTGTTTCTAACATGACAAGAAGCTAATACCAGCGTTATTTGCACTATATAGGCAAACAGATATATGCCTACATATTTCAAAGAAGCTTGTCTGCTACACACGCAATTTCTAAGTAAACATTCACGGTATGTCACATGAAACCACTGCAGTATACCGTCTTACAACAGATGGGAACGGTTGTGGTCAAAATTACCCACTGTTTGCAGTTTCATAATTTTTTTTCCTTTTCCAGAGAGCTGCACGGCAGTTGATACAAATGTACTACAACTCTTTATGCTATTTTAGTCAGTTGTTTAAAGTACAAAAAAAAAACGAAAATGGTTACTAAAAAAATGTGCGTTATTTGAAACTCTGGCACATCGAGTATAGGGTCCACTTCTGTTTTGTTTCTGTCCTTCGGTTGCTTCCTTTGGTCTGTTGCTTAAAAGTACCAAACGTGTGAATCGACGGAGGAAGCCACCCTTCCATTATATGTAATTCGATCTAGTTACACAACTGTTTATATTGTTTTTTTTTTCGGCACAGCATGCAATTGCTTTGAATTGCATATGGCCTTTGTGGAGCTATATTTCATTGATGCACGCTTATTCGGAGGATATTTCAAACAAATAATTTAGGAACGAAGTTTGACCCAATAGCTTACGAATAACTCTTGAATTGACCAAAAAAGGGTGTGATGAGCCACATACTACACTAGGTACCGTGTCGATCCAAACGATCAAGTGCTCAAGCGTTAGGTTCGTGGTATTGTGTCGGGTTTTAAACCAAGCACGACTAGCTCAGTCATGGCCGCTATAACACCCAATTAAAGCCTGATAACTTGTCATAACTTCCAATTCAAAACGCTTAGAAACACTGCGTTACTACCAACGTCGGCCATAGCTCTGCAATGCTTTGCCCAAGTGTTATACAGTTGAACTAGTGCTCTACGATTTGTGTCAATTTCCTCCCAAAGATCGTACCTGAGCCCGATCTTGCGTTTTGTATGATAGGACACATTTTCAGCGCTGCACCAGTGAAGGGGACAGGTTGCACTCATTATGAATCATTCAATTTCCACAAAAGATAATCGGGTGAGCCCTTCTGGGAGTCAGATACAAATAGGTGTTCCTGTCATTTACCGAAAATTCAGTATTACACCAACAAGGAATGAAATGAAAAACAAAACACAACAAATTTTACTAATTATCCCCAGTATGGTTCGTAAGCTGTTTCGAAAAATTCAAGCTCTGTCTAAGGTCATTTGCCTGGCGAAAATCCAACTCTTAATTTTGTATTATTTGAGACAAAGAAGAAGAAACACCATACCTACCGACCAAGCAACCATCCAACCACCATCAAAGCGAACCCCGCAAAAACACTACAAAACGAAAAAGAAGAAGAAGTTCAAGCAGCAGGAATAAGAGGCGAGACAAAAAAACACATTTATATGTAATGATAATGAGGCATAAAAGTAAAAAGGTATTCAACGCCGCATGATGCCAGTGAACACCTCTTTTCTTGAAAATTTCGTGTGCGTAATGCGCTTTCCAATCTCTTTCGCTCTCATCTTCTTTGGAGTTTTTTTTTTTTGGTGATTTTTTTAATATTGTTTTTTGTTTTTCAACAACATAGGGCAACGCCAAATATATTATGTACTAGATTCTGTAGAGTAAATACCCGCTTTTATTTATGTACCAACATCTTTTGCTCAAAATCATTATCACCGCTGTCACTTTGATGTGCATGTATTATTGTTCGTTAGTTCGTGCTTTTTGGTGTGCTGCACGAGCTATAGTCATTGTCAGTCATAGAATATTTACTTACCAAAATACACAGAAAACCTAGAAATGGGTTTCTTGGCTGCCCTCTGTTCTGCTGGAATACTATACAAATATAGACATGACTACTATACATGGAAAATGAGAAAAACAAATGACTACAGGCCGTCTAGACGGTGGGTTTACCATATACACATAACCGACGCTTAGGAATTTATATTTTCATACTTCTCTGCTGCGATGCCACCCAACAGCGGGTAGGCAAGACTCTAGTAAGAGCTAAGAAGTAGTAATAATGTTAAGCACGTCTAATTAGAAAAAGAAAAGGAAAACGAAGGATTGTATCCTTTGAATTTTCCCAATAGCGATCGAAGGCCGTCAGCCACGGGTCTGTGCGCAGCGCAGTGTGCAATTTGTAATGATGTATTGTAAGGATTTTAATGGATTTTCTTTTTAATTAGACTTTGTGTGGGTGGTAAGGAAAAAATGCGAGCCTTCTTTGTTTGGAGACGAGCTACCAGCGGCTGCTGTGCAGTGAAAGGCGGTTTGTACTGCTCCCAACTCTTTTACTTAAGACTGGTCGGCTTGAGTTTCAAGTAGTTGAGGCTTGTTGTCCAATCTATCTACCGTTTCCGTAGAGCGTTTGGGCGGTGGATGCGAGGATTTGTTTTTTGTTTTTGCCAACATTTTCCTCTTCAGCAAGTATTTAGTTTGCTATCCTTATCACATTTGTCACACTAGAAGGTCTTAGACCCGATTCAGATGAGACAATATGAGAACAATATCCATACACTTTTATCAACATTTGTGAACAACGTTAGTTTTTTAAACCCATTGTCCTACACTGCCCCGATTGGAATAATTGATTTTAAAGCCAACTCGCTCTGCTAACATATTCGCCATGTCGAACACAACACCGTTTATAAATGGACATGAAAACTGCTATAGCTATAAAAAATCGAACTGTCAAAACTTCGCTTGTCGTATTAGGAACATAAAATTGTGTCATCATCGAAAAAGTGTCTTTTTTTTTGTGAGTTTCTAAAATGTATTTCTCCCTTCATTGGATTTCCACTGGCATGAATTTTACTCAGCATTGTTTGCAGCCGACACCATGTGTGTGCTGAGGTATAGATTTTACTCTTACATAATATACCTACACGGGAGTTAGGTACTGGGGTAATGATAATAAATATAGGTCCATAGATATAGGTGTTATATTTATAGAAGGCGGATCATCGTTTATTTCAGAAGGATGTGAATGGGTTTTTTTTTTCAGTTGATAGCAACAAACTAAAACCAAAGTAATCACCTATTTCTAAAATAGAAAGTACATACAATTTAGGACCATATTGACCTACATTTTGTTCTCGTTCTAGATGCGAAAGCTCGCCGTTTTTATTATGAATACATGTAATCATCCTTAAAGTGGTGCGTCTCACTTGTGAACGCCATGTAACGATGCCACTGACAGAACTAATGATAGGACTTGAACCTTCTACACGCATCCGCCTTGAACATCTAACTTGAAACTTTAAAACTGTGTGTTAGGTAATTATGTCTGCTTCTCCGTCACTTGTGCCAAAGTCACTGAACGAGTGTCCAAATCATAAGCAGCGCTACAATCTTGTCCTTCCCGATGCCTTGTAAATCTAAAGTAGCACTTTCTAGTCTCTGTAGGCCACTGCTCCTCGATTCACTGGTTTTAGGCGGTGACCTCTTGGGTAACGTATCATATATCTGTCTGCAGTGTGGATCGCATATAAATAGCCTTATTCATTGAGTTTTCCAATTTGTTTTTGTTTTTCTAAGATCGTATTCCTGATTTTCGTTCGCTATGCGTCAGTGGTAAAATTTATGGACTTCTCTCAAGGGAATTTTATTTTTATAACACCATGCAAGGGAGTGTGTTTGATTAACATAATACTACAAGAAGATGCATATTTTTGACGAGTAAAAATCCTTAGAACCCTTGACGCGTAGCTCCAGTTTAAATTATTCGAAGAAAAACTGGTTAATTAGTCGCGATGTTGACATAAGAACAAACTGTGTCAGGCAAATCATCAGTTTGACCATGAGCACATTCAGAAACCTCGCACAAGCTTCATATTTCCATTTCCGTTTTCACGCCTCAGATTCTAATTTGTTTGCCGTACAACAGCTAAATTTGGCAGCATTCAAATGCAGAATCATCAACATTCCTAATTGTATCGTATTACCTTGCAGCAGGTTTGTCTGGCGCAAAGCGAGAGACGGAAAAATAAGCATGTACAATATTTTTCATATAAACTTAAGTTAACCAGAACAATCCTCCCAGACAGGCGGCGAGAGAGGGTAAAAAATATTTTTGTAATTAGATTCCACTTCTCCTCGAACCCATCGTTATTCAGTAGCCGCCTCGAATGGCTAGAAGTCCGCATATACCAGTATAAATATATCTGTCGTGCGTACAGTATCTATGCACAGTGGGATAAATAAATAAATAACCATATTTATGGAGTTTCCCAGTTTGCATGTGTGGGTTTGTGTGTCCTTTTTCCTGATTTTCCATGCATTTGGTCGGTCCTTACCACAGAGCTGGCGTGCTCGTTGAAATATGATGTATTTATATGATATTCCCTCAAGTGGATTCTTGGATGGGTTCAGTTTCTTTTTTGAATTTTACAGCGCGCATATAAAGGGTTCCTCTACGGGTTTGGGTTATTATTATTTTTGTCGTTTCTGGATACATTTTAAGCACGGACGACGGACGGGCCTTCATCGATACACGACGACGCGGCCGTAAATGCTTTTAAAATGTGATGACAGTGCATAAACGCGTCGCTCCCTGCTATGTGTACTTTTACGGTTTTTGAGAGGTTATGGTAGAGTTCGCGAAATCAAATATCCGGTGGTATTTCATACATACACATACAGGGGACTACGATCGATAATGCGCTATGGGGGATGATACTGAATGCTTGCCCACTCAAATGCGTTTTTTTTTCTTTTGCAATTTCATAAATTAGACTTTGTTTGTGCTGTGGCAAGACCACCGAAATATACCTGTTGACGATAATATTGTCCAGCAGTTCCAATTAATATCGAACGTATGTAAGTCCAAGTAGATGATCATGTTATCCTCAAAACAGCTATGGGTTTGGAAATCACAATTTGGTATTTTTTTTCCAAAATAATAGTCATTCGGCCTTACTAATAATCCAAACACTAATGTCGACGATTATCTGGTTGCCAGCTTTAGCAAAAATGTACAGCATTAGTGAAACGGTACCAATAAACAATTAGACCTACACATTATTTGCTAGTGCGACAACTTTCTTAGAATCTATTACATTTTTTGTCATCACAGACTTCAAATTTCATAATTTATTTTCGTGAGAAACAAGGTCAATGTTTTATTTCAGAACGAGGATTTTATTCTAAAAAAAGGAATATATAAATCGCAAATTAATTTGCCCAACAGATATCTTTCAAAGGTCTTTTAAGCTTTTTATAAGCAAAAAAAAACAAAACACAAAATATCCGATGATCTGTCAAATATCATCTGCAAATCAGTAATGCCTTTGTTTGTTAGGCTGATTATGCAAATCGAAGCTTATTGATTTAAAGATTGAATGGTTAACAAGTGAATATTTTTGAAAAAAAAAAGATAAATAAGTTAAAAACTCACGTAGGAAGCCAAAGCGTTTTAAGGACCTATCGCTTCCGTTTTTTTTTAATTTCAATCTGCCAAGCAAGGAAACAGTGCTTGTAAAGTATATAGAATTATAAGAATAAATACAATTTGATCTTTTAAAAATTTAATAGCTCATAAAGAGGTTTCCAATGAGAGGTCTTATTGTGAATGACCCGCTATTTCGGTAGCTGTCACTTTTGAAGCTTTTATTCTTTGACATTTGACAAGTAGAAACTACGCCATTACTAAAAATGGGACGATACACGCTTCAACAACGCATTGAAATTATTAAAATTCACTACAAAAACGGTGAAAATTTTGCAGTCACAGTTCGCAAAACTAAAGTATTTTTTGGTCGTCGTGAAATATTTAATACAGAATTTGGTGGAAAAAAATTCGAGCTGTTTGGACAAGTTAGTGATGTGAAGAATAAAACCCGTGCACGTCGCCCAAGAACAACTGAGAATATTGCTGCTGTAGCCCAAAGTGTTGAAGGAAACCCAGGTTTGTCCATTCCTCGTCGTTCTTTGGAATTGGGCATTCCGCAAACGTCATTATAGCGTATTTTGCATAGAGACTTGGGTCTTAAGGCTTATAAAGTTCAGAACTTAAACCGGTTGATCATCAACAACGTCTACGCCAACAGCCCAGCGTCGATTCAAGACCTCAAAGATAAAATTCGTGAGGCTATCGAGGACATAGGGCAGCCACTTTGCAATTTGGTTATGGAAAATTTCATGAAAGGATATGGTCCTGTATGCGTGCTCGTGGTGGCCATTTAGCTGATGTGCTTTTTTATTATTAACAGCATCCCTTCCTCTTTATAATGAAATAATCCGATCATTTATTTTAAAAAAATGGCATTTTTCTCTGAATACCAAAATAACACCTCTTATTGGAAAACCCTTTATTACTTCATTTGGGAAACTTAAAAATATAAACCCGTGGAATTTTACACGAAAGCTGTCATGCGTACTCCCTTATGAATTCACACCAAATAAAACAGAATTTTGTATATCTTAAATATACTACCTGATATTCCTCCAGAAGTTCCTAAATTTATTATTTCGCGGGGATTTTGCTGAATGCTGACAATTCTTATATCTATATTTCCGCGATTCATTGATTCATTAGAAATTCTCATTATCTGGGAACAAACTCCATTTCCAAAAAGGGTTTGGTTGCAACTTACCTGGGCCGTATAAGGTACTGAGAGTTGTAGAAAAATGTAGGTATCAGGATATGAGCTGTCCAATCTTAAGTGAATCGATATTTTATTATCTTCTCGACGACTCTCAAGAAAGTCTTGGAAACATCCTAAACTTATATCAAATTTATTTTTTACTACGTATGCATTCGTAACTTGATACCGAATATTTCATTTAATGAAAATATTCGAAATATATATTTCAAGTGTTTAGAAATAAAACAAAAATGCAATATTTTTCAATTTTGTGCATGTATTTGTAAAAATTTGTCTTTGCTTAACTTAAAAACAACTTGCATTGTTGTATTCCAACGAATAAAGTCCGATAACATTTACAATTTACTAAAATTAGTTTATAATTGTAAACAAAAGTGAATTTAAATTCGCTCCTTTTACGAAATTCCATACCGCCATTTTTGGTGGTTGGGCAACACTCCTATTAAAAATGGCATATAGGGAGGATTTATTTAGCTAATGCCCGAGATAAACATGAGTTTCTGAACATTTTTTTGATCATTGCATTGATCATTGTTGCGTTGGGTATTGACACTATTGCAAGCTTCGCCCTCATAAAAGCCAAGGTACAGCCTAAATAAGTTCGACAATTCGCAAAGCTGCCAAAGTGTTTATTTTTGTGAATTTGATGGCAAGAGCAACTTGGGTCATCAGTAAACTCTTCACATCCGTATACCCATGTTTTTCTGACAATACCATTTTTACTTACTAGGAAGAATTGAGTCCTTCCCTCGGCCGTAATGAGCCATAAAAATCGAATTAGATATATGTAAGTAAGATGGCTTCTTAAATCCCAGTCACATATATCAACATTCCCCGATAAGACACTGCAGTTGACCATATTTTTTGGTGGTTGGTTACAATATTACAAATAACGATGCGTCACACACATTCGAATCGAATAAAAAAAGTTTAAATCTACAGAGATGAGAAGGAACAAAAAAAATAATATTAATAAGAGCGGGTAAAGGTAATACTTGAAAGGAAATATATCCAATATATCTACAACAAGAAAAACCTGTCAGATGAAGCATAGCCACCGCCGTAGCCACTACAACTATACTCATGTACTTTTTCTTTACAGCTCATGCCATCTATCGAGAAGAAGTCTGGCCAAGGCAGGCAGTCAGTCAGTTATCTACGTAACCAACCAGCCCGTAAAATATTTTTCTTCGTTTTTTATTTTATGGTTTGCTTGGTCGTTAGCTGTTCTCTCACTTTTTTTTTTCTTTTATTCTTCTCTTTGGATGTAAATGGGTTTTTCCTTTAATGCACTGCAAAAGTAAAATATCGAATTCCTCTTCCCTGTGTGCCTGTGTGTGTGTGTGTTTTTTTTTTGTTCTCTTGTGATTATTATATTTTCTGTTAAGCCACATTTTTTTGAAGAGAAGACAGCAGTGCACAAAAGGAGGAAAAGATTAGTTTTAAAATTGTCACAAAAAAAAGCGTAAAATGCATCAGCCAAAAAATTAAGGACAGACGCACTGCAGTGTTCGTTGGGTGCATTCGCGTAAATCTGTTGAAGTGGATAACTATGGTACCTAGGCACTTGTAGTTGATTTAAATGTGGACGCAAAGTTCAAATGTAGTAATCTGGGGCAAGAATAGAAAGATTAGCAACAGGCTTTCGAAATATACATAACATGAACTTCCTCTTCAGTGCAGTCAGTCAGTTTCCGAACCCGAAAATTCCCCTGTCGTCTGGTAGCCCCTTAAATTCGTAGGTCACGACTTTACAAATCGTCGCCATCGTTTGGGGAATCAAGCCCATTGCACATACTGATATGCGATTCACATACAAGTTTTTCTGAGGGCCATAACACTATACGTTATTCGCTTTGGGCTAGGGTATGCAAAATCCCTTGCTTCTTTCAATTACGAGTATGTATATAGCCCTGGTCCATTTTCTAATTAAATCTAATGTGTGTACCAACAAAAAAGTCGTGCGATGATGCAGGTCGCCAAGGGATTTTTTTGTCCAAACTGCACTCATCATCAGGTTGAGTGTGATACTCCACTGTGATGAAGTCACTGCTTTTTTTAAATTAACTTTCTCCCCACTAATGATGTAATGGTTTACCCTTGAGTTAATATGATAGAAGGAGGCATTGACTATGCTGCATGCGCTTAAATCCTCTTGTGAGTGTAACATATTTGCGTGTGCTTTAGGATGAACTTTGTGAATTCCCCAATGGGGTCCTAGGAACTGCTAAATAGAGACTGAATGACACTAAAAACATGCGATTTTCAATTTGTTTGGAAGCTTGAAAACTAGTGTCAGTCAGCTATTGGGAAAGTACGACATGAATCCCCTTATTGATCACGATCTTTAACTAACTGCGGTTGGGTGGTAGAGGTCCAATATGTCGAAGACTCTGAAGACCGTGGCAACGCCTCTTATTACAACCCCATTTAAAGCACAATTTTTACATACGGGGTGTTCAGCACACAATCTTCGCCATATATGATTGTTTTTCGGACAGTGCCGTTTCCGAAGGCTGTACAGGTGTCCAGTCCATTTAACTCATCAATGGGATGTTGATTTTGAGTCATAATTTTAACTACAGTAAAGCTGTGCATCGCCTGAATATTTGAACTGCTGTAACAACTTTTCATTGTTTGTCTATTTTCCAATAAATCTCACCACGCCAACCAAAGAAGGAAAAACGAAAATATATCAGAGAAACATAAACAAATGTGCGTTGGGAATAGAGAAAGGGGATCAGAAAGAAGTTTAACATCTCATTATAGTTGATCTGTGGATTGTGGGCTAAAGTATCATCATCATAATCGTCATCATGATGATTCTCTAATCCAACGAATGAAAGGTTAGGTCCCGTAAACGAAACAAACAAGAATGTGTAACCAAAGAAAACAACACAAAAGACAAAAATATTTCTCAATCGAAAATGGAGAAGATAGAAATAAGAAAACAGGAAAGTTGAAGAAAGACGAGGAGAAGAAGCAGAAAAACAAGAGAAAAAACTAAAGACCCATCATCATCATCCACCCAGGAACATTTTCGACTGGTTGTTGGTTATGCTGTGCAGCAGTGCTGCTGCTGCTGAGCACTGCAGAGGCACAGCATCCGTGGTGCTGCGCCGTGGCATACACACAAACACACCCAGTTTCAAATTCGAGAGAGATAAACTTGAGGTACACAATGATGCTAAAACTAGTGTGGCCTATAGATATGTACATCTCTCAACACAAGCCTATAACACGTTGTATTATCATGGGATACAAAAATTCAGGTTTTTTTTCGATTAGTTTTGATTCTTTTTTTGTACATACATATTTGTTCCTGGTCTTTTTTTGTTTGTTTGTTTGCTATCCAAAATGCCGAATGAACAAAAAAATAAACTCAACAAAAAGCCAACCATTTGAGTGTGGAATGAGAAGAAACAAAAGAAATGTATCTTGAATATTTTTGCGTGTAGGTAGTTTAGATGCTGGCCCGGTACCATATAGTGTTTGTGTCTGGAAATTGGTGAAGATCTCCAAAGGAGAAAGTATATTATTTTTTTTGATCTGTTGAGCTTGGAGGAATTTTGAGATTTTTACTTACAAGTGTGTACCTAATGCTTTAGGCCACAATCGTATCTGTGTGCAGTATGGGTCATGGTACCGAAAGTGGTTGAACTCAGTTTTGTAGCTTTTCTAAACGAATTGGCGACGAAAGACTAATTTTAGTTAATTTGCATGCATTCTGGTCTCTACCAGAGGTCCTTGAAGATTCTGTAAAGGTACCCGGAATTACTACTTCTTTTATTTGAAATGCGTCGGTCTGATCTGTGTGGCTTGGGAATTCGTTGTCGATTTTTCTTAAAAATTAACAAGAAAACATGAAAAGTATACCTATATGGACCCTTTTGTGCTCATAGTTAATTTGGGAATAATAAAGCCGGACCGCATATCGAATATTGCAATATCAGGATCGTGGGAACGACGTCATCGAGTATTACTAGTTTAAACTTTCTATTACCATTGAATTCGTCATTTTTTATCATCATTATCATTATTTTCGCTCCGGAATTTGTTTGTTATCTATTAAAAAATATCTTATTTAACATATAAACCTTTAAACTTTGTTCCGAAGAACCTTTTACGAGTTTCAGATATCCACCCTACTTCAACAAAGAGCATATGTTTAGCCTTAGGGTTTCTAAAAACACCTCCCATGTGTATGGCAATCAAAGCTCACCCTCGCATTTCCACGTATTTATCAGTGTAGGGATATCCAGAACTGTTTACGTATTGGTGATGCCGCACTGCCTGTACTAACTAAATACGTCTCCTGCCTTTGTCGATACCCATAGGTGATACAATTGTGACAACTGTTTGTCTTCCCACGGCCACAATATAATTTATTCCTTTGTAAAATCAATGCGCCTTGTGTTAGATTGAAAAATAAATTGTCAGCTGAGAAAATTATGAAGACACGAGTACACATGGCATATGGGAATTTACTTTCCACTTAAAGTGCGTCTGTTAATTTACGATAGAAGATTTCCCCAAGGAATTTCTCTGGCATTGATGAAAAAATAAATAAATGTATATTTCTATTTAAAAAAAAAACCTCTCTAGCTGCCTGAGAAATTGAGGGCGGAAATTACATTACAGCAATCAAGCAAGGAAAGGACGAATATTTTGTATATATGCGTGTGTAGGTTTGTTCCGCCCGTGGGGGTGAGTTCGATTACAAGTATGAAAGAAAATAAAAGTATAAATCTTCGATGTATGCTTTTATTTTAATATTCCATGCACGTACGTCATTTCGGAAAGACATGTCCAGCACGTCACAGTGACGGTTTATAAAACTATATCCAACCGAATAAAAATACACACGTTTGATAATGTTTTATGATTGAATCGATTTCGCGGTCCATTTGGCATTTTAGTCGGCACCCCATTAATTGTTGCGACCTTGGTAGGCAATGCTTACCCTTATAGGCGTTAGGGGTATATATGCACGCTCAGTAGTTTGTTTTTCCCATTAAAACCATCTGTTTGCGTTGTTTGTTTTATTGTTTGCCTTTTTTTATCTTTATCTTTGCAGGCATTCAAATTATTCAGGACATTCAAAAGAACGAGTCGGTTGATCAACGCTTTCTATACCTCAATATCATCGGTGTTCACATTGTTTCCTTTTTCGGATTTTATTTATTTTGTACATCTCAGCGCACAAGGAAATAATTAATATGCATTGGTAAGTCTGATAGTAATGCATTTGCTTAACACGGAATAAATTAAAGTTGTGATTGATGAATTTTTGTTCGCCCTTTAAATGTGGCTCGGCAGTCTTGTGGGGTGCAATTTACGGTCGTATTTCTTCGATCCCGCCCTACCCTTCCACGAATTTATTATGCTTGTGTTTTTTATTGCTTAGTGTTTTTTTTAGCGTATTCGTTGCTGGGGTATTAATCCAAGTTTTAACGTGCTTGACCTTTTAGGCAGCACTTTTCGGTTTCTCGTTATTTTATTTTTTTTGTTAGAAGTTGTGTACATTTGTTTGAGCAGTTCTGGCACAACAACTTATAGAAGGCTCGTCCATCATTAATGATGATGCTTGGCATCTATAACAGCAGTGGCTAGGCTGTGCGAGTGACACCGAAAAGCCATTGCGAACCGTAAGGGTTGCAGAAGGTTGTGCTACCCAAGCTCCAAGTCCAAGGCGCTGCTCAAAAGCTTCGTTCTGGCAACTCGCAGAATTAAAGTCATTTATTTTATTCATGATAATCTCGGTTAGGATTCCAAACCTATACTTCCAATCAACAAGCAATCAGATAACAGTGCGTACGGCCACCCGCATTGCCTGACAGTGGGGTTTCATCTTCCGTTCAAACGGTCAGGAGTTGTATTCAAACAAACGTAAGTACCACTTGATGAGAACAGTTCTATGCTATGATTGTCGAAGATGTCGTGTTTTTCGCCTCAGATATTTCGCAGTAATAATGACCGGCTCTAACAGCGTTTCTTGAACGAAAAACGCCACTGATTCAACTGTCTATGGTAGCTACTTATCGGTGTGCATGGCGATCTGAATAATTCTAAAAAGGCACGTTTGTCATCATAATTCTGTTTTTATCGAAATTGAATCAACCTTTAATCAGCGTCAGACAGTGATCGTGTTGGTGTTTTTTGTTCTGTCTACTCTACCACCACAATGAGGTTAAATGTGTCGACAAATCGTTGAATAATATGCACAAGTACATCTGTAAGCAAATTCTTTCTAGCTCAGGATTTTTTATTAATTTTTTGTTTCTGCTTTTTTACTTTAGAGGTGGAGACAAACAGCAAATGAAAGTATGTACTAGCGAAAACATATCTTAGAGCGCTCCAAATCGGTCCAACATGCACGTTCACATCTCTCACTCTTTCTCGTTGTCCTCAATTCATATTTTTCACACACGAGCTGCCCTATTCTTCTAGCCCCCATCGTCCTCATATATACTATAGTGTATCCCTTAAGGGGTTGTTGATGGTGATTTTTTTCACATAAACTTAAAAAAGGTTCCATCTGGTATAAAGCATAGAAGCACAGGCGAACAAAAGGCTCAGAGTAGAATAAAAAATGTATAAATTACTATGCACACGTACAAAGAACATGAAACGATACAATGATGCTTTCCGAAGCGTACTCGTATGTGTACTTTTCACCCAAACCATGTTTTCATACTCATACCTCTCGGGGAGGAAGGTATATATAGCGCCGGTTAAAACTGCCAACCGCCCGTTGTGGGTGGATTTTGCCTACGGTGGACATTGCAGCCTATACCTATAATCACAATAGGACTGTGCACAAGAAGCGGGCGCAATAGTGCTGCGAATGTATGTGATTTTTCATATGATAGCACTCGCGTCAAGTTAAAATCCCAAAAAGGAAAGCACTCCCGTTTTTACTTGATCTAAATAAACAAAGGATAAACCGGAAAGCATTCGATCTAATGCAATTAACAAAGGAAGCAGAACAGTAGTAGTAGTTGTGAACCTTCGTGCTGCTTTTTGAAGAAAAAAAAATCAATCTTTTGTTCCAGTATGTATGAAATGAATTGTCCTGCTATTCGCAAGTTGCAACACAAAAGCAATGAATTATTATGTTCCGTATCAGTGTGTTTGTGTGATTTTTAGTGCAACAACAACAACAACAACAACAGCAGCAAGCTGTCTCAGTTGCCTAGGGCAAAGTTTCTAACACATACCGTCACCACAGCACAGAATGTTTTCCAGTTGAATAGAGAAATTGTTTTTCAATTCGAACAGACACTTTTATTATTGAAAAATATCTCCGTATATTTTTTTTGCTCTGCAATTTCAACATTTCAACGTGATTCAGGAGAAAAATAATGAGCTAACCGCTGTGGCTATATGTTTAACAATTTTGTGTTGTAAGACATTTTTCAATCATGGTCGTCATGAAATTTGTATTTTACTGTTAAACGCGGTAAAAATATGAAATGTCTCATAGGACAATGCAACAAAGTAAGGTGTGGCTGACACACTTGTTGCATTTGTACATTCACTTCGATGGAGGAAGGTATGAATTTGTATTTGTTTGAATGGCTAGTCTGCTAATAATATGGCATCTGGTCTGGCTCATTACTCAATCGTCAGGGTCACCAACTCATATAATGTTTTTTTGCCATTTCATTAAGCTTATTAATGGGTGAAGAATGCTGCTCATCGCATCATCAAAACTATGCTGTCTGGCCAGCTGCCTCTCCCACTGGCCCCATATTTATACCTGTCGGTGCACCAAACATTAATTAATTAAATCCATAATATTCATCCGGCTTTGTGCAAACATTTATTACCACTTGGACCTTGAGAATTAAATCGTGAAGCGCTCAATATATATCTATTAGACAAGACAGTGGGGACATGCCCGATAGATCTACAAGCGATTATACTATTCCGAAAATACATATACTTACTCTTTTGTGTGAAACAATGATCGAGCCGAATAGAAAGGAGATTGGTCACGCACAATGATAGTCATGCCTGTCTTACGAAAGGAAGAGCTGTAGTTTAGTATGGGTAACAACATATATATATGGTAATGGCTGGATCTAAATAGAACGCTTTTATCTCCTTTCGTCAAGGGTATGGGTCAGAATACCTGCAACAACAGAATCATTGTCGCTTTTGGGCACGGAAAAGGCGGCTTCTGATAGTTTCAGAGAAAGAACGATCAAATCGAAATAAATTTAAAAAATTATTCAAACACGCAGTCATTGAGTTTGATCAGGTTAGGTTAGCTTCAAACTTTGTGAAGCCGACAACACGCAACTGTTTCTGACCTACTGTTGTTGGTGGCCTATATTTACGTCATTTCGTCAAAAAGCTATAATCACGATTATGACTAGGTACGAGCACTTAAGTTGAAACACACAGAGTTAGAGTATCGAAGGCAAACAGGAAGAACAAAGTGCTAAATTTGGACAAATGGTTTCGTTCTCGCGCTGTCCCATTTTGTTATTTGCCTCCCCTTCCTTGCATAATTGTTCGGCTGGTATGCGCTATTGCTGCTTCTAGTCACATGAGCTAAATATGCTGAAGAACGCTCCATCACTCGCCCGCACCTTCGTTTGTGTGCTCTTATTATTACGTTGGTTGATACCCTTGCCTGTGTGATTTCTCGGCAGTCCTCTGCTTTATATCGCATATTTAATAGTTTTGCAGCACATCTCATCGCATCCCTGTGGGTCTTTGTTGCTTTTTAGTTTTTCCAATCAACTGTGTGCGTATCTTTGGCGGAGAGTTTCCTTTTCGGAAATTGTTACTGTTTTTTATATTTTTCGCCAGGATAATTTATTGATGTTGATATAGTCTTAACGTGAATGGGCGCACAGTTTGTATTGACCACGTTAACAGGGGATACGATACGATAGCACTCGTCTTAAACGTTCGAACAAGCATTTGCCTTTCAAATAGATGGCACGGCACACGTACAGCAAACAAGCATGGTATAGATGCACAGGTCCATTAATAAATCAAAAAAAAAAGAAAAAAAGTTGTCATCTAGGATGGAATTCCTCTATCCTGCCTACGCATTGGATTTTTTTGGGGGAAACATTAAATGTTCGACACGTTTCTAGTGGTTATTTTGTAATACGTGGTAGTAGGTTACGTTAGAGTGTGTATAACTCAATTTACTCAATCGCAAGTTCTTCCTCTCTACTCGCACCTTTGCCTAACTTACATTGTGTGGATATTGTCTTTAGGTTTTGGGTATGTGTGAACCGTCATTGGCTCACGTATGGGCGATAATTCGTGTGTGGAGCCTTTTCGAGCCTTAAACGTTTCAAGTCTTTAACACAGCTGTCGTAGTTTTTCAGTCTCAGCAGATGTATCAGTAAGAGTGTATCTTATATCTTAACGACAACAGCGGTAACTGGACGCAGTCCTCTGAAGAGACTCTAAGTCTTCTTCTACAGACGCACTTTACGCGTTGCATTCCCGAAACAACCGGCCAGTATATACCAAGCAACTACCGTTGCAACAATTCCAGAGGGTATAATAACCGAGGGAAAAATTAACTGGGCAATTGAGACTTTTTCACTGTTTAAATCACCTGGGGCTGACGGAATTTTTTCAATCATGCTCCAAAAAGCCAGACAAATTATTGTACCAGCACTGATGAGACTCTTCACACGCTGCCTAGAGTGTGGTCACATTCCCAAGGTATGAGAAGTAAAGGTCGTCTTCATTCCGAAGGCAGGCAAATCCAGCCACACGACTGCTAAGGGCTTCAGGCCTATAAGCCTAACATCCTTCATCCTGAAAACCTTCGAAAAGCTTTTAAATGCTTTTATCCGCAGTCGGCTTGACAACAGTGTGATCTCAACGGCACAGCATGCCTATATTAAAGGTAAAGGAGTTGAGACTGCGATGCATAAGGTCACTGGTACCATTGAAAAGTCCCTAAAGGACGAAGAATATACATTAGCCACGTTTCTAGACATTGAAGGAGCATTCAACAATGTCAAAACGTGCGCAATAAAAATTCCAACGTTGACGTAACGCTTACCAATGTGATTGAAAGCTTGCTTTATGAAAGAAACATCAATGCTAAACTAGGTGACACTGACCTTAGAGTGACAGCCTCAAGAGGTACACCACAAGGAGGAGTCATATCCACCTTACTCTGGGTCCTTGTCATAAATGAAATACTAGTGAAGCTCGGAAATAAAGAGGTCAAAGAAATTGCTTACGCATACGATGTGGTAATACTTGGTACAGGTAAATTCCTACCTACCATAAGCGAATTGCTAGAAAACGCATTACGAACACTTAATATAGGAGCAAACCAGTGCGGCCTTGGAATCAACCCACAGAAGACTGAATTAGTCTTGTTCTATAACAAAAGAGTGATTCCAAACTTCGTTCCTCCAACTATTGAGGATACACCCCTCAGAGTAGCTGGAAGTGCTAAATATCTGGGTATAATCTTAGATCGGAAGCTTAATTGGAAAATGAATGTTAATGAAAGAGTAAAAAAAGCAGCAAACGCTTTTACGCATGTAACTGAATCTTCGGCAAAAGGTGGGGACCAAACCCCAAAATAATTCTGTGGATGTATACGGCTATTGTGCGTCCAATACTCACGAACGGAAGCTTAAATCTTAAATTAATGACCAAAATACAAAGACTAGCGTTTATAGGTACAACCAGCGCAATAAGGACAACACCTACGGCTGGAATGGAGGCGATCCTCAACCTGACACCGTTAGACCTATACATGCAAGAATCTGCAGCCAAAAGTGCCCTTAGGATCAGTCAATCCAAAAACTGAAAACCCTACAAAATGGGACACGCACAAATTTTGAATAACTACGTGGGAGATGCTGTCACTTCCGACTACTTGTCTCCCTATCTATTGATTTTGATAAATCATTCTCTTTCTATTTTCCCAGTAGAGAAGAATGGAACACAGATGAACCCACAAAAAAGGAAATCGATATCCAGCTATACAGATGGATCTAAGATGGACTGTGGAACAGGTGCTGGAATTTTCGCTGAAGAATTGAACATACACCACTCGATCAGACTACCTGACCATAGTAGTGTATTTCAGGCGGAAGTTCTGGCAATCGCCGAAGCTGCCCATATGGCGTCAATGTTAGAAATACCAAATGATGATATTACCATAATCATTGAAAGCCGGGCGGCTATAAAAGCAGTGTCTGCTATTGAAATAAGGTCGAAGCTAGTTCGCCGCTACCGCGAAGAGCGTAAGGTTCTCTGCTCGCAGCACACCACGCGTTTATGCTGGATCCCTGGACACAGGAACAAAACCGGCAATGAGACGGCTCACGAGCTGGCAAGGAATAGATCTGCTATGGATCCAGATCGTGCGATCAAATCTATTAAACCACCATTCTGTAATCGTAGAGAGAGCGGAAAATAAGATCCGCATGAAAGCCAATAACAGGTGGAAAGAACTGACTACCTACGAAATATCACGGAAACTATGGCCGGAATACAATCCAAGTCGGACTAGCAAACTCATTCGATTTGATAGAACGTCGTTGTATAAACTGGTAGGGGCCCTAACGGGTCACAACTTCCTAAGAAACCACACAATGAAACTGAAACTCAAGAATGACATCATATACGAGGAGGTATACGAGGATACACCTCACTTCGTCTGTCAATGTCCAAGTAACTTGAGGAATAGAACACTTGGTAGACACTACTTCCATGACATTCATGAACTTTCGGATGTCTCTTTATCTGATCTTTGCAGGTACATAAATGCATCAGGATGGCTGGATAAGGTCGAGTAACCGTGGGGGAGTCAATACCATAGTCAGCACCATCGGCTAACCCTCATCAAGGGCATCACAATGGGTCCACATGAACATGCCGCACCCACCCATTAACCTAACCTCACCTAAGAGTGTAGGGAATATGAAAATTAGGGTTTAGTGGACTGCGGTCTTGTGGGCTCTTGGCTAAGCTTTAAGATCTTTGTTCCTCATCCAGAGCTGAGACTGCCTTGGCGAGTATGTATGTATATACCTTAGTCGAGTTTCTAAAAACGCTCTAAGAGTTTGTTCTCCTTACATTTGGGCGTAGGAGTGGGTGCTCTCCTTAATTGATTTATTCTAGGAAAGCATGCAAGAAGGCGTCTGTTCAAGTGATTTTCGCAAAGCTGTGTATGGACTAGGATTGTTTGTGGAACTATACCCCGGCACGCGAAGCTCTTGTGCTTCAATTTGGTGTCCAGGAACTCCTCAGATTTTGCACCTATATATTCATCCATATACTTGAAAGTCCTTGCCAAGTCGTAGTCTCTCAATCGCCCATCACTACCAAGATGCACGTACGACCAAAGCATCTAGGACAACATTTCAACACTTAACTGTAAAAACACTTAGTATGCTTATCGTCGAGACTCTTAACACAATTTTCGCAAATTAGAAGTGAGCCGAAGGGTGCACTCATCGCACTCAAGTGATCCATATTTGAGAATCCGAACCGTGCTTTACTTTGAAAATGTCCTTATTAAAATCAAGATTTAATTGCACACTTAATCATTGGGTAATGATGGATTTTATTGAATCCTTACTAACTACGTACAGCTCTGATCGCTCTTCTTATCACACGTTTTTCACATAACACAGCAGCATTTTGATTTGTATATCCTTGGCAGCGAACGAAACGGTACTTAGCGAGATTGTCTAGAAATCATTAACGCCACGAAAATGGCGAAAATATTATTCGCGTATAGGTGGAAAAGCAGTCACGTAGGTAGTATGTAGTTGCTCTCTAATGGGCTGCTCAAGCTATGATCTAATTTTCTAAACGTCCTTGTGCTACACCTTACTTACTTTGCGGCGCGTTTACATTATTCTTGAACAATATCAAGGATACTCGAGCAAATCGTTGAGCCTGTGCCAAGCAATATATTTGTACGTGTATAGCTAAAATAATCTGTGTTAAGCTTGGAAAAGTAGCAACCCCTGTGCGCTTAAATGTGGCATGTGTCAACTTCGAATCTAAATTGTCGCCGGGCAACGACGGCACATCGTTTTAAGGCAGAATGAATGAATGAATGAATAAGTAGATGGATAGAAAAAGAAAACAATGACACAATGATGACGACAACATCGGCAACATCCGCTTCTGCTTCTGCCGCACCTTCAATGGGGGAGTTGCTGTTTGTATGTCCCTCTTTTAGATAAGATACTCGAGGGTTGATGTTGTGGGAAGCGTGTGGATGGGAAAACCACCCTTGGTTCTATTCGGTGTATTTTTTTTTTATCGCAAACAATTTCCTTCCTATCTATGGCATGCATGTGTGCTGCTTCTCATTTATTGTTTCATTTTTTTGTTGCTCCTCGTTTTCCATTGAAAAGGGAATTCTATTCTTAATCGAAAGGGGAAGATATTTCCATGCCACTCTGCAAAATGGAATTTTAATTTATATCTTAATCAGAGCGCACATCTCATCTTCACCTATGGTTAAATTTTGCTCAATTTTAATGTGAGTGTGTGTGTGGTGTGGGTGCCGGTGTTTTGAAAGAACATAAACGCGCCGCAGTAAATTCGATTTTAATTGACATGTGTCGCATATAATTTACATTTTGTTTCTGGGAGTTTCCTTCTTAAAAACAGCAATTGAGTCCTTTATTTTTCTCTTCAGTCACCTGGACATGGTCGTTCTGTAGCACGACATACATAACGCTTAAGTGGTGTTTTGAAGCAACCTGGGTTTCAGAAATAAACGTTTAAACAAACCCACTGTTTTTGCAGTAGATCAAGTCAAAGTTATAGTCTTTTGTATCGTTATTATCAAAATGCTGTCAAAGTTAAACGGGGTTATAATTGTGCCAAAAACTGACTTTAAGTGGATTCTCGTGTATTTTCAATACTTTGGCTATACACAAGTATATGGTCTTTGCAAATTCACGGCACCCATTGTATTACAAGCTTCTTGTTAATTTTATATTCGCGACAATGAATGCGAACAGAAATGTTAAGCGATGTCAGAAAGTCTGAAATTTGTTATTGGAAAATTGTCTTACTATCCCAATTTTTGAAAGCCCTCACTTATTTCTTGTTGAATCAGTCATTTGTTTGCAGAGATCGATTAAGATGTCGTCTAGGCTAAGGTAACAGTACCAACACACGACAAAAGGAAGATAAAAAATAAATAAAAAATATTTCAACACAAATCAATCCCCTTTAGTGATTACTTGTGCTGTACACTTACCCCTGCCCACATCGGCGCTGCAAACGGAAAAGCAAATAAATGTCAGAAGAACCTTTAATTCCAATGAATTTTAATTTTTGTTTTTATACTCTGTCTATGTATTTTCAATTGATTTTCCTTCTTCACATCAGAGGATAGGGAGTTTGAGTTGTTTCTTGGCCGGTTGGCTGCTTCGTTCTTTCATCATCAATGTGTGGCCGTGGCGAGTGGAATGTTTCCCCTCTCTGCTCCTCATCACGTGCATCTGCTGGCATTTGCCTGTCTGTCGTAACTCTCTCTCTCTATACTCTTGGGTGTTTGTATATATATGTATGTGTGAATTGTATTAAACAAATACATATTAAAAACGAATATTCATTTCTAGTTCTTGTTTATTTTTTTCTAATTCCAATCTGTTGGCTATGCGCGCCTCTTCATTGGGTTTGTCTTATCAGTTTGTTTTTAATTGTTTATTTTAGTTTCTCCTCTTTGGTACATATTCGGAGAATTTGAATTGAAAATTCCCAATCAATACCATCTTTAAAATGTCGGGTGTCGTTCCGATACATTTTGTCATTCATTTGTAGGCAGAAAATAAGCTAGAGAAAACATGGACTGATCAGTAGAATGAGTCAGACATCGAATAAAATTGACCTAGGAACTTGGGCACTATTGAGTGTTTATTATCATTCACTGGCCATTTGAATATTCCTGCAATTTCGCCAGTAATGAGAATTTAATGGGAAAGATCCTGACAGAGATACGGAACTAATTACGACGTGAGCTACCTGATTCGATTTTAATGCGTTGAACTGACCAAAACGAATTAGGTAGTCATCTGAGATGAAGAAATAAATACCATGCTTCGCCCTTGATTCAGACTCGAGCTGGCATTTTACGATTACAAGTTATGGACAGTGGATTGCGAGCATTCTAGTAAATTTGCTTATACAAAATTTACTTAGATAATTCCCCCGTTGACAGGTTGTTAGCCCAGTAGAAGTCCCATAAACCCACGTCTGTGCTCTTGACGTCGCCCTATTGCTCTGAATCAGTTGGATGATACTTCCGAAGACCGTTTATTTTCAATGTTCTTGAGATAATTGGAGCTGCTACTCGTACGCTTTGTGCAAATGGTCCTTCCACCAAGAACTTGAGAACTAGAACTTGTTTGCCACGGATTCTGATGAGAAAGAAAGTCAGTTTGGCTTGTCTCTCTGTCTTCGGGAAGTTTGAAAGGATTACTGCATTTCACTGCGAAGCACGTGCCTATCATTTTATGCAAAGTATTTCCTCAACTTGAACTTTTTTTTTGTTTTGTAACAAAAATAAATCCACCACATATGACCACACCCCCGTCTAAAAGTATGTTTGGAAATGGGGTCGCCCCCGCCCATCATTTGAGCGATCTTTCGGTACATTCAGTCTCGAAACAATGCACCTAGAGGCTAAACGCGTGCGTTTCCAACTAAAGCATCATATTCAAATCCCCACCGTGTCGCCGTCGTCGTCGTAGTTGTCGCAGTCGTCATTAGTGTGTGTATGCACAGTGTACACGGCAAAGGTTACATTTTGGTTGAGTTATAAAACGACTCTATGCCTACAGAAGATATGGCGCAGCACCCATTTAAGGGCACACAAAGAAAGATGAGGATAAGAAAAAGAGATAAACAAAACGCCAAGATATATATGATGATGGAAAATAAATGATGAAAACAAAAACGAAAAAGTACGATTTCATAATCACAAAATGAAAATGTGTAGACAGAGTAGATTTGTATGGTGTGGAGCGCTCAAGGTATGGGCTTCTGCAGGAAATTAGTTCTGATGTACATGTGTTCCACTTGGTGCATTTTGTGTGTCTTTTTTTTTATTTATGTTTTTTTTTTTGCTTTTGATCTCACCTTCGCTTCTCGTCTGTAGTTGAATTTCTAATCAACTGCAGGGTCGCATTTTGGAATGTGCGTTGCCCCAAAGAGTTCTGGGGCGCAACAGTTGTAAATAGTATGAAAATTTTTGCCTGAAGATTACCGGTCATCTGAAAAAGTCTAGTCTTTGGTGCAACTATGGAGATTTTTAGCGAAGGGCCCGAAGTACTGCCCAAACATTTTGACTCATTTTTGAGTGATTTATTTCAATAAGAAAATCTACCCTCTTATTTAACCCTAGAAAGATAATCATAAAATAAAGAGCGTAAAAGATAATCATACGTCTCATACGCCAATTAGTGTATTTAATTAAACATATGAACTTCTTATTATTTATAATTAATTTATTTAATTATATAGATACTATTCAAAAAAAATAAATTAATGATTTTTTTATATATAGTTGAGACAGTCAACGCGCTGCGGTTTAGAATTTAAAAGTTATCACACAATTGTTCCGCGCCATACGTCTCGTGGACGTGGGTTATCTTTCTAGGGTTAAGGAAGCAACCTTTATGTCTATGTTAACCTGTATCGGAAGTAGATGAAATAACAACAGTAATCAAAGCTAATACTCTTGTTTTGTACAGTGTGTGTTTTGCCCTAAGGTGTTTACATTCGTTCAATAAAATCACATGGGAACGGTATGAGGTGCTCGTGTATGTGTTAACGATGCGGCCCTCGCGGGAATTTACCCACAATCGGTATTTGCTGTTGTGAATTCACCCCTGATCAATCTGAAGATTTGCTTTTTGACCACAGATTTTCTGTTCCACCTTAAACGTGGATGTAGCTTACACCGTGGTATGTTTTTGTTTCACAATAAAAATCCACCTATACTAGACAGTTTTTTTATCTCATTATTTGCCTAGACAAAATTTAATTTCAATCAATATGTGAGTCGGAATGGATGGAATCTGATTATTTATTTTCCTCTTATATTCAATTGCTTAGTGTTCAATAAGAAAGGAAACTTTTATCTCGTAAAATAATGAGTGAATTTTGTCGTCCGGGGCTACCCTAATGCTGGCCGCCTATGTTCCGGCGAATATTGATTTTTATTTTGTCATGAGCACGAAAGCTGTGTGTATTTTCTCCACGCCCTCGTCGGTTGTTGTGTAGAAATTAGTTCAGAATTTGTTAAATATTTAAGTTTAGTTAGAGGAATTCTTGTTAAATCACTGTACGGATAACACGCAGTGTTCACCCCACTGCGGCTAGAAGGAATGTATTTGCAAGACAGCAACGGAGTTAGGTTTGCAATTTTCATGTGCTTATTATGATAAATAGTCTTAGGACTGCATTCCGACGATCAGATTTTAAATTTCTGACAGATCGTAGGGAACATAATAGTATTTATGATTTTCTTTTCTTTTCCTTTCAGATGATACATGTATACTATTTTGCTGGCCAACTTGCAATCAAATAACGTCGTGCCATAAGCATGTAACCTTAACTGACGAAAACCAGAAACAACAACATCCACAAAATATGCATCTTAAATATCGGATTTTCGAAGGAAACTCTTTGCCACAAATCGGCACAGTACCCATAGCCGTTACCGCCACCGTCCTCCAACGAAGAGAAGTTGTGATCCTTTGGTCATCACTGTCTCCATCACTGGAGGATTATCTACTAGGGCATTGTACAACAGAAGGAAACTGAATTTCATTCACTTTGTGGTCAATAAACACAAATTGTGCCAGACAAACAGGAGCGAAACTGAAGAGAGCTCTATTATTTATTTATTTTTTATTTTTATTTTTTTGTTTGAAAGTGAAAACAACACGCAAGTAAAAGAAAAACAATCACCAAACAAAAAGCAAGCTAAACAAGTGAATTTGAACGAAAATGTCGATTATTAAAATCAACTGTGATCTTAACAATTATTATAGTACTACTAGTGGTATAAGTCAGCGGAGGGATGTGGCAAAGAAACGTCTGAGATTGTTGGCGGCGGAACAGGAGGAAAAGCATGAGCAAGATGCTACCACGCCAACAACACCACTAAACATCAGAATACAATGTATAATGGAGGATTCTACTATGTCTACTACATCTGCGACGACGACGACGACAACGCCGACAGCGACAGCAGTATCACGCCTCCAGCCATTATTAGCAGAGGAAACAACGCCATCAGAATCGAAAAAGGATTCTGCGACTGCGAGAGTGCTTAGCAACAAATTCAAAAATACATTTCATTTGAAAATCTTTAGATATTTAGGAAAATACTTTACATTGAATTTCTTTTTGATAATATTTATCCTGAATGCGGTACGGCCGGTGTGTGGATTGCTAGTAGTGGACCAGACCGGTTTGGATAGTATGGCGAATTCAAATAGTGATATTGGCAGCAGTAGCAGTAGTATTAGTAGTAGCAGCAACAGCAACCATCATCATCACCATAATGGCAGCAACAATGGGGGGAGTGGAGGCGGCGGCGGTAGTGGTCATTATTTAGACAAATTAGACAAATTAGATAATTTGGAACGTAGTGTGGCAGCAGTACTGATTAAAGTTGCTTATGGTACAACTTCCACAACAAAGCGCAGTATACCCGACAACAGTTATGTGCCGAGTCTGACCACGATTGCAACACCGCCATTAACTACATTACGGTAAGTCCAGTCTACATGTCCTTAAGTAGCACAGTGATTGATTTATTTCCGTTATCCGTATAGTTATTTAGAAAAGTCTGCGCATCAACAGCAGATCAATTTGCATCATCGTAACTACGAACTAGACTTGGAGCGGGATCATGCTCTTCCGACATCAGCACCAAAT